>LR753320.1:887952-1040194 GCA_902729485.2 Mus minutoides | reverse complement strand
CTGGCTGGGTCAGGCCCAGCCTCCGGTGGGGCGGAATTCTCAGATCCTGCCCCTGCAGGCAACTGCTGGCCCACTGCTCCCCAAACCTCCACTGAAGTCCACTCACGCGTAACCCTGATGAGATCTTAAAGTCCTGGGGTATGCGAAGCACAGGGCAGGCCCTAGGTGCGACCGCTGGGTTCAGAGGAGAGATGGCCAACTTTTTTTTTTTTAAGTTCAGACACAGCACCTAAGGGAGATAGAGTACGAATGATTAAGGTACCTGCTGTCAATGTTCCTAATGATTTTGGTCTCCGTGAGAATACAAAATAACTAGGAAAACATATCAAAATGTGCTGCTCTCCATAGCTAGGTCTCAGACAGACCACACCCAACTCTAGAAGTTAAACACCTCGACCATTATAAAGTCACTTGTTGGAATAGCTACATTTATTTTAAATTTCACTCTGATCTTTGATGTCCATCAATTAAAAATTTTATTCACTTAGCACTAATAATGGGTGTACATATTATTTGGAGTTCTGAATTACTGGAAATTTCATAAAGCCATACAAAGTCATAAGAAAGTTTTATTATTCTATAATTATCTACTTCAGATACTAGTTCAAGGCTGGATAATAATCCAATATGCCCCTCAGAAAAAGTTTCTGCTACAATGGAAACATTCTGTAACCAGCCCTGTTGAATACATACAGCAGCCAAAAGTCACATGTTCATGCTGAATATCTGAAATGTCCCAAGTGTGGTTTAGAAGAACTGAATTCTAAATTTCATTTGATTTTAATTAAATTTGAATTAAATAAATACATAAGGCTAGTGACCACTATATTGAGCAGTTCAGTTCCATGAATTTTGCAATAGAGTATCTAATAAAAAGAACAAATCATAATGGGTTTTGCTTTTGTTTTCCAACACTAATAACACTCAATGAAAACTCCATAAATCACAATTAGTAGTTTTCAATCTATGTTTATTTGTTTTCTTTTTTTTTTTGTCTTTGAGACAAAGTTTCTCTGTGTAGCTCTGGCAAGAATTCACTCTGTAGCTCTGTTACCAGGCTGGCCTTGAACTTACAAAGATCCATCTGCCTCTACCTCCTGACTGCTGGGATTAAAGATGTGAGCAATGAGCTTATATGTGTTTTTAAGACTGTATTTATGTATACATTAGCTGTGTGCTAGACAGCAATTGCAGATCATCAAACAACCATTGAGTTCTTACAGGCACCAAAAGAATCCGAGCAAGACAGAAAAAGTTGTGAGAAGCAACTGACAGCTCTGAGGCAGATTGATCACAGAGAAGCAAAACAAACAATTCTACAAATGTTAATTAATGAACCAAATGAGAACATAAAGTACTCACAAGCTGAGACACTTAAACGAGTCTGATATCTTTTATGGACCACAAAATTAACAATGAATATATAAAGCAAGCAGGGAGTCGTGAACAGTGCCCTTAGTTAGAGATGACCTCCGCCCCAGTCTTAAGACCTACCAGAGATCCACCCAGATCTTAAGACCACCCAGATCACAACTATGATCCTGGATCCTAGTAGATTCAGAAGTCTGAATATTCAGCTCAGGGATTATATCTTCCCTAACACTCCTAAAGCTTAACTTTAGCTTGGGTAGGCTTGGCTTTAACGTTTAGTCATTTGTTTTCTTGCAACTTTAGCACACTGCAAAACAAAATTGAAATGTCAATAAAAAAAATATTGCCAAATACATAGGAACATTAAAAAGGCCACAGGGGAGAATTTGACAACTAGTGATAAAGTTAAATTTAAAGTGACATTAGTGCATACAATTGGCTGAGGTAAGTATAATTTCCTTGTCATGTAACAGCCTTTAAAAAGATCACAAAATCAGGAGGTTATAAGCCATTACATGAAGGTTGAGTTATAATGTTCTTTCCAAACATTAGCAGAGTAAATTGAATTGGATGAAGCAAAGAAGTGCAGATGGGCTGGGGGTGGGGATGAAGGAAACGCAAAATGTAACACAGAAGGAATAAAGAGGTTGGGAATATTAGATAGAAATAGCCAGACTCCACTGGGAAATGGATTAGATAATGTGATACAGCCATAATCTGATTTGAGTTTTAAATTCAAAGTAAAAACGTGAAACAGCATTGGTGCGGGAATGTGTTCTTTCTTGAATGTCTGCACCTTGATCATAGATGATAGGAGAAATGTGGGGGGCATCAAAGACCTCCAGTAGTTTCTAATTCTATATACCCCACAGTTCGTAGCCAGTCTTTCTCCAAAGGCTGACATGAAATGGACTCCCCAAATGGAAGTCTAATTTATTTCACTGTGAAACAATATTTCTGCTTCTAGGTTTTCCAAAGTGAAACATTTGCATTGTGGTTTAATCTAAACATTATTTGACTTTGTACTTTTTTTATTTAAATTTATTTATTTTTATTTTTAATCCTTTTTTACAGTCCAGACTTTATCCCCTTCCCAGACTGTGCCCACCCCACCTCCAGCAGCTCCTATCCCATACCTCACCCCTATAGTCTCCAAGAGGTTGTCCCCACCCCCTACCCCTACCCTACCAAACCTCCCCACCCCCTGGAGCCTCAAGTCTCTCTAGGCTTAGGTGCATCTTCTCTCACTGAATCCAGACCATGCAGTCTTCTCCTGTGTATGTGTCTGGAGTCTCATATCAACTGGTGTATGCTGCTTGCTTGGTAGCTCAGTGTCTGAAAGATCCCAGGGGTCCAGGTCAGTTGAGACTGCTGGTCTTCCCATGGGGCTGTCCTCCTCAGCTTCTTCCAGCTTTTCCCCAATTCAACTACAGGGGTCATTGGCTTTAGTCCATTGGTTGGGTGCTAGTATCTGCATCTGACTCTTCCAACTGATTGTTCAGCCTCTCAGAGAGTAGCCATGCTAGAAATATTCTAGTATATCCATTAACATGCCTATCTATTTAAACAAACTTGGGACAATCACTTACCACTGATTAGCTCTTGTCTTTTTTATGCCCTAATACTTTTTTATTTTCCTCGTGTACATTTTGTAATCAAATTCTATCTTTGGTCCTTTACATTCTGATACACAAGACACAGATTATGGTGAGTTTTGTTGTTTGTTTCATCATTTTGACTTCATCCTATACTATATAACAAAATGGTGAGGAAATGCCAAAGCCTAGCTACTTACTCTGTCTACAGGTAAAATCCATGTTTTGAGCATCTTTGGCCTTTGTGTTCTAGCCAATGTACTCATGAATCTATAAACCCTCACAATCATATTAACTGTTTTATATATCTATCATTATTGGTTACCATTACTGACTCCTTGAAAACATCTGAAATTGTGATGGTTTTTATTTTCCCCTTAAGGTTCAGTCAAATCTAATTTTCTACCTATGACAATTATTTAAAAATTCAGCAGTGTTGTTTAATATAAACTTTCTTTTTCTCAATGACCATAAATTATGAGCTTATTAATTGGATTTAACAAAAATAAAGATCAGCCATTATTTTAAAATATAAATCTTTAGAGACAGAGACAGAAATGATTTATTTTAAAACTTCCAAGTAGTCACATATGAAATATATGTCCTTACTCTCTAATTTAAAAGGTATTGATAATTAAAATGCAATTTTTCAGGTGCATCAAAGGCTTGTATTTTGTTTGTACCAAACACCAACAGGCTATATAATGAAAATACCATATATATTCACATGTTGTGATAAAAATCTATTTTCTCAGATATCAGCAAAAAACAGCAAGTATATACTCCACAAAAATATAAGTTTAAAAATCTAGCAGTCATTTCACCAAAGGAGATGTCTGCAGGATATTTTAAATCATGAAGTGTGTGGATACACTCATTAACCCATGGGAATTAGCCATCTGGCACATGATATCCTTACTGGTTTGAAAGAGAAATAGGTTCTTCTCACAGAATCCTTCTCCATTCAATATGCAGAAAAGTCATTAACAGAATACTCACTGTTGGGTTGAAACACAAGGAAATAAGATCTGGGGCATAGAAGCAAGTCATCCTTAAAAACTTATTACAGTCCTGGTGACATTGACAAAAGACCACATAGCAACCTTTTGCCTAACCAAAGACTTGACAACAAAGAAAACAGCTGTATATGAAAAGGGGGTCCCATCCACAAGCACCTGAAGCAGTTTGCAGTCCAGGCCCATCTGTCTATCTCTAGACCATTATTAACATCCATAGACTAACTACTGATCATCCTACCCACAGACGCAGGACTAGAAAGTGATGTTCCATAGCGTGAATGCGGCAAACACCTGTGCTGGCATCTAGTCCTAGTTCATTTGAAGCTGTGGTACACAGGGCCAAAGAAGCAACCAACTCTTTCTCTGCTTAAGTAAATGGGATTCATAGTCAGGTACCTTGAACAGAAATATCAGTAAAGGGAAAAAGGTTTGCTCTAATAAGCCCACACTAAGGCACATTTAATTGTTACTTCAAGCAAAATAAATTGTGTAATTACATGCAAACAATTAACTAAGAATCATGAAAATTAAATATTTGTTCTCTTACAAAACCATTTCTTAGTCTACATTTTTGAAACAACAACTACAACAAAGCATTATACTGTAAAATAAAACCCAATTAAGAAGCCGAGGGAGCATAGAGGACTGAGGGCTTCAGGGAATACAGGGTCAGGCACAGTGGTTTTGCACATGAGTACTGTTCTTATTGCCTTGTGTCCAGCTAAGGATACACTTCTTTTATTCGTTTGCTTGTTCACTCACTTTTGCGTCTTCAGTATCTTCTCCCTGAAGATGCTGCCATTTCTTGTTCTCCCTTGACTCTTGACTCTACCCATACTTAAAACTTAGCCTATACCCTAGAGGAAATGGTTTTGATACAGATTATTTTATTTTTTCAAACCACCATCTTTTGCTGCCATGTTTGGGTTCATTGGAGGTTTCCATTCATGTAACAAGATGTAGACAAATATCTGTTATTTGCATTATTATCTCTCCAGGATTTGTGATCTCTACAGGCTTTTCTTGCTTTCTCAGAGTGATATGATGTAGTAGATGCATCTGGCTGCCCTTTTTTTTCCTTCTCCCCCTCCTTTCTTTCTCTCAAGCCCCTCCCACCCTCTACCACCAGTATTCTGTTCCCCCTTCTAAGAAAGAATGAAGCATGCACACTATGGTCTTCCTTCTTCTTGAGCTTCATGTGGTTTGTGAATTGTATTTTAGGGATTCCTAGCTTTTGGGTTAATATTCACTTTTCAGTGTGTGCATACCATGTGTGTTCTTTTGTGATTGGGTTACCTTACTCACGATAATATTTTCTAATTCCATCCTTGTGCCTAAAAATTTCATGATGTCATTGTTTTTAATAGCTGAGTAGTCCTCCATTGTGTAAATGTACCACATTTTCTGTACCCATTCCTCTGTTGAGGGACATCTGTGTTGTTCCCAACTTCTGGCTATTATAAATAAGGCTGCTATGAACATAGTGGAGCATGTGTCCTTATTACAAGTTGGAACATCTTCTGGGTATATGCCCAGGGGTTGTATTGTTGTGTCCTCTGGTAGTACTATGTCCAATTTTCTGAGGAACCACCAGACTGATTTCAAGAGTAATTGTACCAGCTTGCAATCCCACCAACAATGGAGTATTATTCCTCTTTCTCCACATCCTCACCAGCATCTGCTGTCACCTGAGTTTTTGATCTCAGCCATTCTGACTGGTGTGAGGTAGAATCTCAGGGTTGTTTTGATTTGCATTTCCCTGATGACTAAGGTTGTTGAACATTTCTTTAGGTGCTTCCCTGGCATTTGAGTTTCCTCAGTTTAGAATGTGTTGTTTAGCTCTGTACTCCATTTTTACTAGGGTGTTTGTTTCTCTGGCCCTCTATCTGTCTCAATATATTGGTTGCTGTTTTGTCCTATTAAGCGTGTTCTTTGCCTTAAAGAAGCTTTGCAATTTTATGAGGTACTATTTGTCAATTGTTGACCTTATGGCATAAGCCATTGGTGGTCTGTTCAGGAAATTTTCCTCTATGCCCCATGTGTTTGAGACTTATCCCCACTTTCTCTTCTATTAGTTTCAGTGTATCTGGTTTTATGTGGAGGTCCTTGAAACTCTTGGACTTGAGCTTTGTACAAGGAGATAAGAATGGGTCAATTTGCCTTCTTCTACATGTTGATCACCAGTTGAACTAGCACCATTTATTGAAAGTGCTGTCTTTTTTTCCACTGGATGGTTTTAGCTCCTTTTTCAAAGATCAAGTGACCATAGGTGTGTGGGTTCATTTCTGGGTCTTCAATTCTATTCCATTGATCTACCTGCCTGTCTCCGTACCAATACCATGCAGTTTTTTTTTTATCACTGTTGCTCTGTAACACAGAGGTCAGGGATGGTGATTCCCTCAGAAGCTGTTTGATTGTTGAGAAGAGTTTTGCTATCCTGTGGTTGTTTTTTTTTTTTTTTTACTTATTCCAAATGAATTTGCAAATTGCTTTTTCTAACTCTATGGAGAATTGAGTTGGAATTTTTAATAGGGATTGTGCTGACTCTGTAGATTGCTTTTGGCAAGATAGCCATTTTTACTATATTAATTCTGCCAATCCAGAGCATGGGAGATCTTTCTATCTTCTGAGATCTTTGATTACTTTCTTCAGAGACTTGATGTTCTTGTCATACAGATTTTTCACTTGCTTGGTTAGAGTCACACCAAGTATTTTATATTATTTGTGACTATTGTGAAGGCTGTTGTTTCCCTAACTTCTTTCTCAGCCTGTTTATGCATTGTGTAGAGGAGGGCCACTGATTTGTTTGAGATAATTTTATATCCAGCCACTTTGCTGAAGTTGTTTATCAGGTTTGGGAGTTCTATGGTGGAATTTTTGCAGTCACTTAAGTATACTATTGTATCATCTGCAACGAATGACATTTTGACTTCTTCCTTTCCAATTTGTATCCCTTTGACTTCCTTTCCTTGTCTAATTGATTTGGCTAGGACTTTGAGTACTATATTGAATAGATAGGGAGAGAGTGGTCAGCCTTGTCTAATCCTTGATTTTAGTGGGATTGCTTCAAGTTTCTCTCCATTCAGTTTAATGTAGAGTACTAATTTGCTGTATATTGCTTTTGCTATGCTTAGGTATGGACCTTGAATTCCTGATTTTTCTAAGATTTTTACCATGAAGGTATGTTGAATTTTGTCAAATGCTTTCTCAGGGTCTAATGAAATGATCTTGAGGTTTTTTTCTTTGAGTTTGTTTCTTGTGCATTCTATACACATATTTTTATTGTGAGATGGACCAATTGCCACTTACTTATCAATTGACAGGTACCAAGGATGTACATTTGATGTGCATTTATTGGAAGCAGAATCCACATAGGCAAAGCTTCAGTCTAGAAATCGAGAGGAGCTGAAGAGGAGTAAAAGATGATAGAAAACATTTAATTCAATAAAGAAGATCTATTCGTGACAACAGCAGACTGCTCTTGCAGCCAAGAAGAAATATATCTGGCAGGCACAAAATCATATCTGTCTTTATATGCTCTATGGTATAAAGCAATAAGAAGAGCCAGTGCTGATAAGTGCTGGTTGAGAGAATGAATTAATAAATAAGGGTAGGTTCTCAGCCTTCTAAATTTCTACCCCCAATATGTTCTAAGAGTTGCCTTTTATAGCTGTTCCAGAGTAGAAGATACCTGGTAACATTATCTGTGTCTGAGACAAAGTCCCTGCCTATAAGGCATTTGGGCAGAAAGGTATCCAGTAGTTCCAGAGCTCCAAGCAACGAAATGTTCTCAACTCTGCTTTCATGATTTGATGTTTTGTTTTCAACTCTCCTGCTCCCTTTAGTATATTACTAAGACATCTGTGTTATTTGAACTTACCTCGGTTCAGTTAAGCACCAATATGCTTTTGCCAACAGGGTGGGTAGGGTAGTATGTACCACTGAAAGGAGGTAAGCATTTTCTCAATGTCCCTCACCGCTACCCATCTCACCCTTCTGGCTTTCCAGCTGCCATGCTTCTGCCTCACTGAGTGTTTGTCAGTGAAACCAACTTGTACTTTAAGAAAGCAAGAAATCATTCATTGATGTTTTTACTCGCAGGTTTGGTGGTTTCAGTCCCTCACCAGCACCCAGAGAATGAGAAGCTTAATACATGAATCAGATAGAAATCAGGGTGTGAAGAATTTCAATGTCAGGTAGTTTTCTCATATCACCAGGTTAGAACACCCTGCTAAATTATCTCACAGCAAGTGTGTGTGTGTGTGTGTGTGTGTGTGTGTGTGTGTGTGTGTGTGTTTTCAAAGCACTGTCCCAAATGCTGGTAACAACCCTCATTGATGTATCTAACTGAAAGTTTTATTGAGGAAATCATGTCTGCTTTAGTCTCCATTGTTTACCCAGTTCCTAATAAATGCTTCTAGCCGCAAGAGATGACCAGAGATCACTGAATGACAAGAACTCAGGGAAGCTAGGAGCCATATCTTTAAAACAACAAAATAATAACAACCCCCCCCCAAAAGGCCCAACTATGCTTAGAAAACTGGAAAATCCTCAGGAAGTTACCATAAGTACAAACATGATTATTTTCCCATTCCACCCTCCCTAAAACGAGTCGTCTATATTGTCTGTTCCTATTTATTCTTTTTTTTTTTTTTTCTGGCCTTCTCCAGATATCTTACATTAAACACGTTTCATTTTCTCACCTGGTTTCCTGCCTTCAAATGTCCTTACTTTCCCTGCCAGGTAAACCTTTTGTCCCAGGCCCTCTGTAAACCTCTGATCTTTAAATGTCCTCAGAGCCTTCACGGTTGGGTTTGTTGGTTAAGTGAAATGTATTCATGAGAGCAAGCCACCAGATGTAGAAGAGGACTATCCTTCAGCATAGGTTTCCTCATGGTGAATGGAATAATTTCCCTCAGAAACAGAATATAGTTATGGTTGCACCTAGATTTTTCTCATCTGTGAACCACACATTTATAGAATACATTATCCAGAGCATGAGAAAAAAATGTAATGAAGTTAAGTCCATGTGAGAGACCTTCTGATTAACATGTAACAAATGTACATGTTTACAAGGATGTTTTCTCTCTTGTTAATTGTTCTCAATTATCCTTCCTTAGATTTTTTTTGAAAAAACAATTTTATTTAGTAATTGATTACAGGTATACTCATCTTCCCACTTCACCATCATAAAACACAAGAGAATAAAGAAAGTTACATTTTCTTAGAATACAGACACTTAATTGGAACAAAAGTTTATTCAATGATGAGGATCATAAAATATAGAGCTCATAGTACATCTCTGATATTTTTCTGCCAAACAAACAAACAAAGAAACAAACAAACAAAAACTACCCTATCTGCTCGTAAAGAAAAGCAATAAATGAGGGTGTTACTGTCCTGTGATGTGCACAGAATTTGAATCTAGGATATGTTTGTTTTTTTGGCTTTTTTTTTTTTTTGCTATTTTCTTTTAAATAGCTGTACTCAAAAAGCAACCCACACAGCAGCTTGATTTCATGCCCTCAGATCCAGACACTGATGAGCATTACCAAAATCCACTCTAAAACTTGCTATCTACTTTAATCACAAGTCTGAAATGGGTTTTGGTACACTTTTCTGTCTCTTTATCCTTCTCAGCAATTAAGATAATCTGGATATAGGGGCTGGCAGAGATAAATTCACCTGAGCCCATCACATGACTGAGCTCATCAAGTAGATGTACAGAAAGAGCTAAGCCAAAGGTTTTATAGAAATCTCCTGTAGCTCCGCCAGGGCCAAGAACTTTCTCCTGGGGCAGGTTTTTAATTACTTCATCTATTTCTGAAAGTAAAGGGGAATCAAGTAATTCCCCAGTCTTCTGCAAATCACCTAGACAACTTGCAAGGAGTAAGAACTGTTTATCTGTTCATGACATTGGGCTTCAATTTCTGTAACACTCTTCATTCTGTTTCTGAAAGCACCTCCTAAGGAGCCCTGGGCCTGTATTTGTCTTTCTCTCCTTTGTGCATCTCACCGCACTGCAGTTATGAGTTTATTGTAAGAGCTGAACAACCGGAATAGCAATTACTGACTCTCATCCTCCCACTGGTCCAGCGCTGCCTCGCCCAGTGATAGATATCTTCACTTCTGGTTTGGAATGAGATTGGAGCCTCTGGGGTGAAGAATTTTGCTTATAATTTCTGGTAGAGGTGATCTTCCAGGTCCAGAGTCTGACTTTCTCTCCTAGATGACTTTCTCACTCAAACTTTGTCATGTGCATTGTTACTGAGCAAGAGAACAAGAATAAAAGAAATGTAACTTAATAGACCACAATATTCAAAAATGTCATAGATAGATAGATAGATAGATAGATAGATAGATAGATAGATAGATAGATGGGCTAGTGAGAGAACAGACGTTGGGATGGACAGAGGGACACATGGACAGATAAGCAAGTTGACAGATAAAAGTAGCCTCCACATACCCTTGGGTACTATAGAAAAATACCATAATGAATTCTACAGTCATCCTTTTAAATTTGGTTTGTAACCTCTAATATATCTATGGCAGTTTTGGAAGCAAGCCTACATAATCTCTTTTAAAATCTACTTCTAACTTACATAAAGACCTGGAAAGTCTAAAATCAAGAGGAAATTGTTTTTCCAAAAACATAAGCACTGGGTTAAATTCAGAGATGTTTCTTCAGTGGTTGTGCTAATCAAAGGACTTTAGTGAAGTCTTACAAAGGGACATTTTCTAGCTTAAAACAACACCTAAATGTGATCAGTGCAGAACAATTGAAGACAACAACACTATTATTTTCAATATCTTTCCACCCATTTTCTCAATATTTGGACTATATGGCTTTCCAAAATGTGTTCTATATTTTTCAAGTTATATAGGTAGCAACTTGATCAATATGGTAATTTTCTAGAAACTCTTCTTATCCTTGCTTATTTGCTATTAATTCAACTTTAGTTCCTAGTCTTTTATAATTCTATTTTATACATAACACAACAGTTTTTTCTTAGTAAGCAAGAACTGATAATAAACTTTTCTGGGTTAGGAGGTCCTTTAAGATATACAAAGGGACTAATTATTTATCCCACTGCATGGACAGGGGAAATTAAAAGTCTGTAACATTTCCTTCTTAAGTTCAGAATTATGCCCTTTTGAAAAGACTGAACGTGAAGGGACTGTCAAACAATGTCAGTTTATAGTTCTGGTTACCAAGAAAATTAGACTTTTCCAGATATATCTTACTTCAAATATGTTGTTGTCTTTGATGACTATTCTTGGTTGTCAACATGACTACATCTGGAATGAGCCACAAAACAGAAATGGGTGAATCCACTTCTAGTCTGGGCCTTTGTGGTAGGAAGGCATGCCTTTACTCTGAGTCATACCTTTTGCTGGAAGTCTATAAATGACATGGAAGAAAGAAACTTATTCTTTGCCTGATTGCTCTCTCATTGCTAGCAAGTTCATTCCTTCACTAGCTTTAGAGACTATTTCTTTGGAATTCCAGCTTCTACTGAAGAATAGCTGAGTCATACAGCCTTGTAATCTAAACAACTTCTGATTCTTGGACTTTCTGCCATAGCCTGCCACATTGAATTAGTTAGGCCATATCCTGTAAGTGCATCTAATAAATCACCTTTACAAATATCTATCTATCTATCTATCTATCTATCTATCTATCTATCTATCTATCTATCTATCCGTTATAATTAACACATATGAGCTTCACATAGACACAAGTATGTAACTCTTGAAAGCCACCACCTTACAAGAAAGAAAAAAAGCCAGGGCATCTTAAAGTCAGACCATCCTAGCTTTGTGCAGAGCAACTAAGGAGCTAGTACATCCATCCTTTGCATACTAATTACAAGTTAAATCATGGAGCAGCTGCAGCTGATAAGAGGAACACCACACCCAAGCCAAGCATCTGTTTAAGATCCATCTTAAGGGCCCCATTTCCAAAGGAATGCACTAACTACTTACTGGCCATAGCTAAGTCATGGGATTTTGACCCTGCTCCTCTTGGTCATGTTTTGTCTCTCACTCTTTGTGATTCTTTATGGTAATCCTGACAGTCTTGATCTTACACTGAGGCAGTGTCCATCTCCTGGCACAGGAAGGTTGCATAAACAGCCTGTCCTGATATATCCAAACAAAGCAAAAACCAAACCGAATAGCTCACATCTCTATTCTGACACCAAGACTAATGCTGTTTTCGCGTTCCTTAAAAGGAAGTTGTACCGAATTCATCATGTAGAAGACCTTCCTAGACTACCTCAAAGATACTCCAACAAGCAGAATAAAACCTCTTCTTGTACTCCCCCCAACCCCCACTGTCTTTAAACTACCTTTCTCCTCACTCTTTTACTTCTTGATTCTCTCAGGTCATTTCTTACCAATCCTGTAGCTGTCTTGCAATGGACCACTGTGGTATTCTAGGATTATCTAACTGTTCTTATGGTCCTCATCTTTTTGCTGGTTGAAGAAGCCATGGAGACTCTGGGAAATATCCCTTACTGTTAATAGTCTTTCTCTTTGAAATCTTTTGTGAATCATTAGTACTGAACATCAACAGTATTTTTTAAGAGGAAATAAAGAGAACTGATTTAACATTTGGGTCATTCTTATTTAATAATATCATAAGATTTGGCTTATGCTGGAAACAACTTAACATCTCCCAATTTTGTAATCTTATCTGCGCTATCTAAATTATATTTTGTCTACTACACATCTCACAGGACTACAGTAAGGAATAAAGATGAGAATTGCTGGGTATGGTGTTATACTCTTGTAATAATATCAGCACTTGGGGGTTAATTGTCTTAAAGATAATGTGTCTTAAATATCTGAAATCTAGGTGTGCAAAACTTTTGTGTGACTTATGGTCAATTTTACACACAAAAAAATAATTTTTTTCAGAAATTAAATCATTTCCCAGCACTGTTAAATAATGGGCATCAGAAATAATCCTCAGTCTATGAACTGTTTGCTTGGGACAGAATGTCTTCCAAAGCAAATTTTTCATGAAGTCATTTAATTTTTGCCGGTGATTGACTCTCAACAACTTCATTGAAATGTTTTAATTTAGGTTTAGATCAGCCATCATGTGTTAGAACACATTACTCTGCCCTTGCTTTGGCCCATGACAAAGGCCTATGTACTCACATACGATAGAAAAATGAAATTAGATATTGTTTTTCTTGTCACTGCTCCATTTTCTCTGATAGCCGAAAAGTTATGATTGTCTGGACAATGTTTGAAACAATTAAAATAAGCTTTCATTTTAACTGAAAGGAGAGCAATCATTTTGTCTGAACTGATGTAGAATTCTGGGCCTCCTGGAGTTGCCTTTGTACCCAGAACAAGGTCACAATATCAAATCTCTTTCCTTGTCTTAACTGCATATATATGTTCTGTGTGTCACTGTGTGAGCTTCATGCCTCCTGTATTTGACTGGATGGAGCCTCACACTACCTGGTGTGCTTCTGTCAGTGTCCTGCTGGAAGTAGAAGAAATGTTTGTTGTTAAATGCATTGGCTGTGTTTTGTTTTATTTGTTTGCTTTTAACAACAAAGCAAGATAAGTTTTTCAGAGATAACTTAAAACTTATTAGCCTCTTCTATTGAATGTGTTCCCACAAATAGTCCAAGGGTTTGACCCAGAAAATGATGGTTACCCTATAGGTGAACTTGAAAGCATATTTAGAAGCTCATTTACCTTCAGGCCCCTTCCACAGGCAGAATCTGAGGAGTCCTAACTTTCAGACTGAAGAGATGACTTTCTCGAGTTTCAGACTGAAAATATGGGAACCCTTGTCATCTGTTGTTGTGCAGGAACCATTGCTGCAAAGTGGATATTGGACTTCTAACAAAGCCAACAAAAGTCTGTGTTCAAGTCAAGTTGAAATTCAAGCCAAGAGCATGGGTATTTTAAAAGCATTTCTTTGTAAAATAAACACTCATAAATGATGTCAAGTTTGTTTATCTGTGTAAGCATCTATGGATATTGTGATATTTTCTCTCTCTCTCTCTCTCTCTCTCTCTTTCTCTCTCTCTCTCTCTTTCTCCTCCACGTGCACATACGGAAGTCCCAGAGGGAGAAATGTATTGAATATGTAATTAGCTCAAACATATTTTCTCTGTTCCCAAGCCATACATTTTTCATTATCTCCTGAGCAGACTCCCTTCCCACTTCCAGACACTAACAGGGGAAAGACATCAGAACTCAAAACTAGTGAACACACTGACTCACAGAAAAAGATTATATTCAAAATAACTTCATTACACTCAAAATTGACAGTGGTAAAGTTTGAAATCTGCATGGCTCTACATAGGTGGGTAAAAAGAACAGGCAATGTGGTTTGGAGACTTCTTTTGCCGAACAGGGAATATACTAGCTCAGCAGGTTCTAGGGTAACCACAGAAGAAAAAGAAGCTGACACAATGAAACAATGCCTAACTAACCTCACAAGATGCTAGAATAGAACTGGAATTTACCTTTTAGAAACAAACAACTTTCCCTCTAGTCCCCAGGGACTGCACTTTATGGTAAAACAAATCATTTTGTTAGAATTTTAAAATTAGACTGTTTAAAAAAAGATAGGATAAAATTCAAGGCAGAAGTGATGCCTTAGTCACAGTTTCTATAGCTGTGAATGGAATGCCATCACCAAAAAGCAAGTTGGAGAGGAAAGGGTTTATTTGACTTACTTCATGTAACTTACTATTCATCATCATGAAAGGAAGTCAGGACCAGAAATCAAACAGAGTGGGAATCTGGAGACAGGAGTTGGTACAAAGGCCATGTAATAAAGGCTCTGGAGGGGTGCTGCTTACTGGTTTGCTCCCCCTGGCTTTCTAACAGAACCCAGAACCACCAACCCAGAGATGGCACCACCCAAAATGGGCTGGGCCCTCCACTGTCAGTCAGTAGTTGAGAAAATACCCTATGCCCCAATTTTATGGAGCATTTTCTTTATTCAAGTTCCCCATTTCCGATAACTCTAGCTTGTATCAAGTTGACATAAAATTATCCAGCAGAAGGGTTTTCAAGTATAGAGAACTATTTAAATAAAGAACTACAAGCTACCCAGCAACCACTGCAGAAAGATAAATACAATGAGCACATATCAATGTATAACTTTCCAGTAATTTTTATTTCTAAAATAATATCACGTGAATAACATGGTTTTATTTACATATATTTTTAGTCTATTGTCCCTTTTTACTTACAGGCACTGTGTTAAATTGGTAGAGTAAATTGTGTAGCTCAAGTTTCTCATGCCTTCCCATATTTAAACCTCTTTGGTGGCAACCTCATTTACAGACTCTACCTAGGTCAGTAGAATCTCTACAAACTTAAAACAAACAAAGGAAAGCAAAAAAAAAGCACATTTCTACTTTTTTTCCACTTGAACCCCTGGTACATCATTAAAAATGTGCCATGGCTTACTTGTAGAAGGGTGATTAATAAATTTTCATCTCATCCAATAGTTAATACTCCCCCAAGTTTGGGATTGACCAAGTTTGGATTGAACAAGTTTGAGATTGACCAAGTTTGGGATTGACCAAGACCAGAATGATAGAAAAGCCTATAGACTCTAAATGTTAATCCTTTGTTTTCATCTCAGTATATGCAATATGAAACTGGAAAGAGAAACCAAACCATATTTAAACAGGAATCAACAGCACAACTTTACCACTAGCATGGGATACATGTCAAGGGTTAACCTCACATATTTTACATTTGCCAGTAGAATCCTCTATCCATGTTGACCTACATTCAACTTGGATGTTCATGTATACCACACTCAAATATAACCCAAACCAATTTTGAAATTAAGCAAACCAACTCTGAGTGTTTGAAGTCACTGAAACTCCCCCATAAGGGGGGAAGTTACAGATGCTGGGAGTAAGCTCTGGGGAAGAGAGATGCTGCCTTTTGGCGGGTAAGATGCACAGTGCTGTCATTATTCAGTGTCTGTGATCTGCCAGTAAAACAGGAGCAGGACTGGTAGGAGTTAGATGGTGAGAATGTTTAGCTGGAAAACACTGCTACAAACTTGCACTAGAACAAACGGTATGATAATACAGGTGTTGGTGTAACAAGTGACACTCAGTAACTTCAAAATCCCAAAACTAGAACTGGTGCAGGATTCTATGCTGTCCCTGGCTTTATATCTCTCCCCTTCAAGTGTGCCAAAACCCTAGTTACAACCCCTTCCTGATGATATAAAACTCTTCAGAACACTGTCACCAAGGTGATCCAAAAATTAATTCAGCATATCTTAAAGGGCTTGAGTCTGAAAGCATCTCACCTCCATACATTAACAGTGGAAGACAGGAAATGAGTTTGTATCACCAGGTATCTGACTTCAGGAAGACTCAGCTCTTAGTATTTTTGCTTTGTTTTGTTTGTTTGTTTGTTTGTTTGTTTCAAAAATAAAAAAGAAGTAAGACAACTACTTTAGAAGGACTCACTCATCAGTGGAATTAACGTGTAATAAATTGTTTCATTTACTCATAGTATTATATTAGTCAGGTTTCCCTAGAGTAACAGAACTTATAAAAAGAATGAATATATAGATGTATTAAGATTTATTAGAATGACTTACTGGCTGTGGCCCAGCTAATCCAGAAATTGCTGCTTATGAACAGAAAGCCTGACTGCAGGAATCGCTCAGGGTCAGCTGCTCTTCAGTATAAACTGGAATCCAGAAGAGGTAGGCTCTAATGCCAGTGATGGAATGATGTTGGTCTCAAGGCAAGAGCAAGCCAGCAAAAAATAAAAGCTTCCACCTTCCATGTCCTTAAGTAGGCTTCCAGCAGAAGGTATGACTCAGATTAGAGGTAGAATTATAAATAGGATCTGGGATTCAAGGTGTGTCTTTTCCCAGCTCAATAGGTCTGTCTGTATTAAAAGCCTGTCTTAATCTCAAAATTACAGATTAGAAATGGACCTTCCTACTTCAAATTAAGCAAATATCCTTCGTAGATGTGTCCCCCATTTTTTGTGTTTTAGTTTCAGTTGTAGTCAAGTTGAGAAGAAAATCCATTACACTTGTGGTCTCTCTTAACCACAGAAAATTAACACTAAAAGTCAGTCTTGTTTTCCTCAGTGGTGTAACCAAATTCCTGACCAAAAAAAAAAAAGCAATTTAAAGAAGAGGGTGGTAATATTTTAAGCACCCAAGGAAGGGGAAAACTACTATGAGACAGTGTCTTCTAAACACAGCACAGACACCCATAAACTCACAACAATATAGTGGCTCACACAAGACCTCCACATGACAAAGCCAGTTGACATGGGCAACATAGGTAGGAGAAACTTAACAAGGTAGCATTTCTATTTAAACTAGAAAAACTAGTAACAATCAACAGCTGAAGGAGAGAGAATCTGTTTTTACCTGAGACATGTCCCATGAATGCTTTTCCATCCTATGTGATCAACCATAAACATATGCACATATGGACAACTTAAATTGACCAAAAGGAGATGAGTGTGTGTGTGTGTGTGTGTGTGTGTGTGCGTGCACACTTGTATATAATGATGATAATTATCAAAGAAGGGGTCATGGATTTGAGAGGGGGTAGTGGAGGACATGAAGAAGAGAGAGAGCACAGGGCAGAAAAGACATAAATACAGTGTACCCGTGTATGAAATTCTGAAAGAAGAAATTGATTTTTAAAATGGTGATTCTGAATATGGCTAATGTTGTGAGTAATAAACTGTCCTTTGCCCCCTAAATCAGGAGTTAATCCAAATGGCCTGTTTTATAAATAGGTCACTCACAAACTACACCTGGTGTACTTTTCAATATATAAGAAAGGGAATGTTTTGTAATTTGTCTTTCTTGACAATCAGATTTTCTTCAGTAATCCCACTAGCAAGTCATATTTACAACAACAATGAAGGACCAGATAGTAAATACCTTTAGACTTTTCAGTCCACTATACTGTGTTTCTAACTTCTCTTGTTAGAACACAAAGGAGACATCAACCATACAGAATAAATAAGCATAGCTGTGTTCCTGTGAAACTTCATTATATGGACAATAAAATTTAAATTTTATATGATTCATATGCTATAAAATAATACATTTTACAATTCTTAATCTTTCAAAAATTTACAAAGCACAATAAATCACAGGCTGTAGAAAAGCAGATGCCAGATTATGTGGCCCATGAACTACCAACTGAATAAGAAAAGGAACCCTCCATTAAATCTATTAGTCTACTTTGTGTTCTTCTTCTCCTAGTCCAGATGAAAGAATCTTAGGAAAGTGGAAAATTAGAATTGAAGAGATTTAGGGTTGTGGGTAGTGGGGAGATAAACCTGGGAGAGGAACGGGTGAGAGGCATTCTTTCTTTGTAATACCGAAGTCATACCTAGGTCCTTGTTATTTTAGGAAGTTCCATACCACTGAATTATAGCCAAGGGCTCCCAGATTTTTATACACATAAATGTTTTGTGTGTACATAAATTTTTCCCTCTCCTGACCCTACACTTTTCACCCCTACCAATAGCAATCAGTTTGGCTGCATCTCTACTTCACTAACACTGAGGAAATGACTATTAACAGGGGATTTGCTGTTACTAACCTTTGGAATCCCTTTGAGAAGTGATCTTTTTAATTGTTTGTGTTTACATCCATTTGTTGGTCCTCCTTTTTTCCTCAGACTCCATGGGTGTCTTTCTCAGATTGTCATGATATCTCTGATTTGTTTCTTCTGCTCCACAAAGCATTTTGCCCATAAACAGCAGAATAAAAAGTCTGAGATTTCTCTGCCATATTACAATAAATTTTATGATTCACTCAGGAGCCAAAAATTCTCTGAACCACTTTGATAACATAGGAATCACCCAGAGTACCTTGGAAATAAAATGAGCCCAATAGTTTTTCTTTCACATTTTTATCCAAAATTTGACCCAAATTTCCTGAGCCAACCATACAGAAGTTTCCACATCTTTCATATAGTTCTACAAACAAGAAAGCAAAGCATACATCAATTTACATAACGCTGAAGGCTGAATTTAGATTGACATGTGCAAGGTTTCCTTTGATGGTAAATGATGATTCGTTTCTTTCTCAAAGGAAGGAATTTATAAGTAATTGGGAAACCCTGAGTGAGTGGGTGCATGATTGAGTGATTGAGTGAGTGAGAGTTAGTACAACTGTCACAATCAATTTGACCTTAGAAGTTGCCACTAGCCCAGAATGTAGGTTCAGAGGGCAGATTTCATGCAGATGGAAGCACTGGTATATATTCTTTAACACAATTATGAAGCCTAAACCTGCTGTAGGGAATGGCACAGCAGAACAAGAACCCACAGTTTGACCCTAGTCAGCACTAGATATTATCCTGGAATAAACATGTTACTGAACTTGCTGGGTAATAGCCACTGAGTAACATTAAATCCTCAAGTAGACATGGCTTTGCATTCTCTGCACATACACAGAGGCTGTACTTCTGAAACAGAACTTAAGATTTTCTGCAAGACTTTTCCTTGTAAATCAATGTGAGTCTAATAGCATTAGCAATTTGCCAAGAGAAGAATGATAACCCCATTGTAGCCTGGTTGACAACAAGCACTTTGGTAATTTCTCAGGAAAGGTATTTCCTGTTGATCATTAAAAGCCAAATTTTGAGTCACTTCCCCCTCTGGATTAAATAAATACTATTAGTGTTTCAACTGTGTACAGTAAATATGGATCTCAAGACTTGTTTGTCTGCATTTCTTAAAACATTTATGAACATTGAACAGATGAATTTGTTTTAAGCATATTTTTTCATTTGAACACTTTTCCCAATGGTTTTTAATATGGATACTGTTCATCACATATTGAATAAAGCAACTTTCACTTTATTTAATGTCTTGACCCAAATCACATTGTCTCCATAAATATTTTACAGTCTGTGTGCAACAAAAGCATGATTGCCAAAGTCATGTCTGTACTTGTAGGTTATATACTATAAAAAATGGATTATTTTTTCTTCTTTTGCTTTTCAGTTAGGGAATTGGTGCTTGCATTTGCCCAAGTGAGTTTTTTACTTCTCCTTTTCCTCTTCTTTTTTAAATAAAAAAAATGCTAACTAGCTCCTTAGGGATAAGATGCTGGAAACATGGGTCTGTGCCAAGTTACTATCTCTATAAAATTCACAAAAGAATAAGAAAACATTGCTCACTTTACCTCTCTCCAGCTGTTTTTCTCTGAAAGAAGACATTTTGAGACCTCCATTATCCTGATAGATAGTATGAAGCTACTCTATGTCTAACGGAATAAAGGTTATACTGCTTTTCAGTGGAGCAAAATAAAAGTCAAAATAAAATGAAAATCCCATAATTATTTTTTGAAAGCTAGCAAAATTTCACATCCTTTTTCACCACATATTTTCACACATTAAAACCAGCATATTGATAATATTTTGGGAATATATCAGAAAAAATTAAAATAAATAATTATTTTTCCAAATATCATGTTTTTGACTTTATAATATGAAGCATGGAGATAATATCCTAAATTCTTAGTGAGATGCAATTAGCTTGAGGCACTAAAGACTGTAAATTTTTCATTTGTGTTTTCCTTCTCCTTTTACACAGTCTCCAGTAGAAAAATCATTTATTTCTATTCAATTCATATTTCTTGAGATAAAATGAATTAAGTTGGTGTCTCTTCAGAAAACTCTTCAAAATTTCTGGATGCCTTTCACTGAGACATGCCTTTAACATATATATCAATTAATGGTCAGTCCAGATAGAAACAACCTTGACCAAATGGTTTTTTAATAGCAATTTATATTTTTGTGCATTTTTTTGCTCAAAATAATTTTGATGCGTGCGTGAGATAACCATACAGCCTACTTCCACAGATGTTTGCATACAAAATTAGCTTAAGTATATATTACATTTCATCACATGGGCCTTAGAAAAGAAAAATGAAAAATTTACTAAGATTGCCTTACAACCACAATTTGATTTGGGCTGTGGTTACTGCTAATGACCTCCCTTCCCACTTCTTCTTCCAACAATAAGTGCTATATCTCTTGGATATGCGTTGGATAGATACACCAGGGAAAGCCTGGCCAGACTGAGAACTCTAAGGAGCAGGCACCAGTAGAACTTAGTAGATTCATAGGTCCCCTGAACCTTTTCACATAAACTCCAACAAAATAATGATGATGACGATGACGACGACGACGATGATGATGATGATGATGATAACTTTTTTATATGTTCAATATATCACAAAAACAGTTTGGGAGCTACCAAATACTGAATCCCTACAATGGTTTCAACCAGTCTAATAAATCGAAACTGACACAGAAAGGGAGTAAGGATGAGAGAGATGAAGCTAAAGAAAGCTCGTTGGCACTTGTGTCCCGGTTTCACTGTTTCCAAACACCCAGCTATACTCTTGACCTTCCAATAATCTGATAATAACAAATCCTTCATTTTTACTTCCAAACTTTGACTTGCGTTTTTCTGTCTCAGAAAAGAAAATAAAACAAAGCAAGCAAACAAACAATAACAAAAACAAATCAAATCGAAACCAAACAAAACAAAAAACAAGAATCTTGAGTAACAGAGCTGATTGACAAATTAATTAGTTAATGGTCAGTGCCAGATGTCAATTTGGAAAGATTGAAGTGCCCTGGCCCCATCTTTCTCCCATCAGTTTACAGTGGTACCAAACCCTGAGATTTTAGCTCAAGTATAAACATATCCTAGAAGAAACAAACATTAAGACGTGCTTTCTGATATTTGATTTAAGGGTAGAAAACAATTTATTATTTTGTTTCCTTTTCCTCTGGTAAAATCCTCCAAATTATTTATTTTGTTTTGTTTTTTAAATTTTTTTCTTTTTTAAAAAACTAATAAAATTTATTTTAAAATATAAATTTAGGAGACCGGTCTGCACAGATCAGCTTGCTTTCTGCGGAGGGTGAGCAGCAGACTACAGAAGGAACAGAGCTTCTGGAACAAGCTGAAGCCACTCAACTTCTGGAACAGACCCCCATTTCTGGCTACAGAAATCTGGGCACCTTCCCCGCCAGAGGAGAGGTGGCTTCCCGGGAGGGCTATGACCCCCAGAGCAGGTAAGGGAGTCATCTTGTCTCCCAGGTACCTCTGAGACCAGTGTGCACCGATCAGCTTGTGGAGGATGAGCAGCAGACAGCAGAAGCAACAGAGCTTCTGGGACAGGAAGAAGCCACACAGCTTCTGGGACACACCCCCATTTCAGGCTGCAGACATCCAGGCACCATCCCTGCCAGAGGAGAGGTGGCCACCCAGGAGGGCTGCGACCCCCAGAGCAGGCTGTGCAGAAGAGCACACAGACTACAGAGGCAACCCATCTTTTGGGAGAGGCCTTCATCTTCAACCAGGAGGCAAGTCTGAATGTCAGACCTCTGTGCACATTCCCTGCAAGAGGAAAGCTTGCCTGAAGAGAGTACTCTGACCACTGAGACTCAGAAGAGATCTGGACTCCCAGGACAGCTGACAGAGACTAACAGAATCAAAGGAGGAATAGGCTCCAGCCAGCAACAACTATAACAACTAACTCCAGGGATTACAAAATGGTGAAAGGCAAACATAAGAATCTTACCAACAGAAACCAAGACCGCTCACCATCATCAGAACCCAACACTTCCACCTCAGCCAGTCCTGGATACCCCAACACACCCGAAAAGCAAGATTCGGATTCAAAATCATATTTCATGATGCTGGTAGAGAACCTTAAGAAGGACTTTAGTAACTCACTTAAAGAAATACAGGAGAAAACTGTTAAAGAAGTAGAAATCCTTAAAGAATCACAGGAAAACACAACCAAACAGGTGATGGAATTGAACAAAACCAGCCAAGACCTAAAAAGGGAAGTAGAAGCAATATAGAAAACCCAAAGTGAGACAACTCGAGATAGAAACCCTAGGAAAGAAATCAGGAAACATAGATGCAGCATCAGGAACAGAATACAAGACATCGAAGAAAGAATGTCAAGTGCAGAAGATTCCATAGAGAACATGGACACAACAATCAAAGAAAATGCAAAATGCAAAAATATTCTAACTCAAAACATCCAGGAAATCCAGGACACAATGAGAAGACCAAATCTACAGATAATAGGGGTAGATGAGAAAGAAGATTTTCAACTTAAAGGGCCAGCAAATATCTTCAACAAAATAATAGAAGAAAACTTTCCAAACCTAATGAGAGAGATGCCCATGAACAAACAAGAAGCCTACAGAACTCCAAATAGACTGGACCAGAAAAGAAATTCCTCCAGACACATAATAATATGAACAACAAATGCACTAAATAAAGACAGAATATTAAAAGCACTAAGGGAAAAAGGTCAAGTAACATATAAAAGAAGGCCTATTAGAATTATACCAGACTTCTCACCAGAGACTAGGAAAGCCAGAAAATCCTGGTCAAATGTTATACAGACACTAAGAGAACACAAATGCAAGCCCAGGCTGCTATAACCAGAAAAACTCTCAATTATCATAGATGGAGAAAGCAAAGTTTTCCATGACAAAACCAAGTGCACACATTACCTTTCCACGAATCCTGCCCTTCAAAGGATAATAACGGTAAAACACCAACACAAGGACTGAAACTACACCCTAGAAAAAGCAAGAAAGTAATCCATCAACAAACCTAAAAGAAGACAGCCACAAGAACAGAATTCCAACTTTAACAACAAAAATAACAGAAAGCATCAATTACTTTTCTTTAATTTCTTTTAACATCAATGGACTCAATTCCCCAATTAAAAGACATAGACTAATAGACTGGCTACACAAACAGGACCCAATGTTTTGCTGCTTACAGGAAACCCACCTCAGGAAAAAAAAAAAAACAAAAGCAGACAATTACCTCAGAGTGAAAGGCTGGAAAACAATTTTCCAAGCAAATGGTCCTAAGAAACAAGCTGGAGTAGCCATTCTAATATCAAATAAAATTGACTTTCAACCCAAAGTGATCAAAAAAGACAAGGAGGGGCACTTCATACTCATGAAAGGTAAAATCTCCCAAGATGAATTCTCAATTCTGAATATATATGCTCCAAATGCAAGAGCAACCAAATTCATTAAAGAAACTTTAGTAAAGCTCAAAGCACACATTGCACCTCACACAGTAATAGTGGGAGACTTCAACACACCACTCTCACCATTGGACAGATCCTGGAAACAGAAACTAAACAGAGAAACATGGACACTAACAGAAATTATGAAACAAAAGGATTTAACAGATATCTACAGAACATTTTATCCTAAAACAAAAGAATATACCTTCTTCTCAGCACCACATGGTACCTCCTCCAAAATTGACCATATACTCAGTCACAAAAAAGCCTCAACAGATACAAAAATATTGAATTTATCCCATGCATCCTATTAGATCATCACAGACTAAGGCTGATCTTCAATAACAGCATTAATAATAGAAACCCGGCATTCACCTGGAAACTGAACAACACTCTACTCAATGATTCCTTGGTCAAGCAAGAAATAAAGAAAGAAATTAAAGACTTTTTAGAGTTTAATGAAAATGAAGGCACAACATAACCAAACTTATGGGACACAATGAAGGCATTCCTAAGAGGAAAATTTATAGCCCTGAGTGCCTCCAAAGAGAAACTAGAGAGAGCATACACTAGCAGCCTGACAGCACACCTAGAAGCTCTAGAACAAAAGGAAGCAAATTCACCCAAGAGGAGTATACAGCAGGAAATAGTCAAACTCAGGGCTGAAATCAACCAAGTGGAAAGAAAAAGAATTATTCAAAGAATCAACAAAACCAGGAGCTGGTTCTTTGAGAAAATCAACAAGATAGATAAACCCTTAGCCAGACAAACTAGAGGGTACAGGGACATTATACTAATTAACAAAATCAGAAATGAAAAAGGAGACATAACAACAGAACCTGAGGAAATCCAAAACATCATCAGATCCTACTACAAAAGGCTATACTCAACAAAGTTAGAAAACCTGGATGAAATGGACAACTTCCTAGACAGATACCAGGCACCAAAGTTAAGCCAGGATCATATTAACGATCTAAACAGTCCCATTTCCTCTAAAGAAATAGAAGCAGTTATCAATAGTCTCCCAACCAAAAAAAGCCCAGGACCAGATGGATTTAGTGCAGAATCCCATCAGACCTTCAAAGAAGGTCTAATTCCAACTCTCCTCAAACTTTTCCACAAAATAGAAGCAGAAGGTACTCTACCCAGTTCATTCTATGAAGCCACAATTACTCTGATACCTAAACCACACAAAGATCCAACAAAGAAAGAGAACTTCAGACCAATTTCTCTCATGAATTTCTATGTAAAAAATACTCAATAAAATCTTTGCAAACCGAATCCAAGAACACATCAAAATGATCATCCATCATGACCAAGTAGGCTTCATCCCAGGGAT
Source organism: Mus minutoides (assembly GCA_902729485.2). Taxonomy (NCBI): domain Eukaryota; kingdom Metazoa; phylum Chordata; class Mammalia; order Rodentia; family Muridae; genus Mus; species Mus minutoides. Next base: position 1,014,775 of record LR753320.1, on the reverse strand, counting down.
GCAGGGATGGTTTAATATAATGAAATCCATCAACGTAATTCACTATATAAACAAACTCAAAGATAAAAACCACATAATCATCTCATTAGATGCTCAGAAAGCATTTGACAAAATCCAACACCCCTTCATAATAAAAGTATTGGAAAGATCAGGAATTCAAGGCCCATACCTAAACATAATAAAAGCAATATACAGCAAACCAGTAGCCAACATCAAAGTCAATGGAGAGAAACTCCTAGCAATCCCACTCAAATCAGGGACTAGACAAGGCTGCCCACTTTCTCCCTACTTATTCAATATAGTAGTTGAAATTCTAGCCAGAGCAATTTGACAACAAAAGGATATCAAGGGGATTCAAATTGGAAAGAGTGAAGTCAAAATATCACTATTTGCAGATGATATGATAGTATATATAAGTGACTCTAAAAATTCCATCAGAGAACTCCTAAACCTGATTAACAGCTTCAGTGCAGTAGCTAGATATAAAATTAACTCAAACAAATCAATGGCCTTTCTCTACACACAGGATAAAAAGTCCGAGAAAGAAATTAGGGGAACAAAAGCCTTCACAATAATCACAAACAATATAAAATACCTTGGTGTGAATCTAACTAATGAAGTGAAAGATCTGTATGATAAGAACTTCAAGTCTCTGAAGAAAGAAATTGAAGATCTCAGAAGATGGAAAGATCTCCAATGCTCATGGATTGGCAGAATTAATATTGTCAAAATGGCTATCTTGCCGAAAGTAATCTAGAGATTCAATGCAATCCCCATGAAAATTCCAACTAAATTCTTCACTGAGTTACAAAGGGCAATTTTCAAATTCATCTGGAACAATATAAAACCTAGGATAGCAAAAACTATTCTCAACAATAAAAGAACCTCTGGTGGAATCACCATGCCTGATTTCAAGCTGTACTACAGAGCAATTGTGATAAAAACTGCATGGTACTGGTACAGAGACAGACAGGTAGACCAATGGAATAGAATTGAAGATCCAGAAATGAACCCACACACCTATGGTCACTTGATCTTTGACAAAGGATCTAAAACCATCCAGTGGAAAAAAGACAGCATTTTCAATAAATGGTGCTGGCACAACTGGCAGTTATCATGTAGAAGAATGAGAATTGATCCATTCCTATCTCCTTGTACAAAGCTCAAGTCTAAGTGGATCAAAGACCTCCACATAAAACCAGAAACATTGAAATTCATAGAGGTGAAAGTGGGAAAAACCCTTAAAGATATGGGCACAGGGGAAAGATTCCTAAACAGAACAGCAATGGCTTGTGCTGTAAGATCAAGAATTAACAAATGGGACCTTATAAAATTGCAAAGCTTCTATAAGGCAAAAGACACTGCCAATAAGACAAAAAGGCCACCAACAGATTGGGAAAGGATTTTTACCAATCCTAAATCTGATAGGGGACTAATATATACAAAGAGCTCAAGAAGCTGAACTCCAGAAATTCAAATAACCCCATTAAAAATGGGGTACAGAGCTAAACAAAGAATTTTCCGGTTAGAAATACCAAATGGCTGAGAAGCACCTGAAAAAATGTTCAACATTCTTAATTCTTGGGAAACAACCTTGAGATTACACCTCACTCCAGTCAGAATGGCTAAGATCAAAAACTCAGATGACAGCAGATGTTGGCGAGGATGTGGAGAAAGAGGAACACTCCTCCATTTCTGGTGGGATTGCAAGCTGGTACAACCACTCTGGAAATCAGTCTGGAGGTTCCTCAGAAAATTGGACATAGTATTGCTGGAAGATCCAGCAATACCTCTACTGGGCATATACCCAGAAGATGTTCCAACTGGTAATAAGAACACATGCTCCACTATGTTCATAGCAGACTTATAATAGCCAGAAGCTGGAAAGAACTCAACAGAGAAATGGATACAGAAAGTGTGGTACATTTACACAATGGAGTACTACTCAGCTATTAAAAACAATGAATTAATGAAATCCTTGGGCAAATGGATGTATCTGGAGGATATCATATCATCCTTAGTGAGGTAACCCAATCACAAAAGAAATCACTTGATATGCACTCACTGATAAGTGGATATTAGCCCAGAAATTTAGAATACCCAAGATACAATTTGCAAAACACAAGAAAATCAGGAAGAACGAACACCAAAGTGTGGATACTTCATTCCTTCTTAAAATAGAGAACAAAACACCCATGAAAGGAGTTACAGAGACAAAGATTGGAGCTAAGATGAAAGGATGGACCATACAGAGACTATCCCACCTGAGGATCCAACCCATAATCAGCCACCAAACCCAGACACTATTGCATATGCCAGCAAGGTTTTGCTGAAAGGACCCTGATATAACTATCTCAAGTGAGGCTATGCCAGTGCCTGGCAAATACAGAAGAGGAAGCTCAAAGTCATCTATAGGATGGAACACAGGGTTTCCAATGGAGGAGCTAGAGAAATTACCCGAGGTCTACAACCCTTTAGGTGGAACAACAATATGAACTAAGCAGCACCCCCAGAGCTCGTATCTTTAGCTGCATATGTAGCAGAAGATGGTCTAGTCGGCCATCACTGGGCGTGGGGGGTTGGGGGTTGGGGGGTGGGCCGATAGGGAACTTTCAGGATAGCATTTGAATTGTAAATAAAGAAAAAAAATTGTAAAAAAGAAAAAAAGAAAGTGGAACCTCACAGGCACATCATGACAGAACAAGTCGTCGAAGCTTCATAATTTGACCCCATTTCCTGTCATAAGCACTGCTTCCAGAGTATAAATACAATGTGACCACCCTTCTTTCTGTTCCTGCCACTATACCTTCCATGATTGACTTTACCCACCCCAGGAACCATAAGCTAAAATAAAGAGTGGTGATTCTAAATAAATAAATAAATAAATAAATAAATAATAAAATATAAATTCAGCATTGACTTTTTTTAAGTATCAAAATAATTTAAAATTGTTAAATGCCTCTTAAATGTACATGATATCTTCTGAAGTGAAAAGTAATAATAACTCAAACAGGTTTTAAAATCTATTTGAAATATAAAAGTGAAAGAAGTAGAAAAAAATCTCTGAAGTCAACTATTAAAGGAAATTGTGACAAGTTCCTGATTAGACAGAAACCTTTCCATTTCCAATGAATACACAGTGTAACTAAGGCATCATAGAATGAATTGAGTAGTGTTCTTCTGTTTTTATTTTGTGGAATAGTTTGAAGAGTATTGGTATTAGGTCTTCTTTGAATGTCTGATAGAATTCTACACTAAACCCATCTGGTCCTAGGCTTTTTTTTTTTTTTTTCTTTTGAGAGTTTTAATGACTGCTTCTATTTCTTTAGGGATTATGGGACTGTTTAGATGGTTTATCTGATGGTATTTGCTATCTGTCTAGAAAATTGTCCATTTCATCTAGATATTCCAGATATGTTGAATATAGGCTTTTGTAGTATGGTCGGATGATTTTTTTAATTTCCCCAGTTTCTATTGTTATATCTCCCTTTTCTTTTCTTATTTTGCTAATTTGAATACTGTCTCTGTGCCCTCTGGTTAGTCTAGCTAAGGGCTTATCTATCTTATTGATTTTCTCAATGAACCAGTTCCTGGTTTGGTTGATTCTTTGTATAGTTCTTGTTTCTATTTGGTTGATTTCAGCCTTGAGTTTGATTATTTCCTGCCTTCTACTCCTCTTAGGTGTATTTGCCTCTTTTTGTTCTAGAGCTTTCAGGTGTGCTATTAAGCTGCTAGTGTATGCTTCCTCCAATTTCTTTTCAGAGGCACTCAGAGCTATAAGTTTTCCTATTAGCACTGCTTTCATTGTGTCCCTTAAGTCTGGGTATGTTTTGCCTTCATTTTCATTGAATTCTAAAAAGTCTTTCATTTCTTTCTTTATTTCTTCCTTGACCAAGTTATCATTACATAGTGTAATTCAACTTCCATGTGTATATGTGTTTCTGTTGTTTTTGCTACTATTGAAGACCAGCCTTAGACTGTGGTGATCTGATAGGATGCATGAGATTATTTCATTCTTTTTGTATATGTTGAGGCATTTTTTTTTGTGACCAGTTATATGGTCAGCTTGGAGTAGGTACCATGAGGTGCACAGAAAAAAAGTATATTCCTTTGTTTTAGGATAAAATATTCTATAGATATCAGTTAAATCCATTTGGTCCATAACTTGTTAGTTTCAATGTGTCTCTGTTTAGTTTGTGTTTTCATGATCTGTCCACTGATGAGAGTAGGGTGTTGAAGTCTCCCACTATTATTGTGTGAGGTTTAATGTGTGCTTTGAGCTTTAGTAAAGTTTCTTTTATGAATGTGGGTGCCCTTGCAATTGGAGCATAGATATTTTGAATTAAGCGTTCTTCTTGGTAAATTTTTTCTTTGATGAATATGAAGTGTCCTTCCTTATTTGTTTTGATAACTTTTGGTTTAAAGTTGATTTTATTCAATATTAGAATGGTTTACTCCAGCTTGTTTCTTGGGACCATTTGCTTGGAATTTTTTTTCCTGCCCTTTACTCTGAGGTAGTGGCTGTCTTTGACACTGAGGTGTGTTTCCTGTAGGCAGAAAAATGCTGGGTACTGTTTACATATTCAGTCTGTTAGTCTACGAGCACAGAGGCCTCAGAAGTAGTGGAGCATTTCTGCACCCAGGCGCTGGGGCTTTCCCACATCCCTCTATGCAGAGGTCCTGCCAGGGGAGCGCTTGTCTTCAGGGATTGCTCTGACCTCAGAACTCAGTAGTGAGATCACTATTTTCTCTCTGGTAACTGTCTAAGATAGCTAGTTTTCTACCAAAATTAATTATTAGCTATTTCTAAATTTGACTAGTAAGAAAGTCAAGGATAAGCAAGAGGTACCGAATGGTTATTGCAACTACTTTCTCAAACAATAAAATGGTCACCCAGTCATCTTAAATCATCCATGTCGACTCAAGACTAAAGCCACAAAGTAAATGTCCTCCTAGGAACAATTATATTGAATGCATGGATTGCAACTGGCTATATGCTAGAACCATGAACAGGAGAAAGCAACAACAGGAATAATGTGGAAAATAATGTACAAACACACATACACATGCACATGTATACTCACATGCACACATACACACTTGCTGCCACACATATATATCTACACATACACACAAACATTTCCATCTTTCCCACATGAAGCTCTTATAACAAAAGATTCATCAAAATGTTTACTTACCAGAACAGTAGCTATAGAAAGTATTATAATTTAAAAATGGCAGATATGTGAGAAGTATGGAGAAGTGTTGCTATTGAGTAGATAAAAATCTTGATTTGTGTTAGTTACCTTTCTTACTATATAACACAATGTTTAAGATAACTGGTTTTCCAGCAAACACAGGACCTACACAGGTCCTCACCAGGTCTTCTGCGTACAGTTTTCAGCTTACTATTTTTATGGGACTCCTGAGTGAGTAAATGATTGTATTTATGACTCTTGTGCTTGCTCTCAGGGCTTTTTCCCTTCTGTTGGGATGCTTTATTGAGCCTCAATGTGGTGTTTTTGTTTTATCTTATTGTGTTATATTATGTCATGTTTGGTTGTCTCTTAGAGGACTATTTTTGTTTTTTGTTTTTTGGGTTTTTTTTCTAATGAAAGATTAAGATAATTCGGGGGAGTCCAGAAAAGAGGTGGTTGGGAGAGAAACTGGGAGGAGAAACTGTGTTAAGGATATTATATGAGAATATATTTTCAATAAAAATTTATGGGGTATGGGGAGGAGAAAGCAAACTTTCAAAGAGAAAAGGCTTATTTAGCTAAACATTTTCAAATTCTCAGTCCATGGTTGAGTGACATGGCTTTTGGGCTATGATCAGCTAGCACACTCTCAAGGAAGTAGTAGGGAAAAAAATACCTCTTCATTACCTGAAAGCCATAGAGAATAAAGACAGAAAGCAATAGAAAATAAGGAGTGAGGAAAGGAAGCCATAAGGAAGAAGGCTGCTGATTTCACAATTCCCTTCCAGAGCTGCAGTGATTTAACCTTCTTCCACCGGGCCTTACCTATAAAAGGCCCTGCCAGGTCCCCATACCCTTCATGTAGGGTTCAAGCAATGACCAGATGGGCTTTTACTGGATCTTCCATGGTTAAACTAGCTCATTGACCAAATGTATTCTCATGAATCATTAGAAGTGTTGAGACAGCTATGCTGGGTATGATGGTGCAAAGCTATGGTCCCAACATGACAGAAACAGAAGCAGGGAGACATCTGTGAGTTTGAGGCCACCCTTGCTGACATAATGAGCTACAGGACAGTCAAAGTTGCATAATAGAGAAATATTCTCTCAAAAGACAAAAAGAAAGAAAGTTATGATAATACACAAATGATAGATCAACAAAAGAAAGTCCAAGCTAAGGCAAAATGTGAAAGAGGAAATGAAAACCAAAGCCACATTGTAGACAGCACAAAGCAAGTAAATATAGCTGAGAGTATAACTTGATATAAGGAAGTTAGGAAGGAAAAGGTTTAACAAAAACACAGGAATAAAATTTCTTTTTTCATTAATAAAGAAATAATAATAGATATATAATAAGAGTCAACATAGGTACAATGGGTCTTTTTAAAAATGAAATATTAAGTACCAAAATAGAGAACCATTCCAAGATTTAGTAAAGCAAAGTCTAGAAAAAGGCTCTAGAAAGTGAAAAACAATGCCAATAAAATGACACAAGTATCTTGGTTGTTCCTGGACTTCATATACAGATAAAGGATCTTACAAGCATCTAGCCACAAGCCTTCTATGAACGAGAAAGTCACAAAAAGGAAAGAAGGAAGGAAGGAAGGAAGGAAGGAAGGAAGGAAGGAAGGAAGGAAGGAAAAACAGAAGGAAGAAAAGAAGGAAGCCTTAATCTGAATAAGAATGGAATGTTTTAAAATCTTCAGGAAAATACAGTCCTCACCAAATGCCAGTGGCTCTTCTCATTGTGGAAATATTTATCAGAGAATACACGCAGACATGGATGAGCCAATAGAAAGTCTGTATTAGCAGGCCAATGACTACAATGGGTATTCAGTATACAGAGTAGCCCTGAGTCTTTGTAAAGATGAGTCTTTAAGTACAGTACATGCATACATACATACATACATACATACATACATACATACATACATACATGCATTTTCTGGATTGCCATAGGTTAACAAGAAGAGTTAGCCAGATGCCAAAAAGCAAAGCTAGTACAATTAGAGACTTTTCCAGAACTATGATGGGTTAGGCATTTGGGGTTTGTTTTGTTTTGTTTTGTTTTGTTTTGTTTGTTTTGTTGTTGTTGTTTACCAGGTGATGCTGTGTAAGCACTGAGTTTTACAGCCTGGTTGGAACTTCTGTCATGGAGTGAGTTGTGCGAAGGTCTAGGGCCTGTCCCATTCTGGCCTGCAGAGGCAGAGGACATATGGAGGACATGACCAGGTGTCATATCATTTAGAGCCACTTCTGAGCTAGAGGCCATCTCCCTGTGAAGAGCTGCCAGTTTCTTTCTGTTTTCAGCAAGTACAGTTCCTGGCAGTGGACTTCCCACCAGCTAGCTACCAGAAATGAGCACACGTCTGTGAAGTGCTGTGAGACCAACTGCAGTGTCTTGTGCAGCCATCTTGTCTTCTTGCATACAAGGATCTTTGCAGCTACAAAAATTCTAATCCTTGCTTCCATCGCTGGTTCCCTTTTCAGCTGCTTCTTCACATCCACATTTGAACGCAGTAAGTTTTTCATTTGAAATAGTTTTCTCACTGCCCCCTTTCTTGTCGACCTTTTTTTCTGCCTTTTCTATTAAAGAGCCACCTGAAATCTCCCTACTAAGGTCTTTAGAGGCAGGGCTGGAAATGTGGCCCAGCAGATGAGCACTTATTTTTGCTGAGGATCTGGGTTTAATTCCTAACATCCACATGTTAGCTCATAATTGTCCATAATTCCAGTTCCAAGAGATCTGATGCCCTCTTCCAATCTCTTCAGGCACAATGCATGTTTGTGGTGCATAAATGTCCATTATTAGAGCAATATTCTCTTATACATAAGATAAAATAAGTATTTCAAAAGAAATTTTTAAAGAGAAGAGGATTTACCTTATCTGGAAGAGTACTTGCTTACAAGCTAGTGGATGCTAGAAGCCTTGGTATCAATACCAAATGCCACATAAAAGGGATGTGAAGGCACACAATTCATGGATTTCAAGAATGTAAGGGATTCTAAGAGCTGTAATCTAAGTTCTCAGACGATCAGTGGTTCTCAGACTTCCTAATACTGTGACTTTTTAATACATTTCCTCATGTTGTGGTGACCCCAACTATAAATTTATTTCATTATAATTTTGCTACTGTTATGAAATATAATGTAAACATATGATATGCAGGATATAGAAATTGCATCCCTAGTGAGCGGATCCTTCCATCCACAGGTTGAGAATTGATGCAGAAGATAAAAGGAGAAGGATCAAAGGTCAAGGTTATCCTTTAGTATATAGCAAATTTAAGGACACAAACACACATACTATACCTCAAATACACAGACCCACAATGTGCACACACACATTCCATACCTCAAACACACAGACACACACATATGCACACTACTGAGTCTATTCAAGGTTGTTTAGAGCTTATATATGTTGATCTCCACTTAGGATTGGATAACCTCTCAGGGGCTTATGCATGAAAAGAACTCCTCAGCTGCATTTGATTGCCTGTCTATCATTATTAGGAACAGGGTCTTGTAAAACTTCCCTATCCATGTTTTCACAACAACTGGTGTCATCAGGGTTTTTAAATTTTTTTTATTATTTAAATGCATTGTATACATCAAACATATTAATAATATTGAGTATTTTGAGAATCAAATATTACATTAAAATTGTTGAACTTTTATATTCATATCCTCTCATACCCTAAAAATATCATTAATAAACATTTAATACTATCCATAACTGAGGAGCCTATATCTAATGTTGAGTGCTAAATTGTTTCAAAACATACAAAATATTCTTTGGGAATTAAGCATAGTAAAAGAACACAAAATATTAAAAATGAATCACAAGGAAATATATTCAATAGTCCTTATATGATACCACCAGACATAGAGAGTATTTAAAACACATTATATATCTGTGTACACTGTCTAACTATAAGTTTACTTAAAAACGATTATCAGTGTTTCTAGGAAAGAAATTATTTTATCAGTAAGTATATTTTTAAAATTTCAAAAAAAGCAAAAACTCTTTGAGTTTAAACATTAAGAAAATGCTAATTTCAAGCAGTGAGAAAAAATATCAATATGATTTCTATGATATTTATAGAACATGATTTTAATATTTTCAACTGTTAATATTCAACAAACAAAATAATTATTTTAACAGAGAAAGAATACACCAGACTTCTCACCAGAGACTATGAAAGCTAGAAGATTCTGGGCAGATGTTATACAGACCCAAAGAGAACACAAATGCCATCCCAGACTACTATACCCAATAAAATTCAGAATTACCATAGATGAAGAAAACAAAATGTTCCATGACATAACCAAATTTAGACAATATCTTTCCATAAATCCAACCCTACAAAGGATAATAGATGGAAAACACCAACACAAAGAGGGAAACTATACCCTAGGAAAAAAAAAGCAAGAAAGTAATCTTCCAATAAACCCAAAAGAAGATAGCCACAGAAACATAATTCCACCTCTAGCAACAAAAATAACAGGAACTTACAATCACTTTTCCTTAATATCCCTTAACATCAATGGACTCAATTCCCCAATAAAAACACATAGACTAACAGACTGGATACATAAACAGGACCCAGCATTTTGCTGCATACAGGAAATGCAACTCAGAGTCATCATTTTTTTAGACAGCCATATTGTTAAGGTTTCATGGACTCATCTTCCCTGTAATAAATAAAAATCTCAATCTCATATCTTGGTCCTTAAAACTCAGCCAAGTAGTTGGCATGCAGTAGGATCTCAGAGGAAGCAAGTGGAGTGAAAAGTAAAAAGTCAATGAAGGAATCTATAAACTTCCATCAACAATATCCCAATGGAGAGTATTCTAAAATTTCCAAAATTCATATTGTGACTGCTTAGTTGAATAATTAATAATATCATAGGAACAGAAGTCCCTGAGATGATGGGCCTTGGAAAACATAAAGGACTATATAATTCTTGCTGCTTACATACAAATCTTCCCACAAACTAGACTCATTTTTTCTGCTAACCTTATGAAAGACTTCATTATTTCTTTATTTTAATTTTTATTAATATTAAATACTTTTTTCATACAATAGACCCCAGCTATGATTTTCTCTCCCCCCACTCAACTCAGCTTCTCTCACCTGGCCTCCTTACCAGATCCATGCCCTTCCATATACCTTCTGAAACTCTTCTGCCTGCACTGGATATTCATTTCCTTCTATTTGGGTTGCCTTGCCCAGTCTGGATAGGAGCGTTTTCCCCTTTCCTTATTGTATCTTGTTTCATTATTTAATTTATATGCTTAAACCACATATTTTTGAGCTAGGGTGTAAGAACACTTTAAAAGTCCACACAGGGCTATTAGTGAAGTTACAAATCCCTCACTGTCTTCTCAACATTTCTGTGCTAATGCCATGTGGCTTTATTCTTTAGGTATAACTTGATTATCCCATAGCCATATTCAAGCAGAAATAACCCTGGCCTGGTTGTAGTGCCCATGTGACAAGCAGAACATTGCAGTGACTGTGAAGTACATGACAATTGTAATGATGATCTTGACACTCCACAGAAGGGAGCTTCACATGACCGGCACCAGGCATTTCATTCCTTGATCCCTTCCCTGCACTCCCACTACTGCAAGTATCCTTGGTAGATGCTAGAGTGTACTAAAACATAGACTACAGTGGTGCTGCACTATGCAGATTTCATGGGGTTTCATCTATAATAGTGTGGTACCTTGTGGTGATGAAGGTGTTTGGAAGTTATACATGCTCTTATAGAACCCCTTCCTCTTGAGCTAGGAGTAAGCCTAATCAAATCATTGACTCGCCAGCTCAGAATCAGGCAGAATTGGTACCTTGGTCTGTTGTGCCCTACATGGAGTGAACAGACATTTGCCCACATCATCCCCAGGAAAAGTCAAGAGACCATATGTAAATATAAATATGGAAGTTACATTTATATATGTGTATAATGTTTCTGGGGTGAGGGCCGGAAACTTTCAACAAACTGACATGCAAATTGAAACAACCAATGAGGGAGCACTATATTATCCATATGAGAGCTTGTTTGTAAAAGCTTGGAAGTTTTAAAAATGCATTTTTTTCTCACAAACTACGTTTTGTCTTTTATTTTTAAAAAAGACACACTTAGAGATGAAACACTTCTATGTGTAAAATATTGTTATAGTCTAAAGAACTGTCTCCATAGAGGGAGCAGGCACTTGAAGACAAGGTGTGCATACAGTAGCTATGAGTTCAGCATCCTCCAGGAGGGTGTGGCTCTGGGCTTGAACCCACAAGTCTTGTGGCCTCTTTTCTCCTCCCCTGCCTATCTTCATCTTACAAAATCTTTGAAAAATAATAGGCATTTGGCATTCTTTCCCCTCCCTTACTTCCCTTCCTCCCTCCTCCCTCTCATTCCGGAGTTGGGGAAGGATCACTGTGTTTGGCAGCTGTCAGCTTGTCATTATTGGCCCCGCTGTCCCATCTGCACTGCTTAAATTGTACAGTCACAGGGGGTTTTACCCAAACAGGCTCTCAGGGGAACCGTAACATACCTCTTGATTTGACTGTGAAGTTATACTTGTGATTATTAATAGACAAGATAAGAGGTTGGTGCTCTGTTCATCCATATTCCAGCTAATTATTCAGTTCGATCTAAAATGATTATAATACTGATAGATAACCACAGCACATTTACTACTGCAGCTAGCAGTGGCCAAGTGTCTTGACACAGTGCTGTCACTTGGGTTTATCAGAAAGGAAGCTGGGAGGGGTTGGTAAAGGAGATGAAGAAGCTGCTTTGGTTGATTAGCAATGTGCTGCATGGGACCATTTATAATGAAGCATATCATTTAAATTTTCCTTTACAAATGAGTCCAATGTGTGTTGCAGGCTGCAGGCTCCGTTAATTGTCACAAACATTGCCTTTTTTTTTTTTTTTAACATTATTAGCTCTTTGGCAGGATCTCCATTGTTGACTAAAAACTTGGCATGATCAGGGCTTGCTGAATAATTTAGGTGGTTGGCAGCTGGAGAGGAGAACACACACATCTCGGCAGACAGACATGCTGCTTGAGCTCTTTATATAATAGGATTGTATACAAAGCAGAGTACAGTCGGCAGTGACTTCTGTGTCTGTTTATAGGTAAACACTGATGTTAGTTTTATGGGAAAACTAGAGGGATACTTCTCACAAATCGCATGCAGCATATGAGACAGATGCAGTGGAGGACTGTTGAAATGACTCATCATTCCTGGCTCTCACAGGATATGATTGTTGGAGTTCCACACACCAGCATTTATGCTGCTGCTTCTGTGGGGCGTCTTTGAGGTCTTGACCACCGCCATAGAAGGACTAAGATGAGACTGTGCTACCCAACATGATGAAAGTTTGTAAGCAGATCAAAAAGATGCATCAATCTCAAAGACTATGAAACATATATACACAGGGAAAATTCATATAGAAGACTGTGTTTCAAGAGGTGTATACCATACACCATATAGGTATACCATAAGTTGAGGGACCTGGAAAAAGCCATAGGCGATGTGGCAGATTATCCATGTACCACTCTATTCTATGTGAGCTCAATTCACCAATTCTTGTTCAGATGGACATACTCTACCAGTATACACTCTAAGATTCAGTCAACAAAACCGCATTCCTAACTCTTTAAAGCCAACAGAATTTAACAGCCAATTTAATTCCAAGCACTAAAATAGAGTCAACTGGATAAAGATTTAGTTAACAGCTGAGGGTGTTGGCCATTTGGTAGAGAGTTCACCTAGCATGCCTAAGTCTATGTTCCATCCCTACCAGCATGCAAACAAGGTGTTGAAAATATACTTATGTAATGCTGTGCTCAGGAGGTGACAAAAGTATGATCAGATGTGCAAGCCCGTCTTTGGATGCATAGCAATTTTGATACTAAATTGAGTTACCTGAGACCCAGTGTATACACACACACACACACACACACACACACACACACATACACACACACACACACACACACACTGAACAAAGTCACCAGGTTCCTATTTTTCAGTACCCATTATTTAACTTTTGTCCACTGTGCCCACATTTCAAGTCCATCAACAGTGGGGTCAGTGAAGTGGCACTAATTTTCAAGGCTCTGTTAACCAAACAGGCGGGAGCTTTTGCTTTAAATAATGCCTGGGGTAAGTTTGGGAAGAATAATATACAAAACTGCAAACACAGAATGTAGATAATCAGTGTTTGTTAAATGTCTCATCGATGTAGATAAACAGCTAATGGAAGGAAGTGAAGGAAGGAAAGATTTATTTGGGAGTTACCATTTGCTAGGATGGGGAAGGCTTGCTGGGTGACAGGAGCAGGGGGCACTTGGTCACATTGTGCCCACAGCCAGAAATCTGAGAAAGATGAGTGCTGGTCCTCACCCTCTTCCCTTTCATCAGTCCAGAATCCTTGCTTAAGGGACAGATCATCCACATTCAGGATGAGTGTTCTTCAGTTAAATGTCTCTGAAAGCATCCTCACAAACCTTTCAGAGGTCTACTTCCCTAGAGTCCAGACCCCATCAAATTGACCATGAGGACTACCCATCTCACTGACTGAAAAAGAGCAAAACCAGCCAGCAAAAGTTAGAGTGTGAGTATAGTTAAGGTTTCCCTGTGTTTGTTTCATTATGGAACTTGAGTTAATTCAGTGTCTCTTTCTTATACACTAGCCTAGAAATGGTTTTGACAACTAATCTGCAATAATAAAATATATGAGCTATCCTTTTTATAGCCACAGCAAGGCTTACCATGGGCTTGAAATAAACTCTGGACCAATATAATTTTAGTGTAGAAAGAATTGTCTTATGGAGTAATAAGCTGAGATTTCATGTGCCGACCTGGCTATGTCCACAGCCTACAGAGAGGAAAGTCAGACATCTTTGATCTTAAGTTCCATAATGAAGGAATATGCTTATGCCAAATGCATTGTACCCTGAATTCTAGATGTTCTTCTGAGAGGAGCTTAAAGCCTACATCTACAAAAGTTTCATACATCTATATGTATGACTTGGAGGGGGGTGGGGGCTGTGGTTTAATGCTTGCCTACTGGTTTAATAACAAATGAAATGCAAATAAGGTATATTCCTCTGACTTTTATGGTCCATCCATCCTTACAGGTTGTTTGGCTTGGTGCATGCAAAACAACACAACAGAGTAGAACTAATTAATGCTTCAAGGCTAGATCCTGGACCGTGAATCAGACAGATAAATGAATCTGCCATTTAGGAAACTTTCACAGAACCACACAGGATTATTCAAGCTGAGCCCCTTCCAGTTAGTGGATCTGTTGCATGCTCTATTCATCAGAATGAATCTTTGCCCTCATTTTTTTAAAAGGCCATCTTTCAAAGAGCACTTTTCATAACCTGGTAGATAGGACTGTGGCATATTAGAAATTCACAACTATTTGACTTGATAATTTAGTTAAATCAGTAAAGATTTCACAATCACCCTTAGAACAACAAAATCCATACTAAAGTTAAAATTCTGTGAGGTTCTGGTAGAATAAGATAACAACTAGAGATGGTAATTTCCTGCTTTTCAGTCAATCCAATGTAGTTTGCGACTTCTGTCTAGAATACCCTATTTCCCAAGCCAGCATTGTGGCACACTGATTTTTAATAGGCACATACTTCTTTAGCTTTAGTTCAGAATAATCTATGTAAAATTTAAAAACTAATTAATCCTAAAGATATAAATGAAATCATTACTTTTATTTTTTGTGATATATTTATCTACATTGTTCACCCCACCTTGAAACAAGAGGAAACTTTTGGAACTAACGTGACAAAATAAATAAAATAATACATTCTAAATGAAGAGCTTTGGAAAGCAAAATTCAAATCAAAAACATTTTACTTCTCTTTTGCTGCAGAAAACAACCACATCACTGACTACATCTTTCTATACATGAATTTTAAGTGATTAAGAGATGTCAAGTGTTTTTTTTTTTTTTGAGGTTCTAGTAACACAGGATATGAAAATATGATTCCAGGCTCCCAATAACATTATACCCAGTGGGGTCAGACCTGCTTGTCGGAAGGGGACTTACCCACCCTGTTGTGGAGGCTACAGTAGTCTACAAGAAGGGCTTACTGCAGGAAAGGGAATGAGCTGGAGCACTCTCTGGAGGAAGCTGTGTCAGCTAAGGTCTGAAAGGTCTACTCATATTAACTAATGTGGGAGTAGTTTGCTACAGGTCAGGGGGAGTTAAATACAAAGTCGTTGTTGAAGCACCAAGAGAAAGTGAAGTTGGAAGAGTAAGCAGAACCTGGTCTGGAGGAAGTCAACATTGCCCTAAGGTGTTTGGGTTTTCACTCTGAATAATGACTCTGGGAGCAGTAGAGTAAGGTTGGTTTAAACTGTGAAATGCAAGAACAGTTACAGATTGACAAAAACATAAACAAATTCGAGCTGTGCCATTGGGAAAGTGTAGGAGACAAAATCAAGGGATTATTGCCGATAGAATTGGGTAGACATAGTTCATTCCTCTGCCAGTTTCCAGGAGATAATCTCCTCCTTTAACTTGCCCTATCATATTTACTCCAGCAAAATTGGATAATATATGGTTTATAGAGTTATCATTGACTATAATGTAATACTTAAAAGTATATTTAAAACGCTTGTCAAAGGGCTGTGTGTATAGCTCAGTTTGTAGACTAAGGCTAGATGTACAGATTCTTAGCACCACATAAGAACCAGAAGTAGATGTCTCACACCTGTAATCCCAGTACTTTTAAAAGGGAGCCAATCAGGAGAGCAAGGTCATCCTTGATAGGACAATAAGTTTGAGGTTGACTTTGACTGCAGAATATCTTGTCAAAAATAAAGTGGAATGAAATAAAACCCACTCGTCAAACATGTGAAATGGCACAGAGATGCAAAAAGGACACAGAAGCAGATGCATTTTGAGTAATGCAATTGCATTATACAACTGGAGGTGAAGTTCTATGGACCTTTGCAATACACCTTCACTTGAGCTTAAGCTGCTAGAACAAAAACAGGTATTACCAGGCCTTTGTTTTTTAATTATCATCTCTGTAAAACTTCATTATAGTGTCTATAGCTGCCACTCAAACTTCTGAATAAAGTTGGGCAATCAAGACAAATGAAGGATAGTTTGTTCTTCTATATGTTCAACATCACTGTGATTCTGCAGAAGCTAACTACAAGGAAAGTCTTTGAACTTCATTCCAACAACATTACAACTATCCTTGTGGCTTCCAGAATGAACATCTGATTATTATTAAACTTTATTCTCCTGGAAAAATAATTCTCTTCAATCATGTAAATGTTCTTGACTTATAGCCAAAAAATATGTTTCTTACAATGCATATTTCATTATGTATTAATGAATCAAACCAATCAATGTTCTAATAAAACATTAGCTGACTTTTCATAGATCCATTCATCCTTCTAAACATGCAATAAACTGAAGCCAGATCCACATGATTACAGATTAAAAACATCACAACTCATAACTTCACCCAGATATCATTTTAACATGTTTCAGTAAGGATACATACCAAAATGATGCTGATAAAGTTCCTAAAGTCCTGCAACTATAATGCTATCATATTAATTTCCTCTGACATACCATCTTTGTTGCAATATAGTGATGACATCAGGCCAAATGGTAAATTAACCACATACTTGGAAAACGATGTGGAAGGAGCCAAGTAAAAAGGAAATATGTATTCTAAATCTTTAGTTCATAACTGCCTTTTGATATGTGGAACATTCTCTTAGTAAACTGTAGCAAGTGAATGGAGACAAAGGAATTGCCATGTGAGACAGATGTGGTGGCACACACTACAACCCTAGCACTGATGAACCTGAGACCAGAACATGATGAGTTCAATACCGTCTAGAGTGACATAGTAAGTGCAAAACAACGTCTGCTACAAAGTTAGACTTTTTGTCTCAAAATACAGAAGAACATTTTTTATTTATGAAAGAGTTTTGAAATTTTAATTTACTTATTCACTTTACATTCTACTCACTGCCTCATCCCAGTCATTCCCTCCAACAATTCTTCTCCTCATCCCCTACTCCTTCTCTTCTGAGTGAGTGGGGGCCCCCTGGGTATCCTCCACCCTGGCACTTCAAGTCTCTGTGAGGATAGGTGCTTCCTCTCCCAACTGAGGCCAGACAAGGTAGCCAGACTAGAAAAACATATCCCATGTACAAGCAAAGTTTTGGGATAGCCCTCCCCCTCCAGTTGTTTGTGACCCACACGAAGAGAAAGCTGCACTTCTGCTGTATACGTGCCAGGAGGTCAAGGTCCTTCCCCTGTACAAACAATTTTTTTAGATGGCACCTAGTTCAAGTGAAGAAAATTATACAAGGGACACCTGAGGCCGACTTTTCCCAGCTTTGAAAAATTAACATGGAAATCACATTAAGTAGGCTTTAAATTGTACCATGTACTTGTAATGAGACATATATTTATCAAAAATCCCTTTGCAAAATCCCATTTTTATTATAATATTTAAAAATGTACCCTTACCTTCTGAAATCCAGTTTTATTTTAAACAGTCAATGTTTGGACGTATAAAGGTTTCTCTGACACACTCATCTCTGACATGATATGCTTCAATCATGAAAGCCCAGCCTTCTGATCTTCTTTCCAGACCTTCCAATGGCTCTCCTCTAAAGGCTGTCTCTACCCTCACCCAGAGATTACTATAACAGTTGCATGGACCCTCTTAAGCAGCCCAATTTGGGTGTCAGCAGCAGCTCTTTTCCGGCACATACTGCTGGTATTGCTCATCTGTAGAGCAGGACACAGAGGAATGAAGAAAACCCTCCTTGAACAGGTGAAAATGGCTTGGTTAGAAAGTGAAAAGAAAGGTAGTCTAAGGGAAAATATAACTGTCCTACAAATTGATAACCATCCCATGTCCTCTTTATTTCTCATGAATAAACATTTCTTTCCTCTACTATAATAATGACAACTCTTAGCTCTCTGAGCTCACAAGAGCCTCTGGAACACAAGAGCTGTTTAATGAAGTAGTTCCCTTTGTTATAAATCATTCACGGGTAAGAGACTCTTAGAGGACTGACGGTGTTATTCACTTTGATAAATCTCATAGAGATATAGATTTAACAACAGGCTCAGAAAGAAAGAAAAGAAGAAAGAAAGAAAGAAAGAAAGAAAGAAAGAAAGAAAGAAAGAAAGAAAGAAAGAAAGAAAGGAGGGAGGGAGGGAGGGAGGGAGGGAGGGAGGGAGGGAGGGAGAAAGAAAGAAAGAAAGAAAGAAAGAAAGAAAGAAAGAAAGAAAGAAAGAGTTAGTTCATGATGAAGTATAAAAGCCCAAGACTACTTGTCTAGATTGCCACAGTATATCTAAGATGGAGAGTGAAGAACACTGAAGGATGATTAAATGTGCCAATGATTCCATTGGGTAGACCCAGTGACTCTACTCAAAAGAGAAATTGGGTTTCTATATAGACCATAGACTTAAGGGCTTTGGAACAAGGTCATACTCAGAGAACGTCTAAGATCAAAATTGTACATTCTATTTCACTCATTTTCCTTCCAAGAAAGTAAATGCAGGTCTATAAGCAGGAACTCTGCAAAAAAAAGGACTAGTCATAATGAAAGCTAAGCCAAAGCATTGCTGGAATGTTCATCACATTCAAGGACATTGTAAGACTTTGAGTTATGTCATTTGATCCTCAAAATAATTCTCTGAGATATGCACTACTACCCATCTCAAGGGCTAATTAACTTGCTGAAAGATTTACAATAATAAGTGGTAGAAGTGGCTCTCAACTCAACCTCACTGACAACAGGATCCCATGTTCTCTATCTCCCTTTTATCCTGTCCTCAGAGGGCTCCAGGAATACCTTTTACTCCTAGCAAACTATAGGGAAAAACCTGTAATGTGAATCCTTCTACTAGGAGCTTTTCTTTTATTCTTATTAAATAATGTATCTGTTTAACCATAAAGGTTAGTTCTTAGAATTAAGTTAATGCTTAGCACAATCAAGAAATTTTATAAGGTTCATGAAAGATGAAACTGCTTTAAATCACTTTCTCAATGTCACACTATAGAAACTTGAAGGTTTAAACAATTCAAAGTAGTCTGATATAATTTTTTTCACACTCCCATGTGCATGAATATGCTTGTGTCCAAGTGTTCGGCTGTCTGCGTACATGCCAGTGCCTGCAGAGGTCAAAGGGCAACCTTGGGTATGGCTCCTTGGATGCTCATCTCCTTGTCTTTGCAAGACAGTTCATTTCATTAACTTGGAACTTACGGATTATGCTAAGCTTTCTGGCCAGCAGGCCTCGTGGATATACCTGCATCCATATCCCTCACACAGGAAATAGAAGTCCACACTATCATGCTCAGCTTTTTTTTTAAAAAAAATGTGGGCTTGGGGGTTACTAAGCTCAGGTCAGGTACTCATGTTTTTAAAGTACACACTTTACCAACTAAGCTGTTGCCCGGGCCTTTGGATTCTTTTCAATGGACTTGAAACTTCACCAGAAGTACCAGATGCACCCATGGCCATCCACCTTGTTTCAAGTATTTAACAAAAGATTCTAAATATCTGATCAGTCATTTCATCTTCAAAATTGTTCTGTAATTTTCTGCTTTTCACTGGATGGAGAATCTTGGTACACGGGAATTGTGTAACTTATTCAATGGCTAGCAGGTTGCAGGGCTAGAATTCAAATATTTGTCTGTCTTCTCATGTATCATCTGTGTAATGATGGGAGATTTCTGCCTTAGATGACAATTAATCAACTCTTTCATTTTAATTAATTAGCAAAATAAAAACCATATTTGCCCCTATCATTGGTCCCTAAAAATACTGCTCTTGATTCAAATAAATAGAAAATACAAAAATGAAGTTTGGATTTCTAAAGAAGAATAAAATACTTTTAAGGAAAATTTTCTTAGTTCTTCTCTTTAAAAAAAAAAAAAATTAAAGAGATGCCATGGTGCCTGTGTGGCAAAAGATGCTGCTCGCAGCCAACTGGTTCTAGCCACAGATGCATTTCAGAGAAAAGCCAGCACTTGGGTAAAACATTTTTCATCAGATCACAGCCAAGCATCTCATTTTTTTTTCAAGAAAACCGAGTGCAAATTGTGTTTGTTTTTGAAATTATGATCTCTACTTTAGCAGTGAAATTCCACACACCAAAGTGTGAGCTATTTTGATAAAAACCACATTTCAGATTCCACATGTAGCTGGGTATGAAATCGGGACATGTGGTATGGGGTTTTCATAAAAGTCAAAATCTGATAATTAACACCAAAACTGTTCTTTGAAATCTGAATGTATTAGAGATAATAGAAAAAAAACCTTGTGGAGATGCCAAGAATTCCTGGTCTCAAATAATTTGATTAATTACCAAAAAGCATTGAGGTGATAAGCTATTGAAAATCTACTAACCCTACTGGTTAACAGGAAATGAGATTGTGACATAACCAGGCAAGGCTTCCAATGCAGGGATTGGAACACCAACCCAGCCACAAAAACTACAACCTACAATTTGTCCTGCCTGAAAGGTGTGCTGAGGTAAAGGAGGCACAGAACTTATGAGAGTGGCCAACCAATAATTAGTCTAACTTGAGACCCAGGCAACAAGAGAGACCCAAGCAACAAATTAGTCTAACTTGAGACTCTGCCTAGAGGCCAAGAAACCAGAATCTAGACTTAGGGTAGAAACGTACACAAGCAGGAAAAAAGTCAATGAAATGATTCCTAATGCTATTCTGCTGTACTTAAAGATCTGTGTCCCCCATAATCGTCATCAAAGAGGCTTCATCCAGAGACTGATAGGAGCAGATGCAGAGACCCCCAGCCAAGTATTATGTATAGTTAGAGGAATCCTGCATTAAAAGGGGAGGAAAGGTTATAGAAACTAGAGGCGTCGAGGACACCACAAGAAAATGCCCCAAAGAATCAACTAGCCAAGTCTCACAGGGGCTCACAGAGACTGAACAGCCAACCAGGGAGCCTGATTGGACTGACCTACATCCTCTACATATATTATGGTTATGTAGCTTAGTGTTCCTGTGGGACTCTTAACAGTGGGAATGTGCGTGTTGGGGTGTCTTTTGCCCGTTTTGGGGACCCTTTTCCTCCTACTGTATGGCCTTGAGCAGGCTTGATATGAGAGTTTGTGCCTTGTTTCATTGAGTCTTGTTACGCCATGTTCAGCTGGTATCCCTGGGAAGCCTGCTTGTTTTCTGAAAGGAAATGGAGGAGGAGAGGGTCTGGGGAAGAGGGCGGGGTAGGGGGCTGGGAGGAGAGGAGGAAGGGAAGCCTGGCATTGTGCTGTATTGTGTGAGAGAAGAATTAAAAAAAAAAGTCTGAGTTCTTTATGTGGGAATCAAAGCCAGGGTCGCATACACACTGCACTGGACTATTCACCCCTCAGTGTGACACTATTTAAGTTTGGTATTACTTTGTGGGCAGCTCTTGGCTTTTCCTAAATTGTTTACTTTTTTAATTGTGCTATTTTGAAGTTGATCATGACCAACTTGCAAACAATAGAGCTAAGCCCTTTTGCGTTGACCAAAGTTCCACTGCATCTCGGTAGGTATCAGAATAGCAAGGTACAGGATGTGGTCTAAAGACACAGGACGGGATGCATAAGGAGAGGCTAAAATTCAAAATTACCTGACCTTCTTTGATGAGTGGTTTTGTCCCACAGTTTGACAGCATTTAAAACTTACCTAGGACACACACCTCTGGGAACATCTGTGAGACCCACTTCCAGAAAGGATTAATAGAGAGGGAAGACCTGCTTCTAAGTGGCTGCTTGCCTTGGATTCTTCCTCCAGAGTGAGGTTATCTGTTGCTGCTGCTACCACCCGCGGTGGACAGCAGACTCCAGTTGTTTTGGCAATACAACACTGACTTACTATCAGCAATTCTCCACGGAGCTCCGGGACACCAGCGCTGGGCTGGAAGTGCTGAGCCAGCCACCTGCACAGACAGAGAAGCTTCCGGTTCTCAGTCCCTCCTACGCTGACTGCCATGGTTGCACTATCGGGCCCCTTATCACGCTATAGGCCAATCTAAAATAAACTTCTTTTGATGTGTGTGTGTGTGTGCGTATGTGTGTGTGTGTGTGTGTGTGTGTGTGTGTGTGTGTGTGTGTGTGTGTTTGTGTTCCTTTAAAGAACCCTCTAGCTGGTATGTGTTTGTGTCTTTATTTTTAGGGTTTGACTGCTTGAGTGTATGTTTATATCTTAATTCTGTCAGCTTTAACAGTAGTAAAAAAAATAAATAAATAAAACAAAAATCTACCTTGGCAAGTTTCCAGGCCAAATTGGTAACTGGATGCTGGATTCTGTTGATTTCAATAGCTGCATCACCCCCTGTTCTCCAGCGCACCCCAAGCCTGCATTATTATTTAGTAGAGAAGTTGTAGGGTTTAATGCTTTAAGAATTGGCAGCAGATTGCAACAGCAGTCCCTAAACAGCAGCATGCTGTATTTATTTGTATACTGCATTTCTTCAAATGTATGTAATTTTATCTTGAAATTCAACATTTGTTGGAGATTACATAGGGAATGATTCTGTTTAAGTCAAAACAGCAGTCAAAACAGGAACAATGCTATATTATAGCTCAGATGTGAACTAAATAGCTGACACAGATTTTTTGGAAAACAACCAAAGTCTCGAATTTCAAATATTACACCCTATTTTTATAGAAAGTAAGTCAAACCTTTAGTTATGTAGGAAAAGCCCTTCAAATAATTTTGTAATGAAATATCTGAAAACAATTTCTTAGATGATAGCACTGCCAATGAAATAAGAGTGATGAAATATTGATAATCTAACATATGCATGAGATATATTTAAATAAATTTTTAGATATTGAACATGAATGTATATGTGTGCACATTCACATATAAATATAGAGTCACACATGGCTTAATTATAATAATACAATAAGAGAAATACATCTTAAGTAATATGTTAGAACCACATAGAGTAATATGTTAGAACCACATAGAGTATACTTACATAGACAGTTAAGTGATACGGACAACCACCTTGCACAGGGTCCATCATTGAATGAACATTGGAATGTGACTCACATGACAAATTTATGCACTGTGTATATAAGGAGAAGGCATCAGATTTTGTTAGGTTGCAAGTTGTTAGATACCAGTCTGGAAAGATTTCTCACTGAGTAAGGATGCTTGCCACAAAATCTGATGACCTGGCTGCAGTCCCTGGAACCCCTGGATGAAGAAAACTCACTCCATTAAGTTATGTCCTGGCTTCCATGCGCATTCTATGACACCTGTATGTATGTACACAAATAAATAAATAATTTTTAAAATCTTAAAAATTTAAAGACCTTTTAACACCAAAAAGTTTAGGTTTTATTTTAAGTTACTTATATCTGAATTATAAAGACACAACTGGTTTACTTTTAGCTTTTGAAAAGCAACATAGAGTTGGATTTCTCTAATTAAAGGAACATAGAATATCTATGTACAGGTTCCAAATTATGTTTCCCTCCCAGATTACATCATTCCATATTTTTCATAGCAAGCTTGGACAGAATCATTTAGCTGGGCACAGTGCACGGGAAATTATGCTAAGCTGCCATCTGGGACTATGAGAACAGAATGTGGAGAGCCAAAGACCACTAGCCAAATGGTGGTCCCACTGCCCAAAACGTCTTACCGTGTCTCCAAGTGGCCTTGTGTGCTCACTGCGCTCCTCTGAGTGAGCCATACAACAGAGTGAACAAATGGTCAATGGTAAATAAAGAAATGGACAGACAAATCAGTAAATAAATATGAGCTGGCTTTTGAGCTTTTTCAGCAGAGAAGGGGGTCATTGGCACTTCCTATCATGGAAACCTGTGCTAATAACTTCACCATCTGCTCTGTCTCATTTTCCCTAAAATAAATAAGTTGTTCTCTAGATGGTCTTCAGCTGAGTTTTGTTCATGACGTGTTTCTTATCACCCATTAAATCAGGTTTTAGAAGAGCTGAGATGAAGAAGACATACCCCTATCCTGCCAGAATTTACAGCCTAAAGGAGAAAAGAGACATAAATAGATCAGTTTAAGATAAAGTAAGGTCAAGACGCACACAAACACTTACATGGCTGTACAGAAATCTATCATTTAGTTTATGAATCTTGGAGATCATTTGTTCTTAATACTTGTTTTCCCTCAATAAAAGAAGATTCTGTGTACTGACCTCAGGGAGGACAAGGCGTGTTAAGACGAGCCAGGGAAAGGACATGGGACAGGATCCATGGATTCTGCTTCCAAGAGACAAGGAGAAAAAAACAGGAAAGGGAAGCCAAGAAATCTCACATTTAAATGACTTAATTATCTCTCTACTGGCTTGTGCAATGCTGACGTGATTTATCTGTCCAACTAGCCTCCAAGGAAGACCTCTGTCCCCTTCCTAATAAATTTTCTTTTGCTCTCAACAAATGAATGGGTAAGTTTGATATTCATAAAAGTGGTCAAAGAACTGAAAAGGAGTGTGTGACCTTATTCCAGCCAAAATAATCAATTTATTGATGAGTTTGTATGCATAATAAGCTTTTTGTCTGCCATTTCACTTGGAAAATGCTAATGTCCTTTAAGTTAAAATACTAGTAACATGAGATTTTTTTTTACATTCTATACTTTAAAAAAGACTGCTGCTTGTGACCTATTTGCTTTATAAAACTCAAAATAACTGTGAAGAGGCCCCTGTGTGGTGACATAGCTGTATGCTTTTACTTCTTTGGGTTACTCTGAACAGTGATACGCACACTGATAATTTATGCTGCCAAGATTTTGAAGGCAAAATAATACTTTAAATATGAAAATTGGAGGTTTTCCTGCGAATAGGTTGGAATACAGCTGATGTGATTCCAATACTCTTGTTCTGCAGGGTGTTAGGTTCAATGCTTTAAAGTGGAAAAAAATATATATCTGAGAGTCAAGGGGAAAAAGTCCTTGCCAAGCAGATGTTGGTAAATTGCCAGCTGAAACAAAGTTGTGATGCTGGTGACAACAAGATTGGTTTCTAGAGGATATTTAGAAAGCAAAGGGCCTGGCTTCACTATCGTTTCCCCCCGAAGAAGAGCCTGGCTGACGGGCTCTAGTGCATTACCAGCTAGTATCCTGCTTCTAAACATCTGGATTCCTATCCTCATCCATTTAAAAGTGATTTACTCATTGTACTTTGTGGTTTGTAGAGATCTCAGCTGAGACAGAATACCTTCAGCCACCTGTGTTCCTGGTGTCCTTTTCTGAGCTTGTTTGGCTATAGACCTTTAAAAGGATTCAAGGAGTCTCACCTCTAAATTCCTTTTTCTTTGTACAAACAAATTTTTGTATTTAAATTTCTTCTACTTGCTTTTATAGTCTACCGTTATCTAATCAAGGGTGAAAGGAAATGCTGACAAATGTGTCTAAAACAATGAATGTTTTCACCTCAGTTACTCAGATAGTTGAAAGCAAAATATATTTAGGGCTTATAGTGTACAGAAAATTGATTTACATCTCACATCATTGCATTGGGACAGAACAGTGGCTTACAGCTAAATGTTTACATCAAAGTCATTTGGGAAATTTTTCTGAATACATGAGCAAGCTTCAACGCTATGGAAGCAGATGGAACACGGGAAAGGTTATTTTGAAAAGGCCCTTAATCCTAATTATTAAAAGAAACATTGGTCTAGAATTGTTGAAACCAGTGAATGTAATGGCATTACCAGGTATACTCTTAATATGTGAGTTGTCACATATTTTCCTATATACTAGCCATGAAGACTGAGTATGAGAGTGTATAAATACATATACATATACACATATATATATGTGTATATATATATATATATATATATATATATATATATATATATATATATATATAAATTACTAGATATACAAATTAATGATTCAACTCAAAGGTAAGAGAGAAAACTATAAAACATTAGTGAAGCTAGTAAAAGATTCATATTTAGAAACTTGGTGATTCAATTCTGGAAAAATACCAATTTTCTCCAATTTGATAAATATAATCCAAAATATTTCAAAATATATTTTGTTTGTTTGTGATTGCTGTGAGCTCTCAAGCTGTTTATAACATATCCAAGAGAAGCCAGACCCCCCTTTGAGGGAGAATCACTCTTTTGCTCTCCTGATTAAACCTGACTACTATCAGGTTCTGAGAACACAGACTAGGACCTCTTAGCACCGAGGAATCAGAAGAATCATGGCCAATCAGCAAAGCTATTCATGTAAAACTTCAGGCCAACAAGCAAGAAAACATCTTCCTTCCATGATGATGTTCTGGAAGTTATGTAGCAGCTGTTAGAAATACATCATTGTCTCAGAGGGTGTGACCGCTGCAAGATTGCATAATATAAATCCTCCACTATCCACAAGTTCCATGGCGTACTGAATTAAAAACTGGCTATATTTGAGCATATCAGTGCAGGGTTACAAGAGTTTCAGAATACCATCATAGATAAAAGAGTAGATATATTAAATATTTAAAAAGCCAATTATTGTACCTGTGCCATCCTGCTCAGAGGAGAAAGACTGGGCATCAAAAGGTGCACCTACATCTGCCCCTCTGTGATCCTCTCACAGGGTAAAGAGGGAAAATTAGAAGTCTTGACTTCTTTATCTCTTGGGAAGAGTGACTAAGGAGTTTATCTCCCTTGGCCCTACCAAGATACATAGAAGATCAGCAAACATAAGTAGCTGGAGAAAGTTAATAACAAAGAAGAGAGGTGGGGGACTCCCCAAAGCAGTAGTCAAAACTCAATAAAGGAGAACGTATTTTTTGGTGGTTAATCTTGATGTTCACTTTGATAGTATATAGAATCATCTAGGAAACACTCCCAAGACTATTTGTTCCAAGAGAGGATTAACTACAGGAGGAAGACTCACCTTCAATTTGAGTGGCATTGTCCTATGAGTTGTAGTTTAAGATCAAATACAAATAATAAGTCAAAAGGAGCACAATAGCCATCTCTCTTTCTGCTTCCTGACTGCCGATACAATGTTCCTGGCTAGCCTCCCCATGCCTCCCCACCATGCCTTCCCCTCATAATGGCCTGCCTTAAAACACAAGCTGGATAAAAGTCTTCTTCATTCAATTGCCTTTTGGTCTGGTAGTCATAACAATTAAGAAAATAATATTTTTAAATGGTACCAAAGATTAGGGTTCTTTTTATGATAAGTCTGACAGGACTTGCAAGACTAGGGTTTGCAGGACTTTGGAACTGGATTTGAGGGGAAATAGTTTGTAGCTATGGACTAGAGAAGGCCTAAGGTGCTATACTCAGAGCTTAAACTTATAGTAGGCATAATGGTGACTACCTTGATAATAGCGATGCAAATAGTGAAGACTGGCCTCATGAAGTTTCATCAGGGAATAAACACTCTCACAAGTGAGAATATCCTTGCAAGAAGGAAACTCATATGAGGAACTGCCTTCATCAGATAATTCTAGGGGTGTCTGTGGGGCATTTTTCTTATTTATTAACTGATACCTGAGGACCCAGAAGACCTGGAATGGTATTCATAGTCAGGGGGTTCTGGGTTGGATATTAAAGGAAGCTTAATAAGCCATAAAGATCAAACCAGCAAGCAAGTTTCTGTGGTCTCTACTTCAGTTCCTGCTTCCAGGTTCCTGTTTGTGACCCTGCCATGGCTTTCCTGAATGTCAGAATATAACCTATAAACTATTGGATATTTAAAGAAACTTTGAACTGTCTCTCCAATATATCTTTTGGTTAATGTTTATCACAGAAACAGAAAGCAAACAGGGAAAGAACTTGGTGCTAGTGGTGTAAATATTGGACCTGAACATGTTGTTTATTCAAGAAGTTTGTGTAAGAATCTTAGAGTTTTGAGCTAGAACAGGCCTCCAAGCTTAATGCACAGAGATAAGTGAGTTGTTATAGGAGGTTGGAACACAGATTTTTGAGAGAAACACAGACAGCGTGTTACTGATTTGGAAAGTTTCAGAGGGAAGCAGTGACTATGCCTTCATCAAGAATGTTCATGTGATATTTGAAATTATGAATCTGTAAGAGTGAGATCTTCATTTTGCTGAGACAGTTGATGCTGGTGTGTTGAGATGGAAAAATCAGTTATGATTGATAAGAGACTAGCATCTTTAAGGTGAAATTCTCTGGGAAAAACTCCCTCAGCATCAATGCACAGATGCAGTCCAGAAAGGGGCAGGACTGCATCTTAAAATGGCAATTGGTCTTGCACTAAATTTTCCACTGGTTTTGAAAGCATGAAAGTTATAGGTTTGAAGGGTCCATGGACAGATGTTGAGACTTGGCACTAGAAGAGGCTAGAGGCCATTGATGGAAGGTGCAGCCTCAGTTGCTGTGAGAACTTTAGTTGGAAGGGGTCATGGAGAAGAACTGAGGTTCAGCACCATGTGGCAGGGTATAGCTGGGTTTTGAGGTAGAACTAGTCCCAATTTTCTTAAAACTAGAAAATTGATTGTCAAAGTGGTTGTACAAATTTGCACTCTCACCAGCAATGGAGGAGTGTTTCCTTACTCCACATTCTCACCAGCATGAACTGTTGCTTGACCTTTTGATCCTAGCCACTCTGATTGGTGTAAGATGGAGTCTTCAAGTCCTTTTGATTTGCTTTAAGTACTTCTTGGCTGTTAAAAACTACTTTGTCAAGAGGTTTTGTTTAGCTATTTATTTCATTTTTTAATTTGCTTATTTGCTTTGTTGATGTCTAATTTCTTTTGGGGGTTTGTGGGAGGGACTTCCTTTTCTTTTTATTGGATATTTCTTTATTTATATTTCAAATGTTTTCCCCTTTCTAGGTGTCCCATTCAGAAACCTCTATTCCATTGCACATCCCCTGCCTCTATGAGGGTGCTCCCCCACCCACTCATTCCCAACTTCTGATCCTGGCATTCCCCTACACTGGAGCATCAAACAGCCTCAGGCACAAGGGTCTCTCCTTCCATTGATGTCCAACAAGGCCATCCTCTGCCACATATGTGGCCACCTCCATGGTTCTCTCCATGTGTATTCTTTGGTTGGTGGTCCAGTCCCCGGGAGCTTGGGGGTCTGGCCTGTTGACATTGTTACTCCCTCCATGGGGCTGCAAACCCCCTCAGCTCCGTCAGTCCCTTCTCCAACTCCTCCATACAGGACAGCCCTCCCAACACCCCCCCCCCACTCTCCCACTCATGTGCTCAGTCCAATGGTTGGCTGCAAGCAGCCAACTCTCTATTTGTAAGGATCTGGCAGAGCCTCTCAGGAGACAGCTATATCAGGCATCTATCAGCAAGCACTTCCAGGCATCCACAATAGCATCAGGGTTTGGTAGCTATATATAGGATGAATCCTCAGGTGGGACAGTCTCTAGATAGCCATTTGTTCAAACTCTGCTCCACACTTTGTCTCCATATTTTCTCCTGTGAGTATTTTGTTCATCCTTCTAAGAAGCTCTGAAATATCCACATTTTGGTCTTCCTTCTTCTTAGGCTGCATATAGTCGGTGAATTGAATCTTGGGTATTCTGAACTTTTAGGCCAATATCCACTTATGAATGAATACACACCATGTTTTCTTTTGTGACTGAGTTACCTTAGGATATTTTCAAGTTCCATCCTGCAAATTTCATGAAGTCATTGTTTTTAATAGCTGCATAGTAGTCCATTGTGTAAATGTACCACATTTTCTATATCCATTCTTCTGTTGAGGACATCTGGGTTGTTTCTTGTTTCTGGCTATTATAAATATGGCTGCTATGAACATAGTGGAGCATGTGTCCTTATTACATGTTTGAGCATCTTCTGGGTATATGCCCAGGAGTGGTATAGCTGGGTCCTCAAGTAGTACTATGTCCAAATTTCTGAGGAGCCAACAGACTGATTTCCAGAGGGGTTGTACCAGTTTGCAATCCCATCAACAATGGAGGAGTGTTCCTCTTATTCCACATCCTCTCCCCAGCATCTGCTGTCACCTGAGTTTTTTTTTTAATTTTATCTTAGCCATTCTGAGTGGTGTGAGGTGGAATCTCAGGGTTGTTTTGATTTGCATTTCCCGGATGACTAAGGATGTTAAACATATCTTTAGATGCTTCTCTGCCAGTCTAGTTTCCTCAGTTGAGAATTCTCTGTTTAGCTTTGTTCCCCATTTTTAATAGGGTTATTTGGTTCTCTGGAGTCTAACTTCTTGAGTTCTTTGTATATATTAGATATTAGCCCTCTATCAGATGTAAGATTGGTGAAGATCTTTTCCCAATCTGTTGGTTGCCATTTGTCCTATTGAAAGTGTCCTTTGCCTTACAAAAGCTTTGCAAATTTATGAGGTTCCATTTGTCAATTCTTAATCTCAGAGCATAAGCCATTGGTGTTCTGTTCAGAAACTTTTCCCCTGTGCCCATGTATTTGAGATTTTCCCCCACTTTCTCCATTAGATTCAGTGTATCTCTTTTTAGATGAAGGTCCTTGGTCTACTTGGACCTGAGCTATGTACAGGGAGATAAGAATGGATCAATTTTCACTCTTCTACATGTTACTGCCAGTTGAACCAGTACCATTTGTTGAAAATGCTTTCTTTTTGCAATTGGATGATTTTAGCTCCTTTGTCAAAGATCAAGTGATCATATGAATGCGGGTTCATTTCTGGGTCTTCAATTATATTCCATTGATCTACCTGCCTGTAATTGTACCAATACCATGCAGTTTTTATGACTATTGCTCTGTAGTACAGCTTGAGGTAAGGGATGGTGAGTCCCTCAGAATTTTTTTTATTGTTAAGAACAGTTTTCTCTATCCTAGGTTTTTTTGTTATTCCAGATGAACTTGCAAATTACCCTAATTCTATGAAGAATCCAGGGGATTGCATTGAATCTGTAGATTGCTTTTGGCAAGATGGCCATTTTTACTATATTAATCCTGCCAATCCATAAGCATGGGAGAATTTTCCATCTTCTGAGGTCTTCTTCAATTTCTGTCTTCAGAGACTTGAAGTTCTTTTTTTCCCCCAATTTTTATTAGATATTTTCTTCATTTACATTTCAAATGTTATCCCAAAAGTCCCCTAAACCCTCCCCCATCCCCTGCCCTGCTCCCCTACCCACCCACTCCCACATATTGGCCCTGGTGTTCCCCTGTACTGGGGCATATAAAGTTTGCATGACCAAGGGGCCTCTCTTCCCAATGATGGCTAACTAGGCCATCTTCTGCTATATATGCAGCTAGAGACATGAGCTCTGGGGGTACCTGTTAGTTCATATTGTTCTTCCACCTATAGGGTTGGAGACCCCTTCAGCTCCTTGGGTACTTTCTCTAGCTACTCCCTTGGGAACCCTGTGTTCCATCTAATAGCTGACTGTGAACATCCACCTCTGTGTTTGCCAGGCATGGGTATAGCCTCACATGAGACAGCTATATCAGGGCCCTTTCAGCAATATCTTGCTGGCGTATACAATAGTGTTTGTGTTTGGTGGCTGATTATGGGATGGATCCCTGGCTGTGGCAGTCACTGGTTAGTCCATCCTTTTGTTTCAGCTCCACACTTGATCTCTGTAACTCCTTCAATGTGTGCCTTGTTCCTAATTGTAAGAAGGGGTGAAGTGTCCACACTTTGATCTTCATTTTTCTTGAGTTTCTTCTGTTTAGCAAATTGTATCTTGCGTAATCTAGGTTTCTGGGCTAATATCCACTTATCAGTGAGTACATGTTATGTGAGTTCTTTTGTGATTGGGTTACCTCACTCAGGATGATGCCCTCCAGATCCATCCATTTGCCTAGGAATTTCATGAATTCATTGTTTTTAATAGCTGGGTAATACTCCATTGTGTAAATGTACCATAATTTCTGTATCGATTCCTCTGTTGAGGGACACCTGGGTTCTTTCCAGCTTCTGGCTATTATAAATAAGGCTGCTATGAACATAGTGGAGCACATGTCCTTATTACCAGTTGGAACATCTTCTGGATATATGCCCAGGAGAGGTTCTTAACATAAAGATCTTTCACTTGCTTTGTTAGATTCACACCGAGATACTTTAAATCATCGGTGACTGTTGGGAAGGGTGTCATTCCTCTAATTTCTTTCTCAACCTGCTTATTCTTTGAGTGAAGGAAGGATATTTATTTGTTAGAATTATTTTTATATCAAGCCACTTTGCTGAAGCTGTTTATCAGCTATTGGAGCTCTACGGTAGAGTTTGTGGGGTCACTTAAGTATACTATCATCTCATCTGTAAATAGTAATAGTTTGAATTCTTCCTTTCCAATTTGTATCTCTTTGACCTCCTTTTGTTGTCTAATTGCTCTAGCTAGAATTTCAAGTACTATATTGAATAGATATGGAGAGAGAAGGCAGCCTTGTCTAGTCCCTGATTTTAGTAGGATTGCTTCAAATTTCTCTCCATATAGTTTGATACTGGCTACTGGTTTGCTGTATATTGCTTTCACTATGGTTAGGTATGGGCCTCAAATTTCTGATCTTTCCAAGACTTTTACCATGAAGTGATGTTGAATTTTGTCAAAGGATTTTTCAGCATTTAATGAAATGATTACATGTTTTTTTTTTCCTTTGAGTTTGTTTATGTAGTGGATTACACTGATTGATTTCCATATATTGAACCAACCCTGAATCACTGGAATGACACCTACTTGATCATGATTAATGATTGTTTTGATGTGTTCTTGGATTCTGTTTGTGAGAATTTTATTAAGTATTTTTGCATCAATATCCAAAAGAGAAATTGGTCTGAAGTTCTTTTTCTTTGTTGGACCTTTGTGAGGTTTTGGTATCAGCATAATTGTGGCTTCATAGAATGAATTTGGCATTGCTATTTCTGTTTCTATTTTTTTGGAATAGTTTGAAGAGGTATTAGGTATTAGGTCTTCTTTGAAGGTCTGATAAAAGTCTGCACTAAACCCATCTGGTCCTGAGCTGTTTTTTGGCTGAGAAACTTTTTATGATTGCTTCTATTTCTTTAGGGGCTATGGAACTGTTTATATGGTTTATCTGATCCTGATTTTACTTTAGTATTTGGTATCTGTCTAGAAAATTGTCCATTTCATCCAGATTTTCCAGTTTTGTTGAATATAGGCTTTTGTAGTAGGATTTGATGATTTTTTGAATTTCCTCAGTTTCTGTTATTATATCTCCCTTTTCATTTCTGATTTTGTTAATTTGGATACTGTCTCTGTGCCCTCTGGTTAGTCTAGCTACGGGTTTATCTATCTTGTTGACTTTCTCAAAGAACGACTTCCTGGTTTTGTTGTCTCTTTGTATAGTTCTTTTTGTTTCTACTTGGTTGACTTCAGCCCTGAGTTTGATTATTTCCTGCCATCGTCTTTTGTGCGTATTTGCTTCTTGTTGTTCTAGAGCCTTCAGGTGTGCAGTCAGTATATGCTCTCTCCAGTGTCTTTTTTGGAAACACTCAGCTCTATTTATTTTCCTCTTAGCACTGCTTTCATTGTGTCCCAAATTTTTGGTATGTTGTGCCTTAATTTTCATTGAATTCTAAAAAGTCTTTAATTTCTTTCTTTATTTCTTCCTTGACTAAGTTATCATTGAGTAGAGCATTGTTTGGCTTCCATATGTATGTGGGCTTTCTGTTGTTTTTGTTGCTATTGAAGACCAGCCTTAATCCATAGTGATCTGTTAGGATACATGGGATTATTTCAATCTTCTTATATCTGTTGAGGTCCGATTTGTGACTGAATATACAGCCAGTTTTGGAAAACAGTACCGTGAGGTGCTAAGAAGAAGGTATATTCTTTTGATTTAGGGTGAAGTGTTCTATAGATATATTTTAAATCCACTTGGTCCATAGCTTGTGATAGCTTCACTGTGCTTCTGTTTAGTTTGTGTTTCTATGATCTGTCCAATGATGAGAGTGGGGTGTTGAATTCTCTCTCTATTACTGTGTGAGGTGCAATGTGGCTTTGAGCTTTAGTAAAGTTTCTTTTATGAATGTAGGTGCCTTTGCATTTGGAGCTTAGATGTTCAGAATTGAGAGTTCTTTTTGGTAGATTTTTCCTTTGATGACTATAAAGGATCCTTTCTCATCCATTTTGATAACTTTTGGTTGAAAGTTGATTTTATCCAATATTAGAATGGTTACTCCAGGTATTTCTTGGGACCATTTGCTTGGAAAAAAATTTCCAGCCCATTACTCCGAGGTAGTGTTTGTCTTTGACACTGAGGTACATTTCCTGTATGCAGCAAAATCCTGGGTTGAGTTTACATATCCATTCTGTTATTCTATGTCTTTTTATTGAGGAATTTAGTCCATTGGTGTTAAGAGATAAATAGAAATAATGATTGTTGCTTCCTGTTTTTTTCTTTCTGTTATTTTTATGTTTATGTGCTATCTTCTTTTGGGTTTGTTAAAAGATTACTTTCTTGCTTTTTCTAGGGTGTAGTTTCCCTCCTTGTGTTAGCATTTTCCATGTATTATCCTTTGTCGGACTGGATTTATGGAAAGATATTGTGTAAATTTGGTTTTTGTCATGGAATATTTTGGTTTCTCCATCTATGTTAATTGAAAGTTTTGCTAGGTAGAATAGTGTATTCTTTTGGTGATGCTTACACCTATGACTCCTGATCTCTTTCCAAGGTTTTCTATCTCCAGAGTTGTTTCCCTAGGTGATTTCTTTATTGTTTCTATTTCCATTTTTAGATCCTGGATGGTTTTGTTCACTTCCATCACCTGTTTGGTTGTGTTTTTCTGTAATTCTTTAAGGAATGTTTGTGTTTCCTCTTTAAGGGCTTCTACCTGTTTACCTGTGTTCTCCTGTATTTCTTTAAGGGAGTTATTTATGTCCTTCTCAAAGTTCTATATCATCATCATGAGATGTGGTTTTATATCAGAGTCTTGCTTTCCTGGTGTGATGGGGTATCCAGGGCTCACTGTGGTGGGAGAACTGGGTTCTGAAGATGCCAAGTAACCTGGATTTCTGTTGCTTATGTTCTTGCCCTTGCCTTTTCCAGTCTGGTTATCTTTGGTGTTACTTGATCTTGTTGTCTCTGACTGTGGCTTGTTGGTCCTACAACCTTGTATGTCAGTACTCCTGGGAGATCAGTTCTATCTGGGATGAATTTGGGCATGGAGAGCTGTGGCATAGGGTCAGCTCCAGGTTGCAGACAGAAACCAGAAGGAACATGTCCCTGGCTGTTCCTTGGTTCCTGTGTCCTGAAGGCTCTGGGAGGGTCCCTCTTGGGCCAGGAATTTGAACAGACGTGATGCTCTTGCCTGTGCTCACAGGTGTGTTGGCATTCCTGGGAGACCAGCTTTCTGGGAAGCATTTGATCATGCAGATTCAGCTCTGGAAGCTGTGGCACAGGATCAGATCTGGGTGCAGAGGGAAACTGGAAAGCTACTGTCGCAGGCCATTCCTCAGTACCTGTGTCCTGAGGGTTCTGGGCAAGTCCCTCTGAGCAGAAGAAGTGGTAGTATCTGTGCTCACTGGCTTGTCCACACTCCTGGGAAACCAGCTCTCTTCTGGTAGTATTTGGGTATGGAGCACTGTGCCACAGGATCAGCTCTCTGATGTCTAATTTCTTAAGTTTTTTATATGTTGGATATCAGTCTTTTGCTAGGTATAGGATTGGTGAAGATCTTTTCCCATTTTGTCTTATAGACAGCATCCTTCACCTTACAGAAGATTTTCAGTTTCACGAGTTCCCACTGATTAATTGTTGATCTTATGGACAGAGCTGTTTGTGTTCTTTTCAGGAAATTGTCTGCTGTGCTTATGCATTCATTCAAGGCTATTCCCTACCTTTTCTTCTATCACATTTACCTGATGTCCTTCATTTGGACAATGGGTAAAAAAAAATGTGGTATATTTACACAATGCAATATTACTTAGCTATTAAAAACAAAGACATTATAAAATATTCAGAAAAATGGATAGAACTAGAAAAGATCATTCTGCGTGAGGTAACCTAAACCTCAGGAAGAAAATCATGGTAGTTCACTTATTAGTGGATATTAGCCATAAAGTACAGGATAACCATACTACAATAATATACCCAAAGAAGCTAAGGAGGACCTAAGGGAGAATGCTTGAACCTTACTGAGAAGAGAAAATGAAATAGACATAGGGACATGGAAAAAGAAAGGTAACTGGGTGGGACAGCAGGTGGGGAAAGGAATAGGAGAGATTGAGAATTGGGATTGTGAGTGCATCTCTAAGATGAACTAGAAACCTAGGAAAAGAGAAACTCCCAGGAATCTATGAGGGTCAACCTAGCTAAGACACCTAGCAATAGAGGATGTGAAACCTGAAACACTCTTCTCCTGTAACCAGACAAGACTTTCAATGGAAAGCTAGGGAGATAAACTCACCCAGAAACTTATCAACACATAATTTGTCTGCCTAGAAAATGTACAGAAATAAAGAGGGAGCAAAAGTTGAGGGAATAGCCAACCAATGACTGGCCAAAGTTGAAACCCATGCTATGAGAAAGCCCACCCAGACAAAATAATATACTTGCTGACAGGAACCTATAATAACTTTCCTCTGAGAAGCAGCACATAATAGCTTATAAAAACAGATGTAGCAATCCATAGCCAAACACTAAGAAGACTCGGGGAATCTTGAAGAAGTAGGCAAGGGAGGATGGAAGGATCCAGAGGGATCAAGGGTACCAAAAGAAAATCTACAAAATCAACCAACTTGAGCCCACATGGGGATCACAAAGACTGAACCACCAACCAAAGAGTATACATGGGATGGACCTAAGCACATATGTAACAGATGTGCAGCTTGGCCATCATGTGAGATCCCTAACACCTAGAGGAGGGGCTGTCTCTGACTCTGTTGCCTGCCCTTCCCCTAACTTGGCTGCCTTGTCTAGGCTCAATAGGAGAAGATGTATTGTGCCTAGTCCTGGTACAACTTGATATGCTAAGGCAGTTTGATGTCCATGGGAGACCTCCATTTTTCTGAGCAGCATTAAAGGGCAACATGGTGCGAGGGAGGTGAGAGGGAGGGCCTGAGAGGAGAGAAGGTAAGAGAAGCTGCAACTGAGATATAAAGTAAATAAATTGTTTAATAATAAATAATTTAAAAGAATGTTTCTTGAAAAAATTTGGAAAACTCTTGCATATAGATGAAATGGTTTTGTGCTATGAGTGCTCTTGAGACTTTAGGACCTAAGGTAAAATATTATGCTTCAAAATTAAGACATGTGGGTGTCATATTGACAAGAATTGGACCTGAGAGTGTCAATCTTGATTGTTAACTTGACAGGATTCAGAATCATCCATAGCTACAGCTTTGAGAGTTTTCTGTGAATGTATTTTCAGAGAAGCTTAATGAAGAAGGAAGACATACTCTGAATAGCTCCATCCCAATTGACTAGGATCCTCGAGTGGGTAAAAGGAGACAAATGAGTAGAGAAATGGCATTCATCTCTCCCTCCTTCCTGACAGCATATGACTAGCCACCTGACATCTTCTTTAATAAGCCTCCCTATCATAAATGGGCTAAATCCGTAAATAAAGAATGCACTAAAATAATAGACTAAAAACTTTAGTATGTTAAAAATAAAGAAAAAATAATTAAAAAAATAGATTTGGACCTCAAATATACACAGTACAAAGTAGCCAAATAGGTTAAATGCAGATTTCATCAAGATATATATATATAATGAACTTTTTAAAAAATCAAATATATGAAATTTTTAGTGCAGCAAACATCAAAAGAACCAGATACCAAGAACAAAAGGATGTAAGGTTAGTTCAATACAGTCAGATCAACCAACATGATATACCATACCAACAGAATGGAAGACAATAAATTATGATCATTTCAGTAAATGCATAGTAGAAACACAAAAACTGTCTTTCTTTTATGGTTTAAAACCCTTATGCTAAGCAGATTCAGAAAGAAAGGACAGAAATATAATAAAAGCTTCATATGTCAAGGAAACAGACAATACACTCAACCGATTTTTTTTTAAAAGGGGGAGTTTTAAAAATTCCATTCTTCTAATTTCTTTTGACCATAGTTTTGGAAGTCTTACTTGGAATAATTAGACAAGGAAAGGAAATAAAAGCAATTACATTAAAAAGGGGAAAATAAAATACTCTCAAAGTACACTGCTTATTTAAAATTTTATGAGAGAGAGCATTTTAATTGTCCTAAATGTCATAAAAACTCCAGACAGACTTTTTCCTGAGGGATCTGAAGAGACCTGCACACCTGGGAGGTTCTTAAAACTTATTTCATCAGTATTTTATTCAACTCTGCAACAGCATACCCAGGACGTACAATTTCAAAGGAGGAAGAACAGTTTTAGTTCACTGTTTCAGAGGGTTCAGTTAAAGGTTAGCTGGCTCTGACCTTTGTATTCTGAACATACAGAATATCTGTTACCAGGAATGCATGTGTCTTAGGGTTTTATTGCTGTGAACAGATACCATGACCAAGGGAACTCTCAGAAGTTCAGTAGAATATCATCAAGGCAGAGCATGACAGTGTCTAGGCAGGCATGATACAGGAGGAGCTAAGAGTTCTACATCTTCATCTGAAGCTTGCTAGGAGAAGACTGACTCCTACATGGCTAGGAGGAGGGTCTCATTGATCACCCCCACAGTGACACAGCTCCTCCAACAAAGCCACACCTACTCCAACAAGGCCACACCTCCTAATAGTGCCACTACCTAGGCCAAGACTATTCAAACCACTTCAACTTGATAGAGAAGATTGTTTATTTATTTGTAGCAGAGATGGGGGACGGGGGAGAGGAGAGGACAACAGAACAGAAGATAAACAGAAAAACAATTTCACCTTCAAAAGCATTTCTTCATTGTTGTTAGGTGGACCAAGCTTCTCACATGAGTCTTTTGCAGGGATATTTTCTCTCTAAAATATAGCAACCAGAGAGGATATGGGTCCTCTCACTCCTTCCTCCATATCTGTCATCTTCAAATCCCACATATCTGTATATCTATGCTCCTGATAAAAGGTTCTTCATATGAAACTAGTAAATGAAAAAAATAAGTTTCCCTAAATTTTGTAAGGAATTCTAAGAAGCTAATTGAACTAGAGAGAGAGAGAGAGAGAGAGAGAGAGAGAGAGAGAGAGAGAGAGATGCAGACTCTGTAACCAATGAGTCTGAAGACATTACAGGCCATACCAGTTCAAAGTAGGAGTACTCCTACTTAGTTTTTGATACTATCTCCAAATAGTTGGTGTCAGAAGAGAATTGAGTTAGATGATCAAAAGCATTGCTGGGTCTGTAGAGAATTCAGCCCACCCCAGTAGCACTCCTACTATATCTACTATAACCAAAGAATGACCATGCGAAAGTAGAGTACAAATGCACATTATTTGACCCTATCACATTCACTCTCTTTAGGCAGCAGCAGTTCTGACGCCAGCATTTATGAACACTAGTCCCAGCTCTGACCCCTACTCACTAGTCCTGGACACCCTCTTGGCATCCCTCTCTTTCACTGAGTTAGGAGCCCAGGGGTCACACAAAATGAACCTCTGCTGGTAAACCATGTTCTCACAACTGCAACTGACACAAAACTGCTGTTCCATAAAAATTAACTATTCTCATTCATTTTTCATCTGCAAATGTGTATTAAACGGCACTTACTTATTAGGAAGTGGGATACATTAGTGAGCAAGACAAAGGCCATCATTGACTTTGTGGAGATTTCAGTGCAGGAGACCGGGCAAATACACAAACAAAATGTATCAACGATCACTCTAGGGTTTTGTTTTCATTGGGAAGCTGTTTATTCTTCTGATTCCTAGAAAACATCTAACCTGGCAACCAGGCAGGGCTCATGTAAGATACTATATGCTCCCTAGCCTGCAGTGCTGAGCAAAAATGACAACTAGGAAGAGTAAATAGCTGGTTTTCTCTTCTATTCCATTTGCTCTGTATTATTGTGAACAATATATGCAAGAGAGAAATATAATGGGAGGTTGTTTCTGGGACAAGCAGAAAAGGAAGCAAAAAAGGCCTTCTAGAATTGAAACAGAATATTTATGGCGCAGTTGTTTTTGTTTTGTTTTGTTTTGAATTATAAAACTAAATAGATCTTTTTAAAAAATTCTG
The DNA here is from genome assembly GCA_902729485.2 of Mus minutoides. NCBI lineage: Eukaryota > Metazoa > Chordata > Mammalia > Rodentia > Muridae > Mus > Mus minutoides. The sequence continues at coordinate 974,478 of LR753320.1, read as the reverse complement.
AAACCGACTTTACTTTAACCTGCATACCTCATTCTTCTTTCCAAGGAAGAGTCAGAATGGAATGTTTCTACAGATATGCCAGTGAGATAGAAATGTACTAGGTTTTAAGACAATGTTCCAACAGAATATCAAGAACTAACCAGTGTGGGAATGAGAGGGACAGTCAGGCATGGAAGGTGGAATACTTTAGGAATCCAATGTTCTTGCACCAAGTGTATCATGGTGAGAAAAGAAACACGCATTCACACTAGTCATTTACTTGTTTCTGTGTTTTGATGTGTTAGTGGAAATACCTGGCAGTTCCACCTTTAGCCAGCTGTGCTTTCAGGAGTGGAAAAAAACAAAATCCCCATGGAAAAGATGGAAACTGCTGGCAGCCTGGTGCTTCTGAAGGTGTACCGAACATTGGAACGGTTTAACTTAAGGAAAATTTCTTTAAAATGAGGCCAGCCATTCAATTGGCCCTCTTCGCTGTGAGAGATTTTGAGATTTAAAAGATAATTAGAGAGTCTCTTTTATGTCCCTATCCATGTCCTATCACCGAGTTGGGGTACCACAGAGAACCTTGTACCTGTCTGGAAAGAGCTTGGTTCTGGGGCGTGGTCATAATGATGAAATAAGAAACTTAGTCAAATGGTATAAGGACTTGATGGAGTCCCTTCTTGTACAACAAACTTGTTCCATTCATTCACAAATGCAGAATGTCAGCACGTTGTTAAATATTAAATAATTCAGTTTGAGGGAACAAAGATATGAAACAGGATAATCGTGTTTATAAAAAGATAAAAGAGACAAAGAATATGTTTCGGTGAAGGTGTAGTCAGGTATGGAGAAAGGAAGTGCCTCCGCAGACCCATGCGGAGGCATCCCTTCCTCCCCAGGGAATAGCCACTCAACAGTATAGTATAGAATAGAGTTTATTCAGGGTAAGGGAAGAGGAGTTAAGAGCATGTGGGGGGGGGGAGGAGGAGGAGGAGGAGGAAGAGGAGGAGGAGGAGGAGAGGAGAGGCGGAGAGACCCGCCATGAGCACAAGGAGAGAACAGAGCAGAAGGCCAGAGCCTTTAATAGTGAGTCAGGCATACCTACCTGGCTGTTGCCAGGCAACTGTGGGGCGGAGCTTAGAAAAAATGCTAACAATAATGATTCTAATTTCTTCCTAATTTCCACAAAGCTGCTTGTTTAAACCAGAACATGTTTCTGGTTTTAGCATTAATTTTTTTTTTTAACTTGGAGCACACAATCTATGTATCTGTATGGTATGTGTGATAGTGCTGAAGTTTGAGTCTTTGTCTTAGGGTTTTTTTGTTTTGTTTTGTTTTGTTTTTTGTTTTGTTTTGTTTGCTTGCTTTTGCTTCTTTGATTCGTTTTTCAGAAAGTCCAGTTAACTTTTGTTTCTTCTGATATTGTTTGTTGCTCATTGTTTTGCTTCTCAGTTATAATCAATAACATCCACTCATCTACTCAGAGGCTCACCCGTTTTATTCTGAATCAGTAGTACTCCGGGACTCTCCAGGACAAAATTTAATTCGGACTCATTTAAAGCATTGGTGGTGTTTCTTCTCACGGGTTTCCAGCATTCAAATAGTACCAGGCATTCTCACAGCACCTACTTAGATAGTAGCCCTACTCAAGCTTAAAACCAGTTGTAACTTTCTTACAAAAGACAGAAAGCGGCTTGCAGTTATTCCCATTTTACAGATGAACAATCTCAAGGCTCAGCAAGACTTCAAATGGCTCCCTCACTAACTGTAGATAGGGCTTTGACATGCCTGGCTCCAAGTCTACTTTCTTCAGAGATTTACTTATTATGCCCTTCTTTTCATAAAAAGCTTGACCTTAACACATAGCACAATGACAGTTACAATTCCTCTAAATTTATACCCAAACGGGAAGCTGCTCTTAGTTTCGCCTTCTTTTATAGCGGCTCCCCAGAGGGTTTATTTCAGCTGCTCTGACAATACAATGAGCGCACAGACAGGCATTATCTGCTCCAGGCGCCTCGCACCGGGACCTTGAGTTTCCTCATTGCCTTGCGCATCACACTCTTCTCTTTGAAGGGAATCCCATTTTCCCACCTGCATCCATCATTCATCTGTCATCCCATTCAACTGGTGAGGTTTTTAACTAGATGATTTTTTTTTAATCTTTCTTGGCTAACCTTGTCGCTCAAGGTCTTTGCCCTGACTACAATTTTAAAGCTTGCTCATTTTCTTGTTCCCAGCTCACCCCCTTGAGAGTAGCAATTAACATAGGCACCTGTTTTGTTGAGTTTTGCTTTTTACATATTAAAGGGCAGAGGCAGCCTGCTTTGGGTTGGTCTGAGCTTCCCTTTGATCTGGCAGGAGGCACGTAACAGTGTCTATCTGCCCAACCTAAGCAGAGAGATTGAAGATTGGCTTTAGGAGGACGTTTCCAGGGACCATTGATGCAGGTCAAAGCGGGACTCATTACAGCGAATGTGTAACCCTTTCTTGGCTACTCTGCTGAATTCTCACCTTCCTCTTCTGATGCAGGGGATGAAAGAGCCTCTGAAGAAAACAAAGATCGGTGCTCTCCTGAAGCTTAGCATGCCCTATTGCGTTTGAATTGAGGAGATTGCTCTTCCACTTTTGCTTAACATCACACAAAATGTAATTACACGGACACCGTTTACCTGAGAAGCAAATGCTAATGCCGCCCGCCTGCGGCGGCGGGAGAGAAGCATGGTGAATGGTGAAGAGACAGTCTCCTTGAATCCAGCATCCTGCCTGCTTCCCTCAAAGGAGCTGTGTGCCTTTTTGTGCAGCTCCAGAATCCCACAGTCGCTCCATATGGGAGCGCATGTGTGTTTATGTTATAGTGTTGGGGTTCACGGACTCACTGTTCTTCTGCCTCCCTTTCTCCTAGTCTGTTAGAAGCCTTGTAAATACCCATGTTTTATCTACAAATATAACTTGAGTTTAGGTTAGCTTCATTTTATTTTCAGTTCTTAAAAGTTGATCCATAATTTTATAAATTTATGAAGTGCAGCTCAAAGAAGCTTCAGGACATGTGTACGCTGCGTGATAATCAAGCCTGTGTAAATTGCATTTGTATTACCTCGTATAATTATTATTTGCAATGAAGGCACTCAGAAAGCTCCCTTCATCCAAAGAAGGTGGTACATTCCAGTCATCTAACCCAGCATCCAGATGTTGAACTAGATAGAAGTTATTCTGAAGCCGACCAGAGTCGTTTGGTGGGTTCAAGGCCAATTCCGGCTGCAGAATGAGACACGCTCTCAAATTCTGAGCTAAGGATACAACTCCATGATACTTGCCTAGCATACTAAGATCCTGTATTTGACCCTCAACACCAGAAAAAGAAAAGAAAAGCTACCTGTCATCTGGGTATTTTGATGTTGCTAGTGAATGGTTGGAGGCTAGTGAATCTAATACTATCTGTTGAACTTAAACAAAGGTTCATTCTTTTCCTTAGTGTCCAGAGGCTGGTGCACCATGCCTCCAGTGTCCTTTAGAAGTTTCAGAACAGAATGAAAAGCTACCTAGGAGGTTTGACTGAAGCAGGACTTGGAGTGAAGAAGTAATATTTCTTTGGCAACTGGCATGGTCATCTTAATAGCCATAGCTTCAGGTATGTGACATAGAGAAAAGTCTGACATTCATGTTTCATGTTCTTTAAAACTTAAGCAAAGAAAAACTTTTCCTTGAAATTGGCAAATGGGTAAGATCAAAGGAAAGAATAAAAATAAGAAAGAAAAGGGTACTGGAGTATGAAGAAGAATATGCTTAAAATATACTGTGTATATACACATGGGAAAATGACCTTATTTAACCCTGGTAAAATTATATTAAAAAAAAAAATAGAAGGCAGGCGTGGTGGCGCACACCTTTAATCCCAGCACTTGGGAGGCAGAGGCAGGCGAATTTCTGAGTTCGAGGCCACCTACAGAGTGAGTTCCAGGACAGCCAGGGCTACACAGAGAAACCCTGTCTTGAAAACAACAACAACAACAACAACAAAGTAGTTGGCAAGAGGGATCAGGAAAATGGTGCATAAAAAGAATAAGAATACTGACCAAAATCAATTACAAAATTAAAGTTTTATTTCTAAGTTTAGAATTGATATAATTCTCCAAGGAAGTATTTTTTCTACAACAGAGTATAATTTAAAATTTCTAATACTAAAAAGAGGTGCTAGAAGCTAATAAAATTCAGGCAGACTTGAAAGAAAAAAGATAATTACACCTTGACTCTCATTTATAAATAATATTTGCATTAGAATAATAATGAATACTAAATAGTGAAGAATATAATATATTAGGAAGATGGGGGAAGCAGAGTGGTCAATGCATGAAAATGAAATTCAGAAAATCAATGGTAAATATAACAAATAAATACGCCAGCATAAACACATGATTCACAAATGTGTAAATGCCAAAGAAATAGCTTTAAAAGGTGACAGAGTTCACCAATGGAAGGGATCTTGCTAGTAATAGAGTGTAGAGATTGCTAGAGTCTGTTATTAGTTCTGTAGTGATACTTTGTTTTTAAAATAACACAGGTATACTATGTTGGTTATTTTTAGATTATTTAAACAGCCCAATTTTATTCATCAAGAATACACTGTCTAATATGTAACAGACCTTTATGAAATAATGACTAAAGGTTACAAAGGAGAGAGAGAGGAAGGAAGGAAGGAAGGAAGGAAGGAAGGAAGGAAGGAAGGAAGGAAGGAAGGAAGGGAGAAAGGGAGGGAGGGAGGGAGGAAAAAAGAGAGGAAGAAAGAAGGAAAGAAAGAAAGAAAGAAAAAAAGAAAGAAAGAAAGAAAGAAAGAAGAGAAAGAAAGAAGAGAAAGAAAGAAAGAAGAGAAAGAAAGAAGAGAAAGAAAGAAGAGAAAGAAAGAAGAGAAAGAAAGAAGAGAAAGAAAGAAGAGAAAGAAAGAAGAGAAAGAAAGAAGAGAAAGAAAGAAAGGAAAGAAAGGGAGAAAGAGAGAGAGAGAGAGAAAGAGAGAAAGAGAGAAAGAGAGAAAGAAAGAAAGAAAGAAAGAAAGAAAGAAAGAAAGAAAGAAAGAAAGAAAGAAAGAAAGAAGCAAGCATACGTCAGCATGGTCTTAATCATGGAGGTCCCTTGTGTGGAATGTGAGCAGTGCAGAGCAGACCCTCACAGGAGCCTGTGAGCTATTACCATAGTTGGAGCTGCTGATAAAGCTGAACCCTGTCTCTGCCTTTCCAACTCAAAACCATTACCTGTAAGAGGCAACGACTGCTGGATAGAAGATACGGTGGTTATAAGGATCTCAAAAATCACCTTACCTGGATCAAACCCTTGATGGCAGTGGAGAAACCAGTATATCAGGGAAAAGTAAACTGTAAATTATGCTTATGACTGAAAACATCAGTTTCTAGTGTTACTTATCTATGAAGGGCATTTCACTTTTCCTTGCTTGAGAACTCTCAACATTAGAATAATAACATGTTCAGCTTCATATCAGTTCTAAAAAAAAAAAAAAGTGAGAGAAAATATATTTAAATAGTTTAGTATAGAGTAGACGTTCATCATAGTTAGAATAGAATAAATGTCTCAGAGCCAGGGAAATTTGGCTAGATTTTGTTGTTTTTGTTGCTGTTGCTGCTCTTTTTGGTATTTTGTTTGTTTGTTTGTTTTGACTTTTGGTTTTGATTTTGTTTTGTGTTGCTTTGTTTTCAGAATTGGAAAAGGCACTTGGCGTGAGCAAGGCAGTCAACATAGAGTAGATGACCACAGAAATGAAAGGTCATTTCAAATGGAAAGAACAAACAAACAAACAAACAAACAAGCAAACAAACAAAGATAGCAGCCAACATTTACTTTAGAGGCCAGCTTCTCTTGAGTACACAGTCCATATCCTTTCATGAAGCTATGAGACAAGCACTGTTTGGAGGGAATCTATTTCCTCAGTGAGTAACATTATTAACTAGAGAGAAGTACCTTGTTTAAGCTTAGGATGCCCCACCTGGAATGTTCAGCCAGCTTGGAGAGTCCACTGCTGCTATCATGATGGATGCTGGGCTGTAATAAAAAGATCACAGAATTCTATCTCAGTCATATTATAACACAGCCTTGGCATTTTGATATTGTCTTAGTTTTATTTAATTTCCAAATAAATTAATTTGAGCAGTTTTAATTATAATTTCACTTTTGAAAACAATTATCGCTAATATTAAATATTTAAGCAAACTGTATTTCATTTAATCTAAGCATTTTTTTATTTGTCATCGTGAAATAAATTATTCTTTCTTTAGGTTACATATATCAAACAAGGAAAACTTCTTAACAAAGCGGAAAAAGTTCAGAATATCTAAGAACCTTTTGTACAAAGCTTTTTACTCTGCAACAGAAACTTTACCCTACTGGAAAATCAGATTGTAATATTAAGGGAAAGGCAAAGAGACCCAGCTACTTTTTAAAACTCCTTTGCCTTGTTTGTATTTCTTCCTTTTAACATCTACTTTCTGTGTTTCATGCCCATCTGGAGAACATAAGTGTTTTAGAGGGCTGCCATTGAGAATCCCCTAACTGTGCCATGACAGAGTAAGCTGCTCAAAGCCACATCCATGCCCCATCATTCCCACCATCATAGCCATCATCATACCCATCATCATACCCACAATCCTATGGAGAGACTCGGAGTTCAAGCTTTCCAGGAAGGAGTTTCCCTGATGCGGGAAGTATATGTCTGTTCTCTCGTTTTCTCATTTCCAGGATTTTTTATTGGTGCTGGACAACACATGGCTGGCATCTGTCTGTGAGCCATTTGTCATTGTGTAAAACATCTATGAAATGTTCTGTAAATAGAAAGTTCTGCAAACCAACACAGGCTATGCCTTTTTTTTTTTAATGGAACTGTTATTCTGAGCCAAGTAGTGGGAGCAGTGGTGATATTAACATAGAGGAGATGTATAACTTGATTAAAGCAAAGGTGGACATGCACATTTCAGATAAACCTAAGCACTGGCATAACTCTCTCCATTTTTATGTTGTCTACTATACCTCAGAACATGGATTCTTAAGGAGCCTATGGTCACATTCTCAGTGTGACCTTCAGCTTGGAGTGTTATTATTCCATTTTGAGAAGTGGCAGCCCAGAAAGGTTGAAGTAAATGTTTCTATAATGAAGCTGTTTTAGATCTAAGACTGTTTTCTATTATTCTTAAAGTTATATGAGGTGAAGAATGGTGCTGTACACCTGCAATCCTAGCAGTTAAATGGCTGAAGAGAAAGGCTCATACATTTGCTCTCAGCTTATCTAGGAAGGTTATGTCTCAAAAGGAAAGAGTGAGGGGCCAGGAGGGAAAGAACATGGGAAAAGAAAAAATAAAAGAAAGGAAGGAAAAGGAAAGAAACACATGCCCTCAAGTAAAATAAAAAAATATATTAATCAATTTTCTATTAATCCATTCACTCCACAAACATTTGCTATTTCATGAATGATAATTGAATCACTTTGTAGTGAGGATTTTTATAAGTTGCACCATCAGCAAGTGAATTTCCTTTGTATTTTATGCTTGGTCATTCGCAAGTATAAAAGTAATTAGTTGCAAATACCTCCTTTAATGAAATATATTAGTAGAATTTTCATATCTTGATTCAAGGGAATGCCTTATCAGGAGAGATGCAGAGTGACTCAGCTTCACTCATAGTTCTTCCTCTTTTACTTTACTTGGTATGCGATGCCAAATACTTCATCCCTATATGAGATGCTGTGATATGTCCAGATGAAAAGAATCAACCTAGCTGTTCTCTGTGAGGGACATATTGGAATCCATTGTAAAAGTTAGACATATGTCTTAGTTAGGGTTTTACTGCTGTGAACAGACACCATGACCAAGGCAAGTCTTATAAAAAACAACATTTAATTGGGGATGGCTTACAGGTTCAGAGGTTCAGTCTATTATCATCAAGGTGGGAGCATGGCAGTATCCAGGCAGGCATGGTGCAGGCAGAGCTGAGAGTTCTACTTCTTCATCCAAAGGCTGCTAGTGGAAGACTGACTTTCAGGCAACTAGGGTGAGGATCTTATGCCCACACTCACAGTGACACACCTACTCTAACCAGGTCACACCTATTCTAACAAGGCCACACCTCCAAATGGTGCCATTCCCTGGTCCAAGAATATACAAACCATCACAGACATACATGAACAATAAAAGTACACATTCTGAAATTCAACAACAAAGTCATCAGACCTGATATGGAAGCCACCATCTTCCTAAGAATCAGAAAAACCTTCGGGGGGGGGGGTCACACTCAAAATAACTTTTATTGGTTGATTAGAGTTTTACTTGTACACTAAGGGGAGGGAGGGGTGTTATAGAATAGGAGAATGTATAAATGTACACAGAGAAGTCTAATATGGGAGACAGAGTAAGATCTCTGGTGGAAGCAATGGTGTTAGAAGGACTACAGAATGTGAATCTGGATATGTTATACAGAGCTATTTTCTAAGACAAGAAATTTGCATGGTCCTAGAAAAAGCAGAGAGCTCTAGAACAAGGAAAATGAGGTCGGAGACACATCATCAAATGCATTTTTTCAAGCCTGTTACCTGGTGCCAGACAAAACAGACTGAAGGCACAGGAGATGGCTACAATGAAGAAGCAGGCGTGACCTAAGAGATGCCCTTAGAAAACAATGCTGACTGGAGTCATGGTCACAGACACAAACAGCACACTATTGATACTCAACACTTGCTGTGATTGTGTTATTCATATTGACAGAGAAAAATAAAACAGCAAATAGACATCATTCCTGGGGAAAATGCATGGTTGGTACCTGAGAGCCATTTGTCACATTTTCATTATTTATTGTTAGCTGTATATTTTAAAGTCATATAGGTGATGACAATGATGATAACAATAGATAGGTCGAAGATAGATATATGATAGGTAGATGATAAATAGATAGATAAATAGATGATAGATGTAGATATATAGATACATAGATGAAAAAAAGATAGATAGACAAATAGATGATAAATGATAGATATAGATTATAATAGATTATACATAGATTCATAGATAATGACTGACAGACAAATGATTGATAGATTGATAGACACAGAGATTCTTGATGGATAGATAAATTATAGATGAAGAAATTATGGAAATGCATTAAAAATAGATGACAGATAAACAGATGATAACAGATTATAGATAAAATGCATGATAGAGAAAGAGAGAGAGAAAGAGATAGATTATAGATACTTGACAGATATCTACATAGCTAGATGATTGATGGTAGATAGATAGGTGATAGACAGGCAGACAGATGGATGAATGGGTGGATGGATAGATGATTCATAAGCACTGAAAGGTCATTAGAGCTGTGGTTTTTCCAAATGAAGCTCATCTGACATAGATTTTATCTGGACAGCATATGACCACCTTCCTGGGTTTAAAGCAACATTCGTTAGACTTTCAGCACTATGCCTGGTGGCCATTTAATAAGCAATAAAGTCACCAGCAAAAATCTCCATAAAATGCCAAAAGATGCTAAATGTGCTTTATGAGAGATAAAAATAAAAATGTGAGAGCAACGCCTTGTCTGGTCTCAACAAAGAACATCCAATATGACTGTCTCTCATTGTTAGATGCAGGTAATATGATAAATTCTGAGAGCATCATGACTATTAACTTGGTGGTTCCAAAGAAATTTTAGTAAATAAGCTTGCAAATATGAAAGTATCAAATAATGAGAACAAACAACTGTCAATCATTCAAGAGGAGTGGGAAAACAATCTCTAAAAACTGTAATTATGCACAAAATAAATATCTAGAGGACTGTAAGGAGAGGAACTGGCAAGGGGGTAGAAACAACAGAGATTAATGAAGGAGCCTTGGAGGCCAAAGATACAGAGTACTTTGACAAGTGGAATATTCCCAGTAATGGGCAGTGCTACAGAAAGCATGAAGCAGTCAGAAAATTGAAGGTATCTATCATCTCATACACACCTTAGTAAGAAATGACTTCAGTTGTGCAGACAGTGCCAATGGAGTCGTTCAACAGTTCCAGTGACAGTGGCCATAATAAGAGACTTGAAAGACTTTCTGATTCTGGTGGAATTAGAAAAAAAAAAAAAAGAGGCATTCAATTACTATTTACTGAACACTGTTATGTGTCAGGCATTAGCTAAGCATCAAAGGCAAATAATCCAGATGTTAGACAAAGCCTTTGTCTGCATGGAGTACTGATTCTAGTGTGGGCTTCATTCAATATATTAACAAAGAGAAATAACACAATATATATTGTTTGTATCACTGCTGTGGAAGCTACCTAATAAATAACTCCAGGAAAGAGAAGTTTATTCAACCCACATTGGGAGGCCTACGTATCATGACAAGGTTCACAAGAGAGCACCAGGGCACGTTCTCAGGTCTGGGCAGGTCAGGAAGCAGAGATGAGACAGGAAGTAGTGCTGAGCTGCAAACCTTGATGCATATTCCACCCCACTCCCTATCCCACTTCAGCGACACATCCTACCTCCTAAAGGTTATATGACATTTAAAAAACAGTGCCACCAGTTAGGACTTAGTATTTAAACACATTCACCTGTGAGGGACATTTTATATCCAACCTGAAATATCCTACCTCTCACATGATTGATCCATTGCAATGCCATGATTCTAAAATACATCCAATTACATTTCATGGGTTCCCGTAATCTTATAGTTCAAACACTGTCCAAAGGTCTAGGATCTCGAGTCTCTTTTAAGATTTAGGACAAATTCATAATCATGAACCCTAATATAAACAAACAAATAAACAAAAACTTCAATTCCAACACATGTTACAGGGTGAATATTCCCATTCTGAAAGGGAGGATGGGGAGATGGAATGAATGACAGAGTCAAAGCGACACTGAAGTCCAGCAGGTCAAACACCAGGTCCTGAAGCTCTGTGTCTGCCATCTGACTCCTGATGGCTTGCTTCACCCACTGAGCTCTACTGCTTGCTGAACATTGGGAGGCTAGTGCTACCTGATGCCTGAGACTTTCCCAAGTGAACATCTGTCCTTCTAGCATTCCCTATACCCCAAGTTTCAGCTGCTATGTTTGTCTTATCTTCATAGCTTCGGACAAAATCTATGTCAGAGCTCGAAGCAAACAGTTTGACCCTCTTAGTGGCTTTCTGGAGATGTGATACCAGCTTCCATGGCCTCTTGACTCCTTTATTTCACATGACTACAAAGCCAGCACCGAGGTGGAAGATGGCAGACTCTGATGCAGTCTGGAGATGTAGCCTGCATCCGTTAAGCCATAGCTGCTGCTTATATGTGCCTTTTTGAATTAGCCTGGTTAAACACTTCCTAGGTGACTATTTTCTACCAGGCTATACTGAAGGCTCCACCTGAGCAGGTGTTCTCTTTCTTATGTGCTGATACTCTTGATAGTGTTGCATTGCCCTCAGTGTACCAGGTCTATCATCCCAGTACAAATAATGTTTTTATCAGTCACAATAATGTCTTTAACAATTATAGTTACTTTATTCACATGCATCCTGTAGCTTTCACCAGGTTCATGCTCCTTTCCAAACTATTTATCTTTCATATGTTTCTGCTGTACTATTGTCTATGTGAGCATGTGTGCACCTGTATCTCTGTGCCTGTATGGCTCTGCCTCCCCATTCTTGTGGTGTGTGTGTGTGTGTGTGTGTGTGTGTGTGTGTGTGTGTGTGAATCTGTTTGAATGTATCTACTTTAGCTGTGCTACAGCCTGCATGGTACGATATACTATCATCTAATTGACTTCACCAAATCACATGATTGTTTTTCTTCTGAATCCAGACTCTCTAGGTTTCAGGACATGGGAAGATCCAAATCACAGCCAGATTCTTTGTCATTTTATAACATGCATGACTCCAGTCAAGCTCTTCTTTCTTTTCCTCTGAAAACCTGTGGGATATCATCTTTATTGTCTGCATTTCTATTAGCATTCTGGTCTTTTAAACTTCCAACTTCCACAAAAATTCCCCATTAAGCTTTGCCAAGAGCACTCCAGGACTTCTCTGGCCCATGGCTTCAAACTCTTCAACATTGTTCCTATAAGAATGTTCCTAGGCCTAAATGTGCCAGGGTCAGAGCTATCACAGCTAATGCAACAATGCTACTTCTTGGTAACAATTTTCTATACTAGTTACTTTTCTTGTTGCTATTGTAAAGGATCTGACTAGAGCAACTTAGGAGAGGGGGAGTTATTTGGGCTCGTGGTTTGAAGACACATTCCACCAGAGCAAAGAGGCCATGGTGGCAGGAACGGTTTTCCCTATGGCAGGGAGAGCAGAGTGCTGTTCTCTCATACATGTTGGTGGACTGAGAAGCAGGGAGGAAAAGATGCTGATGCCCATCTGATTTTATCCTCCCCACGCTCTCTTATTCAGTAAGGCGCATTAGCCTGAGGAATGGTACCATCATATTCAGGGCAGATCTTAGTCCTCAGTTAATTCTGTCTGGAGAAGATATAACCAAAAGTGTGCCTCATTAACACTCTCCATAGTTATTTCTTAATCCAATCAGTTGACAATAGAAATTAACCATCACAGAATATAAATGCTGAGAGTGTAGAGACCAAATGACATGAAAAGAAATATATTGAAGGAAATTTAACATATTTAAAATGATTAGGGAAAAAATTTGGAAGAGATATAAAAGGAATACAGGGGTGAGTCAAAGGTATATGTCAAGAATCAGTGGCCTGGGCAGAGAGGTCTAAGAGTACAATTGCTTTCTCCAATTAAGCAGTTTGCTTAGTGTATTCCAAAATGATCTCAGCCACCATGGTGGCTGAAAGAATGAAGCAAGAACGAAAGAGATAAGAGTGATAATCAAGTGACCATATCTGCAATAATCTATGTGACCATATCTAGCCATCTGAGGCAGCACAGGAAATGGGTGGTAATAGGATTTGTGGAAGTGAGAAATCACTCATAACTAGTATGGCTTGGAAGGTCTGGGAGATTAATCTATATCTAAGACAAGATCTAGAGGAAAGGGGCAAGGTGTGTGCATAGGAATAAAGGGGTCAGTAATTTGTGTCTGTCTCAAAGGAAAATATGAGGAAGCAAAAGTTGATCATGAAAAGTGCTTGTATAATGTGGCTGCCTGGAACACCATACAAGGATGATTGAGAAGTGAACTTCAGAGACAGAGCCATCTCAAGTAGGAGCCATCTAAGGCCAACCTAATTCCAGCCAAGAAAGTTGCTGAGTGCTCCTATGTTAGACAATAAAGCGTCTTAGAAAGTTGAATTTTACAATGAATGGAAGCGAAGAAAGTCAGAAGCAGTTTGATGGTCAACTTCCTGAGATTTAGTGTCACCATGAAAACAAATCTGTGAACATGCCTGTGGTAGTTAGCTAGTTTATATCAACTGAGTTACAAGGACCCACCCTAAGATAACTGAATAAAATGGAGAAAGACACATTCATATCTCCTTGCTTCCTTACTGTGGCTGCAGTGTATCCAGCCACCTCCTTAAGCTCCTATTACCATGACTTTCTGAATTGTGATGGACTGTACCTTTGAAGTATGAGCCCAAATTACCTCTAGCTTCTGTAAGTTGATCTTGTCAAATATTTAATCACAGCAGAGAAGTAACTAATGTCCTGACTACTGGAGTAGAAAGATAAATATACACATTGTGATAAGACGTTGTGCAATATTGAGAGACTTGAGAGTGTACAAGAATGGTAGAGAGGCTAAGCCCCACCCCTACTGACAGAAGTCACAAAAATTGCGGAGAAATGTCGATATCAGGAGTGAATGAGACAGTGATTGGAAACAGGACATTAGATGAAGATGATCCACAGACAATCAAAGGCGGAGGAAACAGAGTATGAATTAGAGCGTACCCTTGGGATAAAACCCTGGTCTGTTTGCCTTTGAATACCTCCTACACCAAGCATATCAGGGGAAATTCTGTTAAGTGATTGCTGCATAGATTTAAAAATCAGGAATTTCATGAGATTTTGAGGGCTCTAAGACATTAAAACACAGGTGAAATACTGAACCTTCAAATGTAACATTATCTAGTGGACAAAACAAACCAATATACAAAGGAGCAAGAGGCTGGAAGCTTAACAAAACTGTGCAAAGTTCATTTTTAGGAAAGAGCCTAGTGGAAACCCAAGGCTTAGAAATGCAGAGGCTATAACTACTGTGGTGGAGGAATAAAGCCCAGGTCTCACAAGCACCATGTCACCAAGTCGCTCTGGAGAGAAGAAGACCCACAGTTTTATTGTTCAGATGAAAAGGGTTCATTCCTTGTGGAGCGCATCTCTAAAAGGCATCAGAATGGCAAGCTTTCAGCTGTCTCCTCCAGGACCACAGGGAAAATGTTCAATGGCTCTTACACAGCTTTCTGTGGGACTGGAGGAAAGCCAATTGTCTTCTGTGCAAGTTCACGTTTTAGCGCATGATGGAAATTCACACATTCTGTATGAGGTCACCCTGAGAATTAATCCTTACTGTGGGACTTTAGGAAACAAACAAACAAACAAACAAACAAACAAACAAACAAAATGAATGAATAGATAGATAGATAAATAGATAGATAGATAGATAGATAGATAGATAGATAGATAGATAGATAGATAGATAAACATGCTTTCCAGAAAGGCAACGATTTTCAAAACAAACAAGCCAGACAGCCAGAAAATGGATCTTTGTTTTAAGTGTTTACCAAAGGAAGATGTCTGATGAAAAGCTGAAGAGCAGCCACCAGTATCACTCCCCGTGCCCACCCCCCCCCCTTTGTTTATTTTTCTGGATTAAGAGAAAAATAACAAAAAAAAAAAAAAGAAAAGAAAAGAAAACCCATGATCCCTGGCATTTTCTTGTAATTAGAGTACAGGCCTACCTTGCTACTCACAACCTGTAATTGAAGAACTCAGACTCTTTGACCTGGGGATATGACTCTTTCAGTAAAGTGTTTGCTTCCCAAGCATAAAGTCCTGAGCCTAGAACCCTAGCACCCATGAGCCTTCTTGTAATAGCCATGCTGGGCAGGAAGATGTAAGATGATTGCTGGGGTTCATGGCGAGGTCATCTGGCCAAATGGTAAGCTCCAAGATCAAGGAGAGACCCTGGCTCAAAAATCTAAGGAGGAGAACAGCAGAGGAAGACACCAGACATCAGCCCTGATTATCACATGGAGACAAGTGTGTGTATACCCACAAACACAGGCACACACATGTGTGAGCACATAAACAACACACACAGAGACATGCACACATAGAAACACAGACACACAAAAGGAAGATTCAATTTTTTTAATCACTATTTAATCTTAAAGAGAAACTTTGTAAACATCTTGAGAACCCTTAGCTTTATACCGATTACGATGTCTGCCATAACCCTTGGGATGGCCACAAACATTAAGTGAGAGGCTGCCATTGCCATCTTCAGAAGAAAGCCATTGTTAGCATCCAACTAAAAGCAGATAGCAATTCTACCACCCACACTCATTCAAATCTCTGCTAGGCACTTAGTATCTAATATGTGCTTACTGCCTCACCTATCAGTGTTGCCCAAGCAGGTTCTAATGTCCAAGAGAATAAGGATATTGCTTCACGTACTCATCCACCTTCAGAACATATCACAATGACTGGAAGGTAGTAACTATTCAATAAATATACATAGAAAAGGTACATAAGGTCATGCTTTACTGCATAGGTTTCTCCTATGGGCTAAAGTAACGTGAAAAGTATATTTTCTCCATCTACAACTATACCTGTCTTTTCAGAAAGGGGCCCTTATATACCTGGCAATCACACTGAAAATCCATGGATTGTTGCTCTTGCAGTCAACATTGAATTTACTCTCTTACCTTTCCATTGTGTATGGCTAGAGTTGCTATGGCGATTCCCTATCCATTTTTATTACAGGAGCTAATATACTCATTCAGCATGAAGCGGGCCTGCGATGTGGCTAAAACACTAATTTTCCTTCCATCATATGTACTCTTCATCTCATACAACAATTTGCATTAGAAAAAAAGAAGTGAAAAAAAAAAAAAAACTTTCAGAGTAATCTCACAAAACCAGAACACTTGGTTGGACTTTGGGGCAGCTGCCTGATTTCACTAAGCAGGGCCTGATTTCTTTCAGTTCCTAAAAAATTACCATCTCCTCAGCACTTCCCATGAACTTTATGCCCATCTAAGAAAAGCACCACACAGTTCTCTGGCAGATTCTGTAAGTAAGTCTCCGAGAGGACAGCTCAGAATATTGAATTCAAACTATGCCAATGTTTCCTTAAACTCTGGTTTGTTTGGAAGCAAGCAGGCATTTATAGACTATCATCCAATGCGGAAAAAAAATAAAATCTCAACACTACATAATTTAAAGGTCTTTTTCTTTATTTTTTCCTTTTTTCTTTGACTAAAACTCAAATTATCTTTTAAAAATTATTCTTGTCCTAATTTTCATGTAGCACACTGAACCATGAGTCAGTTTGTGTACTTTAACAAGAGTCTCCCTTTCTTCTCACATAACTACACTTTAGCTTCACAAAACAAGTTCATACTCCCTTGAGCAAATTAAGGCAAAGATAGAGAAGATAATTAAACATCAACAAAAATAGTTCACCATTGCATTTCTACTTTCATTTTATGTGGTATTTAGAGTTCAGTTTTATTTCATTGTATTTTAAATGAGACCAAGAAGAGTAGTGGATAACCACTCACTGCTTGGGAAACATTTTAAAGATAGTTCTAGATAAGTGTATGGCTCTGTCTGAGGGTGTGAACTCTGACCAGTGACAACAAGGAGATGAGCTTGTTGCTGGATCCTTCTATTAGTAACTGGAATTGTTTTCTCATATACAAAATGAGTTATGTTGATGGCCAGTAAGCCTTCTGGACTTTCTATATAACTATACACTAGAGACATTTAAAAAAAAAAATAGACCTTCACTTGAATTGCAAATTGATCTGCAATAATAATTGTAGGTAACTAGGCCATTTTGTTAACAAGAGATGTTGGCAGAAACTTGCAGAGTGTTAAAGTACACTGCCAAAGTGCTGAGAGTTTCCTGTAATCAAAATGAATTAAGTTATTTATTAAAAATAGAGACAAGAAGATGGGTGGTAGTGGTGGCACATACCTTTAATCTTTGCACTGGTGAGGCAGAGGCAGTTTCTACAGAGTGAGTTCCAGGACAGCCGGAGCTACAAAGAGAAACCCTGTCTTGAAAAAAGACTAACAACAACAACAACAACAACAACAACTAGATATAGGAATCTGAGCAGCGACTTTAAAGTTGACCATTTCCCAATAATCTTATATGCTAGCTTAGATCTATTTACAACTCTATGCTTTGGAATTATTCTCTCCTCTTCAGTAAGATTGCAAAACTATTTTAATGATGATGTAAAGTCATATGGACTCTGAGCTCTTCCAATTCTGAATATTTAGAACAATTTACCTTTTTAAACTGCATACATGAAATAAAAAAAATAATAGATTAGCCACAGATTCATTTGAATAACAATACACAATGGTATACTTGAAGGACTGTTTCAAAGTTTGGTGTAACAAAATCTATCATCACTGTTTTTCAGTAGAACTGAAAGCCTGGTAGCATTCTCCGAAGTTGAAAACTGATGGCAAAAATTAATAATAGATTTCCTTAGACAGGAGAGCACTCAGAGTTTCCATTTGTGACACAGGCCTGTGCCTCTTTCATATGCTTACAGGGCAGAGTCAAGTCTGCCTCCCGCTTTCATTCTGTTCCCCAGGAATAAGTGCAGGCTACAAACAAATCTTGCCTCAAATATTGTTTTAAATTCATTCTTTTCTGAACAAAGTTGCTGACCAAAAGTATACTGGAGTCAAATAGTCATACAGAAATACTGTGCTCTTCACAAAGACTCAAGGTGTGAGATGGGGAGACGTTGTTCTACTTGCTATAAATAGTTAGATGAGAAGCATAAAATAGGAAGACCACTTTAATGAATAGAAATCTAAGTATCAATAATTTGCTGTTACAACAATATTGGTGAGGTCCTTGCTCCACAATTAGTACTCAGAAAGAGTCTGATGGTGACTTGCTCATAAAAAAAATGCACAGTCAGGCTTATCTTTTTTGGAAGAATTTGTTATGGAATCCTTAAATATTAATAAGTACAAAATTAAAATGTATAAAAAGTATGATATAAGCAAGACTCATAAAAGACCATACATTGTTGATGTTTCTCCTTTTAAAGGATTTATTTCCAATAATGTGATGTGTAGGTCGGTCTGTGCACATGAATGCAGGTACCCACAGAGGACCGATACATGGGATCTGATGGAGCTAGAGTTAGAGGCAGTCACCTGACAAGAGTGTTGTGACCTGAACATGGGGCTTCCAAAATGAGCTTTTAACTCCTAAGACATCTCTCCAGCTACTGTTCTTGCATTTTTCTATTTAATAAGGCCAGGTTTTCAGATTTTAGTATGGCTGTTTCTATGAAGGTATGTAATTACCTATGATGCTACCAATCATTTCAAAAAGTAAAATGTCAGAACTCATGTTTTGTTAATTTTAATGAATCTTCCCACTGAGATTCCCCCTCTCTCTGTCTCTCTCTGTCTCTCTGTCTCTCTCTTTCTCTGTGTCTTTCTCTGTCTCTCTCTTCTCTCTCCTCCTCTCTTCCTCTCTCTCTCTCTCTCTCTCTCTCTGTCTGTGTGTGAATACGTATGAGTGTGTGTTTAGTACTAATAATAGAATAACTTTAATGTTTTTAAACCAAAGAATTTTTCCTTGATAATAAAACAAGTAAACAAGTAAGTTTTGTTAAAAATAAAGCAACATGTAAACAATAAATGGAAAATCTATAGTCTCATTTCCCTTAGAAACAACATTTCAGAAGCAGTTCTTGTCTTTTTTTCTATATGTTTCATCTTTTACTCTTCCTGTCAGCATATCTTCTGATTACTTTATTATCTATCCATGGCTTCATATGTGTGATCACACTGTATATGTAATTGTGTGTGCTGCATTGTGTCCAACACTGCTGATTAGTAAAACATTTTTTGTCTCATTAAAAGACTCTTCATTTTTAATTATTACATTAATATTCTATTGTGCAACTATTCCATAATTTACTTCCTGTAATTCAGGATACTTAAAGAGGTTTGACTTTTCACTGCATAAGTAATACTGTGGTACACATTCTTGCCTCCAATTTTTCTTGCATTTCTAATTATTTGCTAATGATAGATTCCTAGAGGTAGAATTAATGGATAGCAAGTACAAATGCTTTAAAGCCTTTCAATCAAACCGTGGTATCTGTCCAATTATATAATTAAATGTAAATGGAAATATTGATTATAATATTTATCATAAAATTTAAAAAGTTAAATAGTAATAGATGTAATTTATTAATTTGTTGTTAAAGAATCTCAAAACAAGCAACTTATGAACATTTCCAAGTTTTCTGTGAGTTATTGTACCCAGGAAAAGTGCCCAGTGAGTGACTGCTTTCCTCCGTGGTATATCCACATACTGACATCCAGAGAGACTTACATAACCACACCTAGAGCACAAGTTCCTGGATAATCAAGAGAAATTTTTCTCGTCTTGGAACAATTGTGTTTTTATAAAAGCATCCTTCTTATCTTGAAAGAGAGATATATTAGATATCAAGTTCAATGTTTCAAAGTCTCTTAAAGAAAGTCTGGCTCTGTGCTTCTCCTCAAGCAGCAGCAGCAGCCTGAGGAAGGGCAGGAAGAGAAGATCCCCTCTATGTGCAGTTCAGTAAACAGTGCTGCTGGGAAACTCAAACTGTGTATTCACCCAGGGACTACTAGAAATTTGGACAATAGTATATTTTTATCTATTTAAGAAAATGGAATTTATAAAACTTCACTCTTCCAAGAAATACTCTCTTAAAATTAAATATGGCAGTTTTATATTTGCTTCGTTTTTCATGCTATGAAAATTTACCTCTTAATTAGATGTTTCAACATTGCTTTCTTCATAGTCAGAGCCTTGCACATTTTTATGTAGGCTTCTAAAGTTGAAACAACTGAGCTCAAATCACAAATCTGCCATTGACTACTCTAGCAGCACATAAAAAAATCAGTTTCCTGTTCATGTCTACCCCTTAGGTATGTGGTTATGCCAAGTTATTCTTGCGAATGCTAGACCTGTGGTTTGCCTGATGCACAGTGCTCACCGATTCTAGATTCTGGCAAGAATCATCAACTGCAGGATCCCAGGAACAGGAGGGCAGTTATATACAGAACCTGAGTGCAAAAAGATAAAGCTATGTGATCACTCAGTATGACATATATTAGATGTGAAAAGAATGTAAAGAAAATTACAAGACTTCCATGAAAGATGTAGGTATTGAAGGATAATTTTCATGGCTGGTTTCCTCACTGTGAAGGTGAGGCTTCAGACCCATGCTAAGGAATGCTGAAGGAAAGCTGGGCATGGTGACACCAGCTGTAGTCCCAGCACTCAGGAGGCAGAGGAAAGCTGATCCCTTTGAGTTTGAGGGCAGCTTGGCCTACACAGTGAAATCTAGAATAGCCAGGGCTGTATAGAGAGACTCTTTTTCAAAAATCACACACACACACACACACACTCACACACACACACACACACACACACACTTACACACACACACACACACACACACACACACACATATGCAAATGAGAGAGAGAGAGAGATAGGGAGAGAGACAGAGGGAGAAGTTTGTCACAAAATTTGAGAAGCAATTAAACAATGGAAAAGCGGAGAGCAGCTATTGTTGGGAAAAGTGACTATATCAGTTGGGCCAACAAAAAAACAATCATCTTTAAAGAAACTACATCATGAAGAGTTTTACAGAGTAAACCAAGGCAGGGAAGACAGTGATGGGGAATGTGGGGATGAATCCCATCTAGAGTAAACTGGTTAGGAGATTATTAACTTGGAGTTCAGAAAGGAAGTTTCGCTGTACATCCCAAGATATTCTTAACCTTGTAGTCATTCTACCTCCGCCTCCAACATACTGAGATAGCAGTCATGTGGGACCTACCTGGGTCAGACTGAGAGATCATAAAAATGAGACAAAAATTAATATAAGTTATGAAGCTATGAACTATTTTAGAATCAATTCTGAGGTATTTCCTTCCAATAATTATATAGTTAATTTGTGTTTCCCTGCCTGATGATGATTTTCTCATTTTCAGCTACAGGCCAGGGAGACTACCAACACCACTACCAACAACAACAACAACAACAACAAACACAGGAACACACAAACAAACAAAAAGCTTTATCCAAACTAGACTAGTCAAATAAATTTGGTTTTAAGTCTTTTGTCTTTAAAAAAAATTGTTAATAACATTTATTTATTTGTTGTGGAAGGCAAGAGGTACATATATGGAAGTGAGAAGAAAATTTGCAGGAGTCAATTCTCCCACTATTTGAAGATTGAGCTGAGACAGTCAGGCTTGGTGCAAACACCCTTATCTACTGAGCCCTTTTGCCAACCCAAATCTCATGTCTTTCTTGAGAGAATTCTGCAAAGTTGATACAATTCACTTCAAATATTATTCATCCAAGAAAAAAATTTAAGGGGATATATATGTGTGTGTGTGTGTGTGTGTGTGTGTGTGTGTGTGTGCGTGTGTGTGCGTGTGTGTATCAAATTATATATAAAATATGTGAAATATAATATATAAATATATTTTATAAAACATATATTATATATGTGTGTGTTTGTGTGTGTGTGTATTTGTGTGTGTGTGTGTGTGTGTGTGTGTGTGTGTGTATGTGTGAACAAGGGCTTATAAACTATTATATGTGTGGTTAAATGTCTTTTATCCTAAACATTGATCCTGATTGTGTAGTAGTGATTTATTCCACATAAACAGAGCCGACTACTTGATTAGCAGATGGCCCACTGTGCTAAGATTGGGGAACTTGATTACAAGCTTTCAGGCATCCTTGAGAATTTCCAGGAAAAGCTCACATACTTACCCATAACCCAGAGGCAACTCTAAGAAAGGTAACGGAATATTTCTCTTTTGAAATTTTGAGAAAAGTCATAATTAATTGTCTTTTTCTGCTGTTTTTTATTATATTTGTTAACATATAAAGTAAAGGATTGCACTATGACATGGTTCCTACCATGTTCTTCATACATCCTGTTTCTGTTCATCCCCACCTCTAGCCCCTGATACTTCCCTCCTCCCTTTCCCTGCCCAACTCCATCTTTCCTTCCCATCCCCAGTGTACAAAGGATTTGGTACTTGGGTGTGGTTCTCTGAGACAACTCTACAAATAATACAAGGCAATAGCTTTGCAGAATCAGTATAATGATAAACATGAGAAAATTAGTTGATATACATATATATGACTGTTTTACTTGTTCTAAAGCTTTTTAGTAGAGTTTTCTTTTGTGTTGTGAAATCTTTTTCCCCATAAAGTCTATTACCTTAGAAGTATAATGAGACTGGCACAAGGAAGCAGAGACATGTCTGTTTTTCAATTCAAAAATAAGCCTTGTGGGTATAATTCACTCTGTAAGTGTGTCTGACAGCTATTTTTAAATCCTTCTGTTATTGTGCTTACCTGATATTATGAAGCTTTGCTGATCAATTACTGTTGACCCTAGCAAATCTCTCTAAGTCATTGAACCTCAGTTTCCTGATTTATAGAAGGTTCAAGAAAAACAACAACAAAGCAACAAAAAGCCAGCAGGAGAATTGAGGTGGACACATTTTATCAAATGCCCATAAAGCTTTGTGCAAAATATTAAATGTGGGTTATCACTTTTCTAGCAAGAGTTGCTTCACAGTAAAATTACATGGTTTGCTCCACCCTTTAGAAATGCTCATGTCCGGAGGGATTCTCTTACTTGGATGCACTGCGTGGTAGAACCACCTTCCCAGCTTCAGCATGCAGTGTGAACTCCAATGACTGTCCTATTACTGTGGCGTTTCTCTTCCAAGGTAAGCCTACCCTGACTACAATAACAAAGGCCTAATAAGTTCTGCTCTCAGAGAATTAATTTATGTTTTAGTAGTATCAGTGGTTCCGGAAGGAGCTAAGGATGGCAGGCACTGATGGTGTGGAAGGAACTTCTTTGTTCTTTTGCCTTGTCCTTTCTCCCATCACTCTTTCCGACCACTCCCTAGTGCTCCCCAGACTCGCACAGATGAGCACCACGCCCCCGCATTTCCTCTTGATAAAAATCCGTTAGCCCAACCTTGCTCTACATTTTCAGTCTGCCATTTGCTAACATATTACATGACCAGCTGAGCCACCAAGCTAGAATAAACAGAGTGCACTTTAGCATACAGGGATATTTTGCAAGAGATATATTCTCAAGTCTTGGAAACTTCACTGTGTGTTACCATATTGTCTTCCTTCTGTTCCTTCTGTTTCTTAATTTCACACATTACTCTTTTCTTTGAAGAAATTTTCCTCCAATGTGTTAAGAAACTGAGTCATGTCCTAAATTCTTCGGAAAAACTCAAGCGAACGGGAGGAGGTGGTACTTCGCGAAGTGATCTCGTCTCCCAGTCAGTTCATCTGTTTGGCCGCTGCACCTGAGTTAGTAACAGAGCAAATGGCTCTGAAAATTCTTGTTCCGTGTACAAGTAAACATTATCCCGGGATTTTTTCTCAGCTGTGAGCCGCAGTATAGTCACATGCCGATCATTTTATAGGCACTAGGCTTGTTTCAGGCAGAGTGGTTTTCCAGATGCTCTAAAGCTGGAGGCATCCCAGCTGTGAGAGAACACCTTGTTCTTGGAGCAGTGGTGAGTGAGGGCCTCATCTATGGGGCGATAACCTGTATGAACAAACACTGTTCCACCGCAGGAGTTGCAGAGAGATAGCCCTCTATTATTCCGCTGCTCGCGCAACCAACACCGACTTCTCAGCCAGATCAAATGTTAGCATCTATTTGTTTATCCTAGATGGGTTCCTCTCAGCAAATTGTGTGCTGTGTTGGCCTTTCAGGCTAATTCTGTCACTAAAACATTTCTCTTCAAGGACTGGAGCCTCTCCCTTCTCAGAAATAAGGAGCTGAACTATAACTACAAACTGTTGTTGAAGCGGTATTTTTTTTTTCACCTTCCTAACTCGGTTTCTTGGCTCTGTTCTGTGCTGTCCTGACATATGTTAATCAATGCGTTTGTTACCACACAGCTTGACTATTGCATTTCTCTGGTGGCTGGCTTATCATCATCTGTAATTATTTCGACTCCAATTAATTCTGAACTTCTTTGCAAGGTTATTTACTGGCTTTAAGCAATAAGACAACATGGAACCTCTTTGATTTCTGAGCAGCTGGTCAACTGCAAATTGAATTCAGTGCCCAGTCTTCTGCCTGGAAGTCTCTTTCAGTACCCCTTTTCACAACTAGTAGGCAATGGCTTTTTTTGATGAGGGAGGAAAACATTTCTAGAAAGATAAGTATTCTCACAACGACATTGCTTTGCTTTATTTGTTTTAGTTTTGAGTTTAGTTTCAGTTTAGATTACCTAGTTTTAGTTTTAGTTTTAGACAGGCATCGCATAGCCTGAGCTGGCCTCAAGCCCCCTGTTTCAGTAGAGGCTGACTTCAAGCTTCTGAGATCTTCCTGTTTCCACCACCAAAGCGCTGAGACCACAGGCATGTGACACCCATGATGACTTTCTTGAAGAGAAACACTGAAAGGAGTGTTTGAACTGCTAAGAGAAGCAAAGGAACAGCAGAGGTGGAGGAATGTCCACTGATAAGCACAAGAGACTCTGCCACACACTCTGGGGCCACAGTGAAAGAAAAGCAACCTGTCTGCCCAGGCTCGGGTCCAGCACAGGATCTCTGACACCTCAGGTCCTCTCATCATAATGGCAGTTATTGTGAGTAAAGGTTGTTATCTCTTATAACATAGATAGAGGAAGTCCAGGGAGGGTAAGCAATGACTACTAGTGACATCAGAGGGATCAGAGGCACGAGCCAAACTGAGATTCAGTCTTCTGGTTCATACAACCAGAAACTAACTTAAGGGTTAGTAGATGAAAGTTGATGCAGTTTTAGACTGGGGATGTAGGTCAGTGGTAGACCGCCTTGGATATACAAGTTCCCAGGATCCATGTCAGCACTGCAAAAAAAAATTAATAATAATAACAATGATAATTTAAAAAATAATTTTACATATTCTCATGTACAAGCAAGGGAGAATAATGAAGCTTAAGTATGCAAAAAAAAAAAAATCAGAATCAAGGATACAGAGCCAAAGTCTACATGAAAGACACTCACTAGCTAAGAGACAAGAATAACTATGGCGATGGAAACTCATACACCTTATCTCCTCTCTTTAGAGTATTTAGAGATACTGTCTGTAGTAAATTCTCAACTGCTTCCCCATGTTATAAAAGCAGTCATGTGATGATTGTGCTCTATACTATATGAATAGAAACAAGATAGCCCTGAGCTCATTCGTATCCGCGTTTTCACATATGGGGTGACCCCATGTCTTACATGTTGTTTGGAGTAAATGATGCTGAGTTTTGTTTTGTGTAATGGGGCAGGGGAGCTTGTGTGTATGTATGCACCTGTGCGCACTTGCATATGGTGGCCAAAACTCAACCTGAATGTAATTTTTTTAGATACTATCCATCTTGGGTTTGGTTTGATTTTGTCTCTTAGACAGTATTTCTTATTGTTTTAGAGTTAGCACAGTAGACTAGGCGGGCTAACCACTGAGACCAACAATCCATCAATCTCTACCTCCCTGATACTGGGGTTACAAGCATATGTCACTATATCTAGAACATTTTATGTGTGTTCTGGGAATTCAATCCAGTCCTCAAGCTTGTGTAGCAGGTACTTAACCTACACAGCTTTTATTATCGTTATCATCTCAACCAAAAGAGTTCAGGGAGGGCAGGGAAGCTAAGTGCCTGCAAAGATCTTGGGACAGACTTATCTCTGAACACATCCACAGCAGAAATTTCTGACCTTACGTGGCATCTGCATCGAGAAACACTTGCTTTGGCAAAGATAAACAGCATGTGTGTTACAAATCAAGACATTTCCATTCTGACACCCAGAAAATCAGCAGTAGCACATGCAGAGAATCAAGACGTTTGAGAAAGAGCGATTGAAGTGAAGGCAATAATCTCTAAGTATAGTTTCTCTACCTCGGCATGCTAAGGAAGCACCTTGATGTCTCTGACATGCCTTAGTTTTCATCAATAAATAAGAACCATCCTTCTCTGAACATACCGCTATAATGATCTCAAGAGTATTTGCAGTGGTTATAGGGCAAGGTGGTGTAGGCCTGTAGCATCTAATACAACAAGGCCACATACATAACTAGAAATTGTCTACTTGGCAACTTGTTTTTGAAGGTACAGAGCCATAACCAAATGGTTCGGTGGGTAAAGGTACTTGCCACCAAACCTAACACACAATTTGATTTTCCGGAACCCACATGTTGTAAAAAGAAAATCAATCAACCTCTAAAAGTTGTCCTTGAACCTTCACATATGTACCATAGTACATGTATACACACATATACATACACAAAATACACACACACACATATATATATGATGTGTGTAAAACAAATATATATATATATATATATATATATATATATATATATATGCGTGTATGCTTTCTTCAGAGATAAAAAGAAGTGGAAAATATTTTGATTATTCTCATAAAAACCTGTCATGGGTCATGGGGACTGGAGAGAGAGCTCAGCAGTTAACAGTGCTTGGTGCTCTTGCAAAGGACGCAGATCCTCTCCCAGAATCCACATGGTGTCTTATAACGATACAGTTCACAACTGACATCTTCTTCTAACTTCCATGTGCACCAGGCACTCCCTTCGTACACAGAAATGAATACAGGCCAAACTATCATACACACAAAATAAATCTTACTTGTTTTTATTCTATCACAATAACATGTGATAACTGTTCAAAATAACCAGTGAGGTATTCTGTGTCCTTTTTCTGGTGTGTGTTTTCTCCTGTAGATCTCAGTTCAGGCCCATGGAATTTTCAGCACCCAATAGCCATATGTAGCTGACATCATATTTTCTGGACAAAGGATGTAGATGTAGACCTCAAACTAAACCATGTTCTCTTCACTTCTTCAGGTGCAAACAGCTTACTAGTCAGCCTGCTGTTCCTCCTGCCATCTGCCCTTCAATCCTGCAGAACCCTGACACGTGCAGAACAGGGTCTCGCAACCACTCTCCAGTCCCAGTTATATTGCATTCCCTGACTACACTGTCCAGATTTAACTGAATTCGAAATTAACTGTACTTTATTTTTACACTAAAAACCTTGTTGTCTAAGAAACAAACACAGTAAGAAGACAGGTATTTTGGTTGTGTCTCTTTAGCAACTTCTGTATGGAGCGTTTTCTAAATAACTACGCAATAAAGTCTGATTACACAGGAGATCTAGTTATATTAATATATTCCTCCAAATAAGGAAATACTTTGAAGAAGCCCAGCATAAGAGTACAGCACAGTCACACAACTGATAGAAAATGATTAAGCTCTGTTGGTGGCCATTGATTATTATGATTAATGTAGGTTTAATCATTAGCATACCATAAGAATTCAGATCTTCCAATTTGCTCTGCTCCCCCTCAGCTGAAACAAATGAATTCTTTTCTCTGTTAGTGTTTTGAATCTTGCCAGTCAAAGAAAATTTTGAAAGGAATATACATGTATGAGATGTCATAATGAAATACATCATTTTGTACAATTAAGTCATACTAATAACTATGTTGAATGTTAAACATTTTTAAAGTTGAAGACGGTGATGCCTTATGTTTGTAATGCTAAAGCACAGAAGGCTGAGGCAAGAGGATTTCCTGAGCATCATTGTGGGTGCAGAGCTTGTGCTGCACGGAGAGGTGGTGAGAGAAAGAAACAAGGCCTATCTATGCATGATGATTGTTCCCTATGTCTTCAGTGTGTGTAGCAAAAGATGTAAACCTGAATGATATGCTGCACCTCTCTATCTAATTCTTTTGAGCTGAGTTCACAGACAATTCATATAAGTACATCTCTAGATCTCAGGACTGTGGAGATACCTGAAGTCGGTGTGACTCTCATTAAGGCAAATACTCTCTGGGTGGCTTCTGTCTGCAGGATCCAAGCCCACTGATTAAAGGCAGCTCTCCTTAGAGACAGGCACATTTTTGAGGGGAGCACCAGCAGATTGTGGGAAATGCAATAATGTCTGATTTAGTTTTCCAATTTAGTAAAAAAAAAAAAGACAAAAACCAACCAAACAACAAAAAGCACTGCCTTCTCAGGAGAGCTACCTATTTTGTGTGGTTAGTTGGTGTTTAAGAAAGGTCAACATAAAGACGTCTTCTACCCTAAAACATGTATCTAGACAATGTGCCAATCGATACAATGGAGTTAGTCTCTTGCACCTCCTTAAATGTCATCCCCCATTTTCTGTCCCCACCTCACACAAACGCACACACACACACACACACACACACACACACACACACACACACCATAGCATCACATCTACCCAACAACTATTGGCTAGGACCTGGAAAACAAACATTTTCTGAACAATGTACTTTATGTACTTTGGGGCAGTACCTAGAAATATTGATCTAGTTAAAGTCAGGAGAGGCTAATGAATTTCAATCCATCTGGCCTGCTAATGGGGGTCTTGCAGAGACTGGACCACCTATTGATTAACCTGTTTAGTATTTTAAAGCCAGTGATTCAACATGGATAACGCCCACCCACTGCCTACCCTGAAGAATAATGACATTGTTTGTTTTATACACACCAGGAAGAAATATCTGCTGATTCCCTGGTTGGCAAAGGTACAGCAAGGGTTCTCCCTCTTGCTCTCCTGTAACAAGAAAGCCAGTCCTCCAGATGATAGGGTCCACCCCCTTCCTGCAGGTAACTGTCAGTCAGGGGGTGTGTGAGGTATGATAATTCCATCTGTGCCCTTCTGACTGTCAGTAGCATTGTTCTGCGCAGTGTGCTATGGATTGTGAAAAACAACCAGAACGGAGGATTTTGTGTAATTGCTCTGACAGAGACTGATTGCTACAGTAACAACAGTCAGTTATAGTTAAAGAGTGGTCTCAACATATGGTGTACATTTGATGTGGGGAGATGAGTGGGGGCAGAGGAAGGGGAAAAGCTTTAAAATTTTACAGATTGCTTTATGTTTTCTGATGGGTGAGTTTTCTTTTCCTTCACTTGATTTGGAAAATATCACCAACAGAACCATGAAGAAATCTAAATATTGCTTCAGAGAGAGGAAGTCAGAGCATATTTAACTGCTATTAAGATAAGCCATGAAATGATTAGTGTCTGTAAGTCCGATAATTATTCATTGCCACCCCTTTTATTGTTCTGTGTATTGGGGTTTGTTTTCAAGTTTCTGCATTCAGCCATCACCTTTGTGAGATGCTGCCTGTGAGCTGATTGAACAAAGCTACTGCATCTGCTTTGAGAGAAGAAGCAGGAATTTTCAGTGGCTTCCATGCTAAGTAGTGTGACTTTTCACCCAGTAAAAATACCTTAACAAATGAGGCAATTTAAACATCTTTCCTACAATAGTGTATGTTCTGTGTTCAATATACTGCAGCTTAATGGGAAAATAATAAAAACACATAGAAAATCTAGTTACAAACACACACACACACACACACACACACACACACACAAACACACACACACACACACACCTATCCACGTATCTTAAATTTGAAAGGACTCCGGCTTGGTAGGTATAGGCACAAAATAATATATTTTATTCTACTTGAGCTTTTAAATGTTATACTATTCTTATTGTTAATTTTTCTTACAATATCTCAAGAAGTGGCCCATGAGATTACATGGAGGGATATGAACTTGCAAAGCCCCTTCAAGGATAATTGAAATGATAGTGATTTAAAAAAAAATAAGTGGTAATGTTCTCAATAAAATAATTAAATACCAGATAAATAGGAAAGTCTCAGGAATAAAAATTAGGGTAATAATTTAACCCTGTGGAAAGTGAGTGTGATAGAGCACGTCCGAAGGACATTTAATGACTTATATGTGTGTGCGCTATTGCGGGGTGCACAATGGCTGATCCATTTGCCAGCCTGTGCAGACTGCCTCCAGTATCTTAACACATTTTTTTTGTAAACCTCTTCCATTATACCTTGAGAGCCAGAGGCATGATATCAAACCTACATCTGTTTGATATCAATTAGGGATAAGCAAAATCGTTTTCAGCATACTGTTACTTAAGGAAGGGGAAGTCCTGGGCTACTGTATGTCTGATATGTTTGCCTTAGTAAAAGTCAGAGAAATACCGACAGGGTTAGATGCATTGCTTTCATTTCCAAGTGAGGACCCAAGAGGAGCTGTGACAGAGCTGTGAGACCACTCGGCCGGCCTCAGAAGTTCTTTCCTTCTTCTTTTTAAAAATTAATTTATTCTCTCATATATTACATCAACTCAAGAGTTTCCCCTTCCTCCTCCATATTCCTTCAGAAAAGAGCAGGTCTTTCAGGGATATCAACCAAACATGGTATATCAAGTTGCAATAAGACTAGGCATCTCCCCTCAAATAAAGACTGGCTGAGGTAACCCAGTATGAGGACAAGAGTCCCAAAAGCTTAAAAGGGTCAACACCTGCTCCCATTGTTAGGAGTCTCACAAACACATCGAGCTAGACCCATGGGATGTATGTAGAGAGGGTCTAGGTTAGACCCATGGGACGTATGTAGAGAGGGTCTAGGCTAGACCCATGGGACGTATGTAGAGAGGGTCTAGGTTAGACCCATGGGACGTATGTAGAGAGGGTCTAGGTTAGACCCATGCAGGCGCCCTAAGTGTCAGTTCAGTCTCAGTGAGCCCCCATGAGTCCAGGTTTGTTGCTTTTGTGAGTTTTCTTGTGGTGTCCTTGACCCTCTGGCTCCTACAATCCTTCCTCCCCTTCCTTTGCAGGATTCACTGCGTTCTGACTAATGTTTGGCAGTGGGTATCTGTGTCTGTTTCCGTCAGTTTCTGGATGGAGGCACTCTGCTGGTGTTTATGCCAGGCTCAGAAAGACAAACAAGTTATTTTCATGCACTTAGAAAATTCAAGTCTCAGGAACATTGTAGGTATCGAGAGCATTTTTTTTTTTTTTTTTTTTTTTTTTTACTGATTCAGGTCATGACCTGCTGGTGAAGAAATCTAAGACCTGACCCTCCCACTGTTGCAAGCCATCCATACTAAATAAAATTCTCTACTGGGAAAACTGGCAATTATTCAGGAACACTGTGGAAATTGGTTCTAAATAGCACAGTGGCTTCAGATTTCTTAGTTTCTGAAAAATCGTTATTCTCAAATATGCTTTCCATGCACCAAACATTTCCTTGCTTCAAAGAGCTGTTTACACCTTTAGTTGAATAAGCAAGTTGGTCATAATTAATTCAAATTAAAATGTCTTCTCTCTCAACTCTGAATATTTTTTTAGCTGTGATATGACACTGTTTTTTAATCTAATGAAAAATTACTTAATAAAAGATGAACTAAGGATATTCATATTGTGAACTGGCTAGATTTAAAATTTGACGTTTTGTTGGGGTATTGAAGCAGGTTGCACAACTCCAATCTTATAGCTTATTTTTAAATGGAAAAAAAAGCCCTGTTAACATTTTGAAAGTAGAATTTTATCATTGTTTTTCGTTTTCTGACTTCTCATAACTGGACAAAATGAGAATTGTGTTACTTGGCTCGTGTATTATAATCCCATTGGAAGACCTTAAACACCAAACTATGTTTACAGAACATAATTAAGAATTTAAAGCATTCTGGAATTCTTTGAATTCTGCCTTTGCTTACTAAGTTCTTGCACTTTTGTTTTTATATACAATAAATCATAGTGACATGCAATAAGTTTCTCATGTGTTTTTCTAAGAGATTTATAATTTTTTCTCTTGCATTTAGAATTTATTTTGAATTAACCTCATCTATGGTGCAACTTCAGCTTTTTACAACTAAATACAGCATTTTTCCTAACATCATTTCTTAATAAGACTGTCCTTATATGGTGGCAGTACAAATGGTTATGTAAAAATACACACACACACACACACACACACACACACACACACACACACACACACATTTCTTCATTCTATGGTCTTTCTAAAGTTTCTTTACAGAAATGATAGCTAAATTTCCCAGAAAGAAATTTCCAGTATGTTTAAAGTTTACACTTCAAATATTTGTCTCATTGCTACAGCTCTACTTTCTATTGTTTGAAGCAAACCTAGTGAGCAGCTCTGAATTGAGAGATGAAGGATTAGCACCAACCAAGAGAGGGGGAGGGAGAGGGGGAAGGAGAGAGAAAGGGGGAGGGGGAAGGAAGCGGAGAGGGAGAGGACTGGATGGCAGCCATCTTTAACAACTATCTCCTTTAAAAGTGTCTACTTGTCAAAGGTAAATTAAGCCTTCCATCCAGGAAAAAAAAAATCATTGGTGCTTGCTGTGGAGAAAGGGGGTAAAGTACAGCAATGCCTATATAGCATGGATTATTTCATTCTACTAAGACATTACCCACATATACATATGACTTATATAGGCCAGGCTAGCCTGAAACTCACAAAGAGCCACTTGCCTCTCTCTTCCAACTGCTTTTGGCACACAGCCCCATTTCCACAGTGGAAACTGTATTTGATAAATATTTCACTCTCACCTTTACAAGTATTTATACTTTCTGAAGTGTAAATGCTTATCTCTGAAAATGATGTTTAACAATTTTTTTTCCCAAAGGAGCTAGGACAAAAACACTGCTTTTAACATTACAAAAAAAGGGGAAAAAAAAGGTTTAGGTCCGGCCTTTTGAAAGAATATTCTGTTTCTAAGCAGCTGAACAGCGAGTACAGGCAATGTTTTTCTTTTGGATTCTTTCAAGATATCAGCATCCAAAAAAAGTTATCATGTTGTGAGATGCATTACTCTCTGAGGCCATTCATTGCAAGCAGCGATAATAGCAGAATCCATTTGTTTCATAACAACACAGTTGGCTTTACTCTGCTCTCGTGGCTCAAAACTGTAAGCACTAAAAACGTTATCATTCTGGCTAAGGACTTTCATCATAGAACCTTATTCCAAGTTAGGCTCAAGTCATTTCTACATACATTAATGAGTAAATTGTTTTAAGGTTAACCTCTAGAACAATTTCTGATGCTTTCTCCAACCAAGGAAGCACTACGACAGGATATTTGCCACCAGGCAGACATGAGTTTAAAACCCTGTTTCTACTGGTAACATAGCATATGGCCTTTAATAGTGCATTTAACAATAAGTCATTGTCTGTTCATTTCTAGAATAGGAATGAGCTCATCTACCACACAGGGATGTGGGAAGGATGAAATATTAATAGATGCATGAATTTCTAGGCTCAGGCATGTGATGGGACAGAGCACTCAGCAAATAGGTTTCTCTTACTTTAAATTTTCTAAGCAGTTTTGAGTAAATGGCTTATTTTTAACTTATTTGCTTATCAAATATATAGATGTTAAATGATGTTTTAATGCTTTTGAGACTCAGGAAGGTAGATTTTATTAATTTTATTTTTTCTTAGAATCAACATGTCCATGGTTCGTTAATCTTATAAAAATGATCCTTGAAAGGAAATTTAATAGATAAATATATTTAGGAGATATTATACATTTCAATTCCCTTACAAAACTTATAATGTTGTTGAAGGCCCTGACATACAATGAAAAAAAAAATTAAAATATTTTTAATGTATTTAATTTAGTATGTCTCAAATACTGAGAATATATAAATGTATAATAGTCCAAATTAACCATGAAATCAAAACCAGACTACTATGTAGTCTACACACATTGATTTTTTCATATCATAAGCAAATCAGCAATATTTAAATGAATTACCCACCCCTCAAAACTTTAACTTAATAACCATTTGTCTTCTATATTTTTAAAACGTCATCATAATTCTAGGTCTCTATTTAGATCACTTGTTTGTATATTATCTAAACATATCTTAATTCATAAAGTAATGATGTTTCCCCTTTAATTAAATTGTCCAAAACTTTGAGAAGTAGATTCTGTAAATTGTGCCCAGCAGATGCCTCACCTAAAGGCAGAATGGACAGATGAAGAGAGGAAGCAATGAAGGGAAAGAGAAAAAGAGAGATAAATGACAGACGGAAGGTGGAAAGGACCAGCCCATGGGCTCCCAGCTACTCTAAAGGAATCCTAAAAACTCATAATAAATCACCCACATGCCATTTGAACTGAGAACCAACAAATACTGTCATGTAGACTGATGAACAGAGACAGTGACTAAAGAATTAAAATGTTCAAATATGGAGGTTATCTGTTCCTTTCCCAAACTCTTCATTACCAGGGTCAATGTCTTAACACAGTTCCTCCACAAAAGCTGAGCTTTTAAATATATCACTTACACTAGAGGTCCCACTAACTTTGGATTATAAAATGCATAATCTCTATCTCCAAAATACCTTTGTCCAGCAATCAAAAGCAAACAAACAAAGAAAGGAAATATTTTCAGTGGACGTTTCTATATTCAAATGCCCAGGGACAATTTTTGTGTCTTGCTTTCAGCACTATGAAGGCTTTTCTGGTTGGAGCACAGACGCTACAGGGCAAGTGCCTTAACAGAGATTCTCAAATTTTCCGACAATTTGCTCCCAGGAGCAAACAAACTTTACTTTCAGTGTGACAGAAGACATCAGTGTTAAGGAAATATTTGGGTGAAACGTTTCACCCGTTTGGCTATATAAAAATAGTTACCCACAACTACACGTCAATTTATGCTTTGGGAGACGTTTATCTGACACAGGTTAAGTCAGAGGAAGTCAGTGAGAGAAAGGACATATATTTGAATGGCAAATACAGACTGCACATCACCTTGTTGAGATTCTCTCATAAGAATAGCAATTCTCAAGTGCTACAATAGCCCCCTTTACAGGGTAAAAAAAAGACATATACTTTGCAAACTTCGCATGTTAATTTTACAGTCTTTCTGAGGCATGAAGCAAAATCTGCATTCGACTGTCAAATTTAAGATTGTAAGAAAGGAAAGTCACAGAGAGAGATTCTTGTCATTCCAACTTCTTTTTGAAAGGTTACATTTCTAGAGCATTGTCCTCCCCAAACAACAAGATAGTACAAAATATTTTAAAATAGTACAACTTCGCTAACGAAGAGAAGCAAGAGGAATGCAGCTGAAAATTCTGTGACCTAAAAGGTGGCAGAGAGTGACAAAAAAAAATCATACATAGTGTATTAGTTATGAGTTAAGCCCCCTTAACTGATTTATTTTGCCACTTTTTTGTTCAAGTAACCTATTTAAAAATGCATCCCTACACAGAGCACCCCTATTATTAATAGTCAATGCACAGTTCAACCTGTCAAGTTTTCCCAGCCTCACTTTTGCAAGGCTTTTTTTTTTTTTTTTTTTTTAGGAAAAAATTTAAAAAGCAAAGGCATTTCGCAGGGCGCCCGCTGCCAGACACCCAGCATTTATCTTATCTCACTTGATGACTTTCCTTTTATCCTGAAATGATTTGACAATGACTCTATGATTTCCTGTACAAATTACCCTTTGAAAGTGGTGGTGGCGCTTGGCAGCGATCTTCACTTAATTACTGAGTGGATTATTAGCATACGGCTCCCCCCCCCCCCACTTCATTTCTTTATATCTTCTAGATTGCGTTGACAGTTCCCTTTCATTGCCTGCTTTAACTCACTGAATACTAAACATTATGCAGATTGCAGCTGAGAAGTGCCCAGGCTACTGCAAAGCCCTAGTCTGTACCAAGACCTTTTTGATGGAAAGTAATTTTACAGGTCAGAAATCAATAGTGAGCCTGGAAAGTGCATCTGTGGGTTCTCTGAATTTAGATTGGGGTTGAGGTGGATCAGAGAACTAATGTTCAAAAGTGAATATCCCTTCTCAATTTTTCCATTAAAAAAAAAAAAACTACAATAAAACAATTAGTTTTGTTGCTTCCTTTAATAGCCTCCCTCCGTCTTTAAATAGTCTAAGATAGTGAGCTTCTATTTTCTTTCCAGCTCCTTATGTTGCCACCCAAGTTGGTGGGAGGGGGTTAATGAGTCCCTGTTTTCAGAAATGATCCTTCTTCAGTCCATCAAGCTAGGGGGCTAGGAAGTTGACCTCCTTGGTCTGTGCAGAGTGTGATTGTTTGCTGAGGTAAAACAAATGTGAGTGATAAATTGCAAGGATCTCTCCAGCACGCTCAGAAGGAGCCTTCTTTCTCGTCTGTCTTGGCTCCCATCTTTTGGCAGAAATTTGCACATATGTCAGACATTCTCTCTCCAGATCTTTATGCTCTCCTCCCCCCAACTGCATGCAAAAGCTTCGTCCACATTTCTTAGGCTGTAGTAGGGACATGAACCCCCTTCCCATCTCAACCTTATGGTATGGTTTAGAGTTGTTTGTTTTTTTGGGTTTTTTTTTTCCCATCTCTTTTTGGGAAGAGAATACAATACATGAGTAATTTCAGGGCTTGGTAGAAGTGACACCAAAGCTATAGGAGTCAGCACGGTGGGGGAGAACAGCTGGGTGCTGACTATGTCATCTCCATTCCAGGACTATCAACCACCAGCTTTATTCTTCTAGTGTTACATCTGCTATGAAATTTGGGTCTTCCAGGTGGCAGCCCAACATGCTGTCCAGTGCGATCAGGCCATTTAAATGCTTTGAGCTAATGCTGCAGATCCATTTTCTAAACAAGTTAGCAGATACCATATGCAGCAATTAAAGTTTTATTGAGTGGTGCCTGCTTACCATACTGAATTTGGATTGGCTACCATCTGTCGGAAAGCCTGTGGTACCATCCCCATTGCTTGAGAGCATTTGTAAGGAGAGAAGATTTTTCTCAACTTCAGAAGAAGCTACTCAGATTTTTTTTAACATGCAAACCCACAAAAGTAGGATTTGCTCAAATCAAAAGAACCAGACCTCTAGATGTTAGCACAGAATGTGCTATAAAACATAATATCCAGGAGTGTGGAGTCTTGTAACATCTGCCTTGATTATTTTTAATATATAGTTCCCTCCACAATTCTCAGAAACACTTTCCATAGATAATACAATAAACCCAAATTAGAATTAAGCAAAAAATATAAGCACTGTTTCTGTCGACATTAATATAGTATCCTTCTTGTATAATAATAATAATAATAATAATAATAATAATAATAATAATGAGAAGAAGTTATATAAAACTCTGCTGACTGAAGCTAGAGGATCATAAAGCTATGTAGTATCAATTGCCTGGACAAACAAGTTTGAATAAAGCATTTATTACATGTAAATAATGTTTGAATACTCAAGGTGTGATGTATACTAATATGCTGTTACTACATGAGGGGTTCTCAGACAACAGAAATCTCTTTACCTTTGGCCTTTGTGAAGGATCAAAGGGAAAGACGTGTTACACAAGTGGTTCTCAACCTTCCAGTGCTACAACTCCTTAATACAGTTCCTCATGTTGTGGTGACCCCCAACCATAAAATTACTTTTGTTGCTACTTCATAATTGCAATTTTACTACTGTTTTGGATTGTAATGCAAATAAATATGGGTGTTTTCCAATGACCTTTGGGTGTCACAACCCACAGAAGCACTGAATTATAGTGAAACCCAAAGCCCTATAAAAAGTTTTAGAAGTTCCTGGACAATCATGTGGTTTTGTAGAATTATAAGAGAGGAAAGAATCCATTATTAGTAGTATAGAACATGCTGGTATTTTGTGCATCCCTTTCTTTAAGAGAAAAAGGCATGTGATCTTGCTTCTTTTAGTCCTAATTTAATACTTTCTAGGTTAAATGTTTAACTTTCGAGAACATTTAGAATAAGACATCCACCCACTTTCATTCTGTTGACTCCCTTAGAATATCCAGCAGCATTGACTGGGGTTTTCATACTCATTAGGCATTATGGGGCACTAACAAGTCCACAGAATATAAAATCAAGGTCAGAAAACCTGTCTCCTAGCCTTAGAACTATTCCTCCATGGCTAGCAAAGACACTTATCTATGCAACTCCTATGCAACTCCTGTCTCCTAGCCACAGAACTGTTCCTCTGTGGCTAGCAGAGACACTTATCCATGCAACTCTCTTTCTCACCTCCTCCCCTCTCCATGCAGGGGTTTACCTGTCTTGTTCTTGCACAAGTCTTGTCCATGCAAACAAGGCTTGTTTGAATTTGTGTGACACAGCCATGTCATGCACAGAGAACACTGCAATCATTTACTACCCCAGCTCGGTACAATTTATCTGCCTCATCTCCTTAAGCCTTGGGAAGAAAAAGTTGAATACCCCTTCATCCCTTATACTCTGCAATTGACCAACTGAGAGTCTCTGTGTTAAATTGCCACCTACTGCAAAAAGAAGAGTCACTGATGAAGTTGAGAGATTTACTTCTCTCTATATATATAGCAACAAGCCACTAGGAGTTGATTTAATACTATGTCTACTTTGAAGACAAGTAGTAGGGCTTATAAACTACTCAGCCATGGAATCATAATCTCATTAGTCCTAAGAGAAATGAGTTTCATCTTGTGAGAAAGTGGTAACTTCATATGATTGACTGCACCAGTGACCATACCTTGCAAGGTCAGTTGCTACTGTAGGTCACATGCTCCACAACTGGATAAGAGTGTTGATAACTTTCTACCCTTAGTAATATGTATAGCACCTTCCAGTACTATGGCTAGCCTGTAGTAAGGAAACTTCTAAATAAGTACCAGCTGGATTTCTCCATATTCTATGACTCAAGTATGGATACACAATAAACTGTAAGATTCATTTCTTCATAGACTAATTCTGACTCTTGGGAAGTTCTGCAATTTCAAGAAATCTAATATTGTGAGACTTTAAAAGCTATTGATATAACTCCATATTCTTAAAAATAAAAGAAAGTTAATGTCAAACTGGGATCCATGTACATTGTGAACTACCTAAGTTTAGACATATGAAGCCTTCATTTAATTAGCCAGTCTTAACTGAGTACCTACTGGGGACCAGGCAGTATTGGGGACCAGGCAGTATTGCGGACCTGGTAGGTTAAATTCAGAATAATGGTTGGTACCTAGCAATGAAAGCTTCCTTTGTTATGGGAATATACATATTTTCTCCCTTCTGGTGGGTATCCTTTCAGTTCTACCACAGTCATTTTTTAAAAGGGCATGGCCTATTGAGTAACCAACTTTGCATCCATCTAGCATGCCTTTCACACTCTCAGGTTGATTTCTCTTTACTCATTAAAGTATTAGAATATCTCTGCTTAAAGAAAGTGGCGAAGGACACTTGCTCAACTATGTCCATAGCAGCTTTGTTCCTAAGATCCAGAAATGGTAAACAATACATATATTGCCTCAATTGAAGAATGGATGAAGAAAATGTGATTCATTTACACAACAGAATACTACTCAGCTACTAAAAGCAAGGGCATCATGAAGTTTGCAGACAAATTGATGGAATTAGAAAGTATAATCCTTAGTGAGGTAACACAGACCCAAAAGGACATCAACAGTATATACTCACAGATAAGTGGATAGTAGCCATAAAGTATAGGATCCTCATGATACAATTCATAGACTCAAAGAAGCTAAATAATGAGGGCCCAAGGGAGGATGCATGAACCTCACTCAGAAGGAGAAATAAAAAAGTCATCAGAAGTGTATGAAGGAGGGAACTTGGTGGGGGAGGGGATGGGGAAGGAAATGGAATGTGCCTAGTCCTGCAATGACTTGGTGTGCCAGTGTGGGTTGGTACCCAGTGAGACTCCCCCTTCTCAGAGGGAAGAAGGATGGGGGTGGAGAAGGGTCTGTATGAGGAGGGAATGGGAGTAGGGTGTGATCAGGATGTAAAGTAAATACATGGATGAATTAATGGAGAAAACAATGTGATGAAATATAAGGCATTTTTGTTCATATGTAAATGATCAATGAAAGGAAATATATATATATATATATATATATATATATATATATCACTCATTGTTAAGAATTATCCTAAATGTGTCACATGCATTCTCATCCTTGCATTTAATTTTATATGACAAACATCAACATTCTCTTCCAAATGAGCAGAGGCACAGAAAACTCATGCTGATTTCCCTCTTTAAGAGAACAAAAGAAGGTAGAATGAATGGCTGGCAAGGGCGAAGCCCTAGGTTTAGTCTCCAAAATGAGATAGAGAAAAGGGAGAAACAGAAAGAGGAGGGGTAGCAAGCAGAACACTGGACACCTATTGAAATAATTTTCAACATTGTAGGTTATATCATTAACATATTCCTTTTTTTTTCTGTAATAAAACTGACAAATTTCTCACCAATGTCATTGGAATTATAGCCACATTAGTCCCAGGAAGTTCTTTCCAAAGAATCAAAATGCCTGATGAAGATCCTTTGGCTTAATTAAAGAATTTTCTTTTTCCTGGATGAAAGGTCAGTAGAATCAGCTAGGAATGGTAGTTTTAATTATTTATTGATGCCAAGATGCACTTCCTTCATATACAGTCATTCTCTAATTTCCTTCACTGCAGACACCTGGGGCACGTTCTTTCTACTGTGGCACCAGGAGAAGGTCCATGTGCCGCT
The DNA here is from genome assembly GCA_902729485.2 of Mus minutoides. Lineage (NCBI taxonomy): Eukaryota > Metazoa > Chordata > Mammalia > Rodentia > Muridae > Mus > Mus minutoides. The sequence continues at coordinate 933,865 of LR753320.1, read as the reverse complement.
TTCTGTTTCCACAGGAATTTTCATTTCTCAAAATATTTCATCCTCACTTCTCCTCTTCCAATTTCTCCTCACCGAGGAACTTGTGAGTAAGTGGCCTAAAAGCTTGTTTATAAACGATATCAGACTACACATTTTTTACAAGGTATAGGTCAAACCAGTTATTAGAGTTAAATGCAGAGTTTGCTAGAGACCCTTGCTTGTGGTAGCCTCATCTTTCTAACTGAGATTGTCCATTATATGGATAGGTAAGTCTACAGAATGATCAATGAGCCACATACCTCATACCTCCTTCTACTGGCTGTTTTTTTGTTGTTGTTTTTGTTTTTGTTTGTTTGTTTGTTTGTTTTTCAAAATAGGGTTTCTCTCTGTAGCCATGGCTGTCCTGGAACTCACTCTGTAGATCAGGCTGGCCTCAAACTCAGAAATCTGCCTTCCTCTGCCTCCCAAGTGCTGGGATTAAAGGCATGTGCCACCACTGCCCGGCTCCATTGACCGTTTTTATGGAGTAACAAAACTGGTCATTTGGTTCATGCTCTAGTTTCTACATGGCTCAAGTTCTTTCTTTTGGCTCTTTCTCTGTTTGCTCGGATCTCAAGATTTAGAAAGTTCATCAATAATGGGGTGTGGCTACTAGAGCAATCTGCCAAGGCTGAAAACAATCTGAGGATAATACACACCTCGTCTTGTTTTATCCTGTCAGCTGAGGCTACTGAATGCTTTGCCAACAGGGCTCTCCAGGGAAAGAACACAGAAAAGATACATTTAGTATTTACCATCTATGTATAGATATGTGTGTGTTTCTGAAAATTCACTTTGATAATACACATTCTCCTGAAAATCATGCTTAAAAGTCACACTAGCTGGGAAAAGATTGTGTCACTCAATAACAAAAGGAACACCCTCTGACCCTTGGAAGGTCAGATTCTTCTAGGTAACCACTGTAATTCAAAGGAAGACACTGGTACAATGCCAAGAGCCCTCCACAACCTAGATATGAAGGAGGAGGATGTCTTCAGGCTCCTCGTGGTGGTACACTCTGGAGACCACACTGTTTTCTACATAAAAATGTGTATCCACAGAAGGAAAAGTGATAATCTTGCATTCCAGATCTGAAGAGGACCGGAGGGGAAGCTTCTGTGGACAGTTGGCAGTTGTTGATAATCTTGCTGCTCAGCAGAGGCCTTCCAGGTGCTACCTGTTTCACTCCTGTCACCTTCAGTACCCCGATGCAAGGAGCACGCCTGAAGCTGCATCTAGCACAATGCTTCTCACAATGCACCAACCTGCCTTCATCTCTCGGCGTCACACTGCCTTCTCTATGTTGCGTGGACACTGCCATGTTACACTGAAAAGGAGTCCACTCAATGGGTCTGATATGGTATGTGCTGGCCTGAGACGTACTGCACATATGGTATTTACACCCATAGGATGCTCTAGCCTGGCCTGTGCTATAGAGACTCTGAGAATATTGAGAAGGAAGTAAAAATGGCTGGTGAAAAGGCCACGAAAAAGGAGACATTTCTGGACAAAAGGACCGCACCAGATCCTGAGTTCATGTCTGTCTTCATGGGGTAGCAGGCTGGTCCAACTGTATGCAAGGACCTACTAAAGACTACAGTGCTCAGCTGGCCACAGAAGAATCATCGCCAGCTCCTAATGTGCAGGCCACCGAATGGAGCAAGCATCTAGGTGGCAGAAGCTTTGTGCTGTGGACACTTAAACAAAGCAGAAGCAAGACAAAGGAAAACTAAATACCAGTTTTCTAAAAACTAAAAAACAAAACAAAAAACTCTTCTGGAATGGTCGCACCATTCCAAGCTTGAGTGTTTCGGGACTCCAGACATTTTTTTTTAATTATTATTTCAATGAGCCTAGGACACCAGTCTTCAGCCAGAAATACATTCATCCCTGGGCTTCTGTATCCAGGCTTGGTCACTGGCTACAAATAGCTCTGTTTAGATCTGTTGTCAATATGAATCCTGCCCTGGTAGTTATTTTGCTTTCTTTGCTGTGGTTTTAGCTCACTTTTTATGGAATTTCAAACTGCTCCAACAATTGGTACTATTCTAAACAATTGTTTTAGAAACAGCAAAACAACTCAAGATCAAAACCCTTAAACGTGCTCACTGACTAAACTCCACTGGCAGTGCCTCCAGGTCTGCCTGGCATTAGTGGTTGTATAGGCGCTGTCAGTCACTTCCTTTTCCAGCTGGGCTTGCAATTTCTTCCTACCTATAACTCTCTCCATCACTCTGACTAACTCCCTGTAAGGTATGGTGAAATAAACATAAGTGGAACCTGAGTCTGGCATAGGTTACTAGCTCACTCATAGCTGATAGCAAGGTTCAGAAGGACAGTGCCTGTGTCTATGTCTCTGTGAGGAGGGCACACAGGGGGTACTGACAAGCATACACTATGCTCTCACTCTCTCCTGGTGGGGTCAGGTGACAAGCTGGCCTGTCTTCCTGTCCAATGACCTCAGTCCTTCCAAATGAATATCTAGGAGATGGATGAAAAGTGGACTTGGTTTCTTGTTCATCTGTCATTCCTTTGAGTTTCATCTAAATTCTTTTACTATTCAGTCTAAGCATCCCCTATGTTTCTTTACATAGGTCACCTTTGTGAATTCAGATTGTACTTGATAATAGAAAACATTAAAGAAAAAGAAAGATAGACAAACCTTTCCCAAAATATGTAATTCTCTGGCCTGGGTAAGGCATGAATTCACCTGTAGAATTGCCATAGTATTTCTGCACTTCAGTTCCACCCTGTAGGTCATTTTCTCTCCCTTGGTTTATTCTTCGTAGACATCACTTGAAAATGTTCGAAAGAGTCCAGCCTAACCTTTCCCTACTATTTTCTACAACCAGCAAAGGACAATAGGGCCTTTGTGGTAATAAATGTACATGCCATGGAACCTACATACGTCTTCTCTCTGTCTATCCATTCTTACTCTTATCATGGAAAGACAGTCTTCATTCACTTTTCCAAATTACAGATTTCTTTGCCCTCATGAATTTTATGCTGGTCCTATTAACTCTGCTTCCAAGGCACTGTTGATGTGAATGTGTCTCTACTCCCCACAGCTGCTGTGAGGGTGAAAACTCACCTACTTCCCTGATTTGGTTTTCCTAGAACTTGAATGTCTTGCCCCAGATATCCATTGTGCATTTGTTTTTATTGCTATCGTACTTGTGACTAACATCCATTATTGCCTGGAAAGTAACATCTCAGAAATGTTTCTCAGAGTCACCCTGCAGCCAGTCTCATGTTGGACAACCCATGTGTCTTAGGGTTTTACTGCTGTGAACAGACACCATGACCAAGGCAACTCTTATAAGAACAATATCTAATTGGGGCTGGCTTACAGGTTCAGAGGCTCAGTCCATTATCACCAAGGTGGAAGGAAGCATGACAGTGCCCAGACAGCTGTGGGGCTGGAGGAGCTGAGAGTGCCACCTCTTGTTCTGGAGGTAAGTAAGACAAGAGTCTTAAAGCCAATGCCCACAGTGACACACTTCCTCCAACAAAGCCACACCTCCAAATAGTGCCACTCTCCCTGAGCTAAGCATATTCAAGCTGCCACAACATGTGTCCTAAGAACTCAGGGCAAGTGACCCAATGTCCTGTCTCCAGATTTTTTTCCCTCTTTTAGAGGGTTCTTCCTTATCGTCCTGAGGTTTGTCAGTCATTGTTCTAGGCCAGGTTAAAATATCACTGCTTTCAGGAAATGCCCCCTGATCATTTCTGATCCTTGTTTCCTTTATTTATGTGTACTTTTCTCCTTGTACTGTATAGCTCTATTTCCCATTTATAAGGCAAATCCAGTTATACAAAAATAAGGTTGCCAGGTCTTCTTAGCGGTGACAATTTTAATCCAAGTACACATGGTCAGAGGCTTGGCAATGGGATGGGTATTATGTGGCCAGTATTTAAAACCCACAGCACAGTGAGCTGTCTCTTCTAATCAGAATTAAGTTTTCGGCAGACAGTTATCTGCTCAGGAGCCAAGGTATTCTTCCTGGGAAGTGGAGCTATCTAATAGTGAGGCAGAGAAATTCTGGTTTTCTCTGGCCGAGGTAAAATCCCAAAGCATCTTTTGCTATTGATAACCCACAAATCACTAGTGTTCTATAGAGGAGTTAAGATTTCTTTGTATTTGAGTTTAGGATTCTGATTCATGGACTCAGACAGTAGACACTAGTTATTGATGCTAGTAATAATTAGCACATTAAAATAATACAGCACCTCCATATGTACCAGATACTGTATGGGATCTATAATTGCCAAAAGAACCCTGTCTGGGTACACATTATTTACTCTTTTTTTATTAGATATTTTCTTTATTTACATTTCAAATGCTATCCCAAAAGTTCCCTATACCCTTCCCCCTACCTGCCCACTCCCACTTCTTGGCCCTGGCATTCCCCTGTACTGGGGCATATAAAGTTTGCAAGACCAAGGGGCCTCTCTTCCCAATGATGGCCAACTAGACCATCTTCTGCTACATATGCATCTAGAGACACAAGCTCTGGAGGTACTGTTTAGTTCATATTGTTGTTCCACCTAAAGAGTTGTAGACCCCTTCAGCTTCTTGGGTAATTTCTCTAGCTCCTCCATTGGGGGCCCTATTCTATAGATGACTATGAGCATCCCCTTCTGTATTTGCCAGGTACTGGCATAGCCTCACTCGAGATAGTTATATACACATTCATTACTTTAATGTCACGATTATGAAACTAAGACTAAATTCATCTTCCAAGCAAATAACAAACAGTGAATTACAGATGTGACTAGCTCCAAAGCCGTGTCCAAGCATACAAGTGTGCCACTTGCCTGAACCAACAACTGCCAGCAGAAATTTACTTGTCCCTGGAGGTAAATATCTCCAAACACCTTTGTCTTGATGGCAGAGACCCAGTCACATAAGAAGAAGTCAGTGTAACTGTGTTACGTTACTTACAATGTTAAACCAGGCACATACCAGACCGGGAAACATTCTTCATAATGTGTGTGTGTGTGTGTGTGTGTGTGTGTGTGTGTGTGTGTGTATGTGTGTGTGTGTAGGGGGGCAGGGTTGGAAGGTGGGGGAGCTATTTGAAACAATCTCAATTTTATTTAACCATCCCATTCTTTGTATTATGTCAGACAATGAGAGTTTACAATCACCATATCATTTTGGTGTTTATTAGTTAGATAGGGAACAATTACAAACTATAATCTCCAATTTTAATTGATTTGGGAGCATGAGGAGTATTTCATATCTTACCATTTTATTATGGATTATTTCAACTATGCCCAGCAGTAAGAGAATAACCACCCATGCTTCCATCCCTAGCTTGGTCAGCAGCAACTGCTTCCTGGGTCAGTCCCAACTGCCTTCCTTCAGCAAGTATCAGGGGTATCATTTTATTCATGGCCATTTTAAAATTATGAACTCTCTTCAAAGTCCATTTTGTACTCCTAAAATATAAGAGAAAGTCATGGTAGAGTTATATATTCAGATGGTATTCAAATACCATCTGAAGTGGATGCTCACAATCATCTATAAGATAGAACACAGGGCCTTCAATATAGGAGCTAGAGAAAGTACCCAAGGAGCTGAAGGAGTATGCAACCCTATAGGTAGAACAACAATATGAACTAATCAATAACCCCAGAGCTCATGTCTCTAGATGCATATGTAGCAGAAGATGGCCTAGTTGGCCATCATTGGGAAGAGAGGCCCCTTGGTCTTGCAAACTTTATATGCCCCAGTACAAGGGAACACCAGGGCTAAGAATTGGGAATGGGTGGGTAGGGGAGCAGGGCTGTGGGGAGGGTATAGGGGACTTTTGAGATAGTATTTGAAATGTAAATGAAGAATATATCTAACAATAAAAAAATTTTAAAAAGAAATATGTTCAGTTTGCTTTCAGAAATATGTTTGTGGGTTTGGGGGGATTATTTTGTGTTTGTTTGCGGGGAACTTTGTTTTTTCCTGGAGTTTGAAGAAGAACCATAATGTGTTCTTCTCTTCTCTTCTCTTCTCTTCTCTTCTCTTCTCTTCTCTTCTCTTCTCTTCTCTTCTCTTCTCTTCTCTTCTCTTTATTTATTTATTTTTCTTATCTCTGTTTAAAAGTGAATTTTTAAGATCTTTAATCTTTTATCCTGTGTGATGCTTTGTATATGCTCAGCTCAGGGAGTGGCACTATAAGAAGGTTTGGCCCTATTGGAGTAGGTGTGGCCTTGTGGATGTGGGCTTTCAGACTCTTGTCTTACCTGCCTAGAAGCCAGTAATGTGATAGCAGCCTTCAGATGAAGATGTAGAACTCTCAGCTTCTCCTGTACCATGCCTGCCTGGATGCTGCCATGTTCCCACCTTGATGATAATGGATTGAACCTCTGAACCTGTAAGCCAGCCCAATTAAATTTTCTCCTTATAAGAGTTGCCTTGGTCATGGTGTATGTTCACAGCAGTAAAACCCTAACTAAAACACCCTGTAAATCACCTCTCATTCTAGACTTTTCTGACTAAAACCTCAGAGAGTCACTTGAAATACTCCTCGTCTTTATATTCCCTGTAGACTGGTAAGTAAATGTAGGGACTCTGCCAAACTGTTAGACATTTCCTTCATCCTTCCTCAGCCTATTGTAAACTATGCAGGGGTCCTGAACCATGTCTCACAGACCTGGCCATCCCTGAGAGCTGCTTTATTCTGTGGTACAAGACACTCCAGACTCATCTTACAACTCTTAGTCTGCAGAGTCAGGTATTTGTCCCAGAAGACTATTTTGAAGTGTGATGTAATGTTTATAGGCCACACTCTAAGGACAAAGAATGCTAATTGTTGCTAGGATAGTTAGACACTGTTCCTAGGTTTTGTTTGGCAGAGAAAACTTAAGTAAATCTACTTTTCTAAAATGGGGAGGGTAGGGTATTTCTGGACAGTCGAGGCTCTTTTAAAATTCATAATTCATTCAACCTTATGAGTGCTGGGATATAGTCATACATAATGCTTGGCTATTTAATCTTGATTTTAAATTTAAAATGGTTCTGTGTGTGTGTGTGTGTGTGTGTGTGTGTGTGTGTGTGTGTGTGTCTATGTCTGTGTCTGTGTCTGAGTCTCTGTGTTTATCATGTTAATAATAAAATGTTGCTGTAAATCAGGTCAGCAAAATGATATACTTTCTGAGAAATCTAGGTTTGATTACTAAACTCTTTCCCACATGGTCTTTTTCCCCTTGGAGGTGACTGTTGGATTGATTTTATGGTTTATCTCTAGAGATACACATTTAATAGATATACATTTAAGAAAATACATAAAGATTTTTCTGAGATTAATCAATTGAATAACAGACATTTTACCTTCACTTGATGCATCCTGAAGATCACTAACAATTCATATAGTCTTTACCTTTAATATATTAATTTTGGGGGATTTTATATATGCATATAATATCTATAGATCATATTTACCTCATACTTCTCCCCCTTCCAAATCCATCTTCATTCTCTACACTGCACTCCTGACTTCATGTTGACTTATATTACATGTTCTAGAACTTGCAAACTCCAATTTGTGCTACCCAAAAAGTCATGGATGTGAGGCCAAGCTCAGGAGTGGAGTCAACTACTAGGAACCACCAATTTAAAGATGACTGATGCCCTTGTCTGGAAGCCATCAAGGTCACCAGCTCCTGTGCTAGGAAAGGAGAGTCCTGAGTCCCTCCCTTCTGCATGCTTGAATATAGATAGACTTATTCTTAGGCAGGTCTTGTGCAGGCAGTCCCAGCTGATATGATTTCATGAATCCAGTTTTGTCACATACAGAAGGTACCGTTTCAGTTTGGACCTCTCCTACTTCTGGCACTGACAATTCCCTCCTTTTTTTTTTTTTTTTAGGGCTGCCTAGTATTGAAGGACAGGGCATGGGGCATAAATGTCTGATTTGTAGATCAGACATTTCTTTTCATTTTGAACAGTTGTTAGCTTCTGCATTAACCACCATCCACTGTACAAAGAAACTTGCTTGGCGTGACTGGTGAGTTTCACTAATCTATTAGTTATAGAGATACAGGTTAAAGCCATTTGATTCTTTGTCCATTTAGCAAAATAATACTAGGAAGTTCACATTCGGGGCCTGTGAACTTTGGAACCGTGGGTTGTTGGCCCTATTTACAGCACCAGGAATGTGTATCCTCCTAATAGAGTGGGCTGTAAGTACAATGAGAAATCAGTTGGTTACCTTAATAGCACATCTTTGCCATTATTGTACCCATGACTTGACATACTGGTCATCATTATATTCCATAAAGTTCCCATCAGGGTCAGACTGTTGACCCCTAGTATCCAACACCATACCTTGTGATACTGTGAAAACTGCGTGGCAGAGAGGAAACAACCAGTTCAGTAGCAAGTAGTTTTCTCTATAATCTGTGACCAAACTGCATGGTGCTTTCAGCAATAGGGTCTTACTGTGATGATCTGTTAGGCAACCACGAACAATGGTAATAGCTTGTATTACTTATGTTGTCTCTAGGATATCCTTGACGAACAACTCTAGAGGAGATTCCCCCCTTGATACTGGGCTTTTATTTAGGCCCCCATGGCTTTTAGAAGGAACATTTTACCCTGGGTATAGTAACTGCAATTAAACACACACACACACACACACACACACACACACACTCACACTCATACACATACATACACAAACAATTATATATTGAAGTTATAAAATAGCAGTTTCCTATGGCTTTTGTTAAGTAGGGAAAAGAATGAAAAGGTAAAGCAGAGGATGGAATAGAGGATAGTCATTGTTTTTAACAGATTCCATTATATAAATCTATTATTATATATGCAACTGGTCCTAATTATAAGATACATGTAAGTTATTGCAATTACTATTTCCAGATACTGATATAATCAATAGTTTTACATATACATTTCTTATGTATTTCTTACTGTATCTTTGAACTATATTTACAGAAGTAAGATATCTGAGTCACAGGATGAATGTAAATGCACTTTGCTAGGTGTCATCAAAATTTCATCAAAACCACTATAGCATGCATTTCACAACTCAGCATAGCTATAGGTTATGCTGTCAATTGGGGGATGTTTTGCTAACTGGCAAGTTGGTGTTGGTGGAGCAGTGAAATTCCAATTTTTATGTCTCATGATGAATATATTGAATATATATTTCATGTGCCTAAGGATCATCTGTATGTCTGTGAACTAATTCTTTCTAAATGGTCTATTTGTCTTTTATGTATTGCCCATCTGATAATGAAACAAATGTCAGATTGTCCTTCCAACTTGCTCTTTGTGTTAATAGACTTTCTTGTTGGATTGATCATATGTTACCACATCTTTTATCTTCCTTATTATGTTTGGATTTGGGATTGTAGACTCACTCTCAGACTACAAAAAAGCCTTCATGCTTCCTTTAATATCTAGAGGAATTAATTGTATATGTGTATATAGTATAAGAAATATAGAATTTAACATTATACATTATATAAGATGAAGATTCAATCTTGTTTTCTTATCTGATCACCTAGTCATTTGATATTAAGAAATTTCATCTTTTCCTGACTTGTCGGATATAGTGCTTTTTTTAATATATTAACTTTCCACGTGTAATTTTAGGACTATTTTTGAATTTTACAACATATTATATTAATTTATCCACAACTATGGATGAGATGACACATATTTCTTTAATTATAGAGGCTCTAAAATGTATTTTAAACTGTTAAGATTGGTTCCCTGTCACACACCAGTTGTTTTTTGTTTTTTAATTCTCCTGAATGTTCTTGCCTTTTATGCTCTACCAAATACATCTCATAATGAATTTGTCTGGGTTCATAATAAAACTTAGCAGATTTTTCACAGGATTTCACTGAACTAATAAATTAACTAGGATAGAACTGATGGTTTTATTGATGATATGTCATGAAATAAAAAACCATGAATATGCTTTGCTAATAATTTCAAATCTACTTTTGTGGATAATATTTTAATATATTTCCTCACATCTGTCTTAGACATGACTTGTTATTTATTGTGCTCTATCTGCTGCATGAGAGAAAGGATGAAAGAAGACAGAGAAAAGGAGAGGAGAAGAGAGGGGAGGGAAAGCAAATGTGTATGTTAAGAAATTGAATCTCATTTTTTATTTTGCTCCATCCCAGCTTACCAAGCGTATCACAGGCCGCTCAGGCAGTGATTCAACCGGCTCCAGCAGCTGACTTAGCAAAAAGTAAACGGCTCAGCATGGCTGTGACAAAGTTGTTAAAGTACAGTACTTTCTCTACTTCTTCCACCGTGAGGTGTCAGGACCCATGTTTGTTATAGAATGAGGTATTATAAATTGCATGTAACTTATTTTTATCTCCCCTAGGTTTCTCCTTGCACAACTTGTCATCCTGTATATTTTCAAAATCATAAAAATTTTTAAACCACTAGTTGCTTTAAAAACAAAAACAAAACAAAACAAAAACTTGAAATTTCATTAGCCACAAGGTAGCGCATATTTGCAACTCTGACTGAATTAACAATGGCCTTATTGTTACTCTACCAAATAAATTAAGTTTTCATTTGAAAAACTTGGTAATTTCCTCTTGATGACTCTTTTTTCTAGATTACATTCTCATGTCTCCCCTCTGAATTTTAGCAGCTGAAAATAACTTGGAGAGGGGCTTTCTGGAATCAATCCAGCGAAAACAACCTAGAGAGCTATAGTTCTTTATGTAAAATGGGCTATTGAAGTTTAATTATCCATTGGCTGATCCTCCAGGCTCCAAACCCATTCATCAGTTCCCAGACATGTACTCCAGTAAAGAACAGCTTCTATGGCTCTTGATGATTTATTCTCAAAACTACATTTTCATTTAAGATATAGCTTTACAGTAAATTCTATTATTGTCTCCAGGTTTTTTGTTGTTGTTGTTGTTTTGGTTTTTTGTTTTTCCATTCTAGCATCCACAATTTTTACCATGGCTTTGTAATGAGCAAAATGAACTTCTTTTCCATTGACCTTGTTCTTGACATAGGACTGCCTGAAGATGACAGCATGAAAAAGAGAAGACAAAATTCCATTTCCAAAGCTAGAAATTTTAAAGGCATGCATTATTCCCTTTTCAATCTTACAATCATGAGACATGATCACTGCAGTATCAAGGAAAATAAGATAGAAAGGAGGGCTGGTGTTGTGTAACAAGATCCTCCAAGATTGAACATTCCAACCTGCAGGAAAGCCCTTTAAGACAAAAGGTAAACAATTCAAAGTAGCTTCAGGAGGTCCCTGAAACTGACCACAGGTTATAAAAATAAAGAATGTTGAAAGTCACTTGAAGACAAGCCAAGGTACAAAGACTATGAGATAAGACCAGTGTCCTGGAAGAATCAGAAACCAGCTGAGCTGCCTGGAAAAGACCTTATTCACACACCTGGAAAGGACATTCTCTAACATAGTCACCTGCCTACATGCTGTGCAGTGTGCTTCAGATTCCTAGCTTTTGTGAGTTGTCACCCATGTTGGGGTGGGCTCTGGTGATACAGCTGTCTGTTCTGTTCCTATAAGTAACCATCCACCCATACTCCTGTAAGCCCAATAAAACTTATTGGCTCACCAAGTTTGAGTTTGGGGTATCTGTATTTTGGTTGTTTGTGAGTTTTCTATCTGGTCTGAATAGGCATCTCTCCAAGAAAAGTCTTGTCACAGAAGTTGCCCAGCTCCTCCATGGATCTGCAGTGTTGGGGTGAACATCTTTACCTGTTCCAGCCTGGATTGGAATCACATACAGCAGCCCAGAAGACATTCTTTGTGAAAATCTTCCCTATTCCAGGAATCTCTTCTGGTGGATTTTAATAAGACTTGAGTGTTTGTTGAAACACGGTCTTGCTATATATAACCATAGTTGGCCAGGAGCTCAAATGTAAATGAGAGTGTCCTTGAACTGACAGAGACTGGCCTACCTCCAAGTCCAACGAGACTTGAATGCTTTTATATCAACAATATTGGAGATATTTATACCTTGTGTTCCCTGGTGCTGTCTTTATTCCTTAAGAACAGGAACACTATCTTCCCAGCCAAGCCTAGCATCACCAGTGGTAATTAAGAAGACATGGAAAGGATAGAAAAGATAAAACTTTAAAGAGACTTTTGAAAGCCAACAGTTCACGTCTTCTTGTTAACTATGACACAGAAGAAGATTTCAGCATGTTTTTATTTAAAAATACTTTTCACTTAAAAATTATTTAAAAATCACAGTCTTGATGAAGCTCCAGGGGTACTAATATGGAGTGTTACAATTTGTAAAATTAAATGAGTTTTCAAGATGGACTTTATGCATGCTAATTAATACCATTTAAAGGATGCCTGATTTAATGAGAGACTATTGCACATACAAAGGTGTTTGAACACATTAGAGTAACAGAAAATTGATACCTTAAAATGTGAAACTAATTATCATGATCATTCTTATCCAAAAGCAAAAGTATTCAATCATTTATTTACATAACATTTGTTATTAAGAAAGTCACTTTCAGAAAAAAGTTACTTTCAGTTTTTGGGTTTAATACAACCAACATAACATTTGTTATGAAGAAAGTCATTTTTAGAAAAAAAAGTTACTTTCAGTTTTTGGATTTAATACAAACCAACATTTAATACAAGCCAATAGAGACATTGTTTTATATAATAACAAATGTTAAATTGAATAAAATAACTAGATGTATTTATTACTAGTAGGTTAAGAACAACATAAAATAAGCCTCGTAATGAGTAGGTACATGAAGATACAAATGCTATTTGTATGAGATATATTGTTAAAGTTAAGAAAAAAAATTGTCTTCCTTGCTCAGTTAGGGACAAAGTTTATGTTTCTGAAAATCGTCCTCATCATTCTTCACCAAGACTCATGGTCTGTGTCACTTTCAAGCCTGACAGAATGACCCTAAGCCCATGGACTGGGGCCTGGCTTTTTGTCACAACTGACAGATTTGAAGATAATATGGCTTCCTGTAGATAGAGTGTTTGTTGATCATACTTGTGGTGCTGGATAAGGCTGAGAATCCCTGAGGATAAGAGAATCTGGGTGATAATGCAGTGAACCTTAATCGGGGTCACTCCTTAGAAGACAGGGACACAAAGAAGTCATAACTATAGCACCCTTTGCATTCTTCTGCTTTGTTTTTCAATCACAAATCTCTTCTCCTTTGCTTAAAAATGTGGAATATTCTCCATTAAGGCCTTCACTGATCAGAGGACTATTTTTCAAAATGCTGTACTGAGTTTGGCACACAGCTCAGTTGGAGCGGGTTTGCTAAGCCTGTTCATTGCTCTGGTGTCCATCTCCATCACTATAGCTAATAAACATTCACAATGGTGTGCAACAAGACATTAAAGCTTCCTGTTATCTATATTTTATCTTGTACTTTTTAATCCAAACACTTTACTTTTATGGGAGTGTAATAAACCTATAGACATAGTCACTGTCCATTCCATGTATAAATACATAAATACACCAGTCCTTTCTTATTGTATTTTTCCCACTAGAATTTTAGTTACCTACAGACAGTTACATCTGTCCAAAAATATTAAATGGAACAGAATGCCAGAAAATGAGAAATGTGTGTATTGGGATCCTGTTCTATCTTGAATGACATGATAGAGCCTTGTGCTATCCCCTCTACCTTCCTGCGGGAGTGAAGAATCCCAGAGTTCCACATTCACTGCTGCATGGCTTTGTCACCAGTGTACCTACCCCAGCATACAGGGAAGATGCTAGCAAGTAAGATGAGTCAAAGAGGATCCAAAGCGCTTCCTTTAGATGAAAGGAATACTTTAAATATTAATGCTTTATGAGTGAGTGTGTAATGGTGTATCACCAAATCCCTAAGATGTAGATTTTCTTAGAAGTGGTTTCCCTCCGTGATATTTAACTTGAGACCTCGTTAGATCATTAGTTAGTCTAATACTTTTACATTTCAAAATTTATAATTTGTTTTGTCAAATAAATTTACTTTGTTTAGGGTAAGTTTGATTTTTTCCTTTTGTTTATGCTGTTATTATGGTTGTTTTAAAACAGAGTCTCACTTTGTATAACCTTAGATGTTCTAGAACTCACTCTGTAGACCAACCTGACCTTTTAGTTATTCACCTACCTCTGCCCTCCATATCTGTATTAAACATGTATGTGCTTGGCAAAATTTATTTAGTATTATGTCTCATGGTGAAATGTGCATAAAATATAGAAAACAATGCCATGATATGGGTTGTTAAATGCCATAGTAGGGATAAACAGGACACAGCCATATATAAAAAACATTTGGCGCTATCTATAATGCAAGTACCCACTGAAGGTCTCAGAATGTATGTAAGAGTTGCCACTATAAATTACCACAGCAATGTGTGGGAGTCCCCCCAAACTTATAAATATGTTAGAGCGTGTCATTATGAAATATTTTCATATGTGTTATTCTCAATGTAAACCAATAGGTCCAGATTTATTTTTTAGATAAAAGAGTGGTTGTTTATATTTGCTTTTCTTCTGTAAGTAATCCACGAACAATTTTACTGTATCAACCATGTTCTTGCCACCCAAGTCTTTTCTTGATGCCTCTTTGGAGTCCCTTGACTTGGAGACTTGAGTGTTCTGCTAGATGCCCTTTGTCACCAGGAACCTGAAGTCCTTTCTAAAACAGACCACAACACACTCCTGGTTCGCAATGTGCAAGGAAGTAGCTTCAAGCTCATATCATCAGTATTAAATAAATAAACCTTCATTTTCACATGGACAAGCGGCTGTTTCCTAAAGATGCTAAGAGAAACATGGTGTAGGCATGTGTGGTGTCTTGGCAAGCAGAAGCAAACCAGGAAACTGGCCCACATAGCATTTTCCCAACCTTGGCCTGATCTCACTATCGCTACAGAGTAAGGTAGAGTTAATGGCCATCAAGCCAGATCTGACAAGAAAAGCACTAGGTATTCAGAACTGTTGACAGGACTATTTATCATATGCCATAAATCCATACAGCTAATGAGGAGCCGCACTAAATTTACATTACACGTGCAGATGCTATGTATCTTTTCCCCATGAGCTGCGTTTTTTTTTCTAATTTATAAATTATATGCTTCAAAATGTACATAATTACATATAAGTAAGTGGTCATCATTGCATAAGTGGTGTGCTTCAATATTTGTTTATTGTTTGGGATTTATGCTTTAAATTTTAATAGATAAGAATAAATAATAATTTTGATACCTCAGGTCTACATGACATATCAAAAACTTTGTTTTAATATTCTTTAAAGAACTCTTACAGGGGCTGTGGAGATGGCTCAGTAGGTGAAGTGTTTGCTATGCAAGTGTGAGGATCTGAGTTCAAATCTCCTGCACCCTAAATAAGCCAGACACAGAAGCAACCCATATAGTTCCTATGCTGGGAAGAAAGAGACAGATGAACATTCACCATCCATGAACCATTTAGGTTTGCTAAAATGGGGAGCTCCAAGTTCTGTTGGAAGCCTTGTCTCAAAAACCAAGGTGGAGAGGAAAAAAGAAGTAACTCTGCAGCAGACCCAGTCCTATAATATTGGAAAATAAAAAATATGGTTTTCTCCTTAAATAATGTTCATAGTTTATACACATATTTCTGTGTCTCATCTTATCTGGTTCTCAAAATAGCTCTTTGGAGTAGATAATCAATATTGTTCTCATTCTACTGAGAGGGATTCAAATTCACTGCCCTGGGTTCACATGGCTGACTGAGGGTAGAACTGTGTTAATTGAAGGAAAATCTTCAAACGTGACCCTCACATAGTCAGGGCTCTGGTGATCAAGCCTTGACTATTTCTTTACCTCTCCACCTAGTTGTTCTGTGAAGTTCAGTAACTCCTTTAACAAATTTAACTCACATACACTGAACTCTATGAAGGGCTTGTAATAGTAATAAACATCAAACAATAGTATAATTCTTGGCTCTCCAGAACTAACATTTGAGTTTATTAGCAAGAATGCATAATTCAAGCCAGCCAGGGTAACATAACTATTATACAACTGTCTATTAACAGAGAAATGTAGTAAATACTGTGCACAGTAGCACAGAGATATGATATCAACATGGAGACAGGTGAGTTAAGAAGTCCAAAGTCACCCTCAACTACATAGTGAGGTTGAGATCAATCTATGCTGCATGAGTCCTTTCTCAAGAAGAATTTAAAAACCATTTGTATATTAAGAAAATCACTAAGAACTAAAGACTTGGCTTAGCAGTTATGAGGATTTGCTGCTCTTACAGAAGACCAAGGCTTAATTTCCAGCCCTCTCTCATGAGGGTCACAATGCCCATAACTCCAGTTATAAGGTGTCTGATGCCCTCTGGTCTCTGCAAACACCTACATTCATGTGGTACACTCAATTTCTACAGACACACACACACAAATACACACATACATACACACACACACACATACACACACATACATACACACACACACACACACACACACACACACACAAGCTTAAAATTTAAACTAAAGAAAATGCTTATAGTGATTTTTTAAAAAAAGATTGAGTTTTGTTGCCACACTTCAAATGGTCGCTTTCAATAACACAGAGAAACAAATTATAAAGACATTCAACCCTATTTCATTTCACACAAAGTTATAAAAACTGGCTAAGTGAGAGGAAGATTTTGTCCTTCCTTGAAGTAACTCAAAGGTTTTCAATACAAGTCTTTAAATCTTGAACAGAAAATGATATAATGATAGTTATCATGGAGTAAAAAAACAGTTGGTATGGAATATGAAATATAAATTGGGCCATTAAATACAGAATTTTGCTAACAAAATGAATGTTTTATTTCAAAGGCAATTCATAAAGAACACATAATTCTATTTAAACAAATTCTAGTGTTTATTTTTTTCAGTGAAGAAAGTATTTGTCCAATAATGTAAAAGAGCATGATAAAATTTCATTAATATACTCCAAAATTTTTAACTTTTAGATACCGTATATTTCTACATATTTCATGTCCTGCCCAAAATCTAGTCTATTGTGGTTGGAAACCATTTTCATTTGAATGTAGGTATTTCAAAATTTCCTAATCATAGCTACTTTCTCTATTGGAATGCGTTTTGGAATGTGTCTAGCGTTTTCATTTTCAATTACGGGTATGTATAGTATAGGATATGGAGTACAGTTAGGACAAATTTAAAAAAATGTCATTCTCTTATCCTACACCCTCAACCTTTCCTTGAAACACTGGCCATGAGTACTAAAGATAACATCAGCTTTGTTAACTTCAGGCCACTAAAAGAAAACATACAGTATACAAGAACCCACATTATTGAAGGATTGACTTCACAAACTTCCTCATGGATTCTACCCTCCATTATCTTCATTTATGAAAGGGGGAAAAAAACCAAACTTCTTCAAGCCTCATTTAAAACAAGGTTCTACACATGGTCTAGTTGTCTCCCTGTTACTCCATCTTTTAATATTACCAGTTGCTGTTAAGTTTCAAACTGTACATACAGTGTGGAAGGCACACAAACATCTTGACCAGAAGTTCTCAACCTGTTGGTCACAACCCCTTTGGGGATCCAATAACCTTTTTACAGGGATTGCATGTTAGATATCCTGTATATCAGATACTTTCATTATGATTCATAACAATAGCAAAATTACAGTTATAAAATAGTAAAGAAAACACTTTTATGGTTGCAGGTCTCTATAACATAAGAGATTGTATTAAAGGGTCACAGCATTAGGAAGGTTGAGATGCTTATGACTGCTGGCCCTAGAATAATAATCTCTCACATCACTGTTCCTACATATCTACAGGCTGCCACCACTAACTACTAAAATTACTGAGATTGTGATAATACATCTAGTGAATACACTATTCACTGTAGCTGAGGCTGGCTCCCATGCAAATTAAGACAAATGGAGTTTCCATTCTGCTCAGTTAAGCAGAGGAAGTCACTTCCATAACTTTCTGGCATAATGCATCTCTACTTCACTAATTACATTGATCAGACACTTTTTTGCCAGTGAAACAAAACCACATTTATATTTAAAATCTAATAGTGTCCCTGACCAAGAGTATTAAAGTCAGCAAACATTAAAGATACGTGGTCCTCCAGTGAATCTGAGTAGCTCTTCTACTTAAAGCAGTCAAAATCCTTGGCTTGCTGAGTGCTAATCCAAGTACTTCATATACTATCTCACTTAATTCCTACAAACTCTTTCAAGTAGAATAACATTACCAGATTTAGTCAGAGATACAAATTTTTGGAAGGTTTAATAGTGATAAAATTACCTTATCTTAGTCATGCTCTCTGCTACAATGCTTTAGTCCCAACTGTCAACTACCGAGAGTTAACAAGTTTTGAAGTCTGATGTTCTTTGTGTTTTGTGAATAAAAAAAAAGCCCTGTGACAGTCCACACATTTGTCTTGGATGTGGCAGGGATGGTATGACATAGTTCCCACTCCTGGAACAGAGATCACAGGGCATGGGCCTCCCTGAGGGTTACTGTGGACATAATGCTATGTGTGTGTGTGTGTGTGTGTGTGTGTGTGTGTGTGTGTGTGTGTGTGTGTGGTGTGTGTGTGTGTGTGTGTGTGTGTGTGTGTGTATTTCATGTTCCCCCTTCACAAAATAGTCTCCCTGCCAACATTATCAAGAATGTTTTCCCTACCAACATTATTCCATGACAGTTAGAAATACCAGGAATCCAGGAATCAATGTCTCAGCAAAATGGTAAATGCTGAGAACTTCAGGACTGCCCTTAAAACTGTGGGAAAGAACTCTGAAAACATGAGTTCAAAAATATATAATTTCTCAACTATGCAAAATATCAGGATGTAATATGTATTGTATAAGGAGCTTCACAAAAGTGCTGCTCCAGCTTGTCAGAAAGATACTAAGGAAGGAGATAAAGAGATTCAGGGAGTGGTGACTCCAGGGCAAGATCCCACCCAGCTAGAATTTTTGTTTGTGCAGGTAAATTCCTAAGTTCAAGGTCAACCTGGGACCAGGGAGTTTAGATCCAGGCCCAGTCATTGTAGAAATGGTAATTTTTAGTAGGGTCCCACCTAGCTAGCACTAGTTTATCTTATCATCTGTGCTTAACTTAGGCAAGCAGATCTCTGAATTCTTTTGCAATGTTAAAAAAAATTGTGCTTGCAGCAACTTGGTCTGGAGATGCTCATTCATGGAATAATCAAAAGGGAACCTGGGTTAATGACTGAATTGATACATAGTGGTCTTACCAGCTCTGGTTCACCTTCTTCAGAGTAGCCTTTACATTCTCAGCCATCTACCCACTATAGCTAGTTGTCACAAATCCCCTTAACACAGTAAATCAAAACTCTAGAACTTTATAATTAATCAGTCAGATTTATAAATCAGTAAGTCCTCAATTCACAAGATTCCCACACACAATAACTTCATTCACAAGATACCCACACAATAATTTCAGAACCAATTAATAATGATACAAGCTGCCCATCTAGACAATTTATCCCCATTATTCTATCCTTTTATGATACTCATAGCTACCTGTGGCTAATTAAAGCCACCCGGAATCTGGATCAGCCTTCTCTTCCTCCATCTTCCTTTTTGCCTCTGTCCTCTCTCTGCTATCTCTAAAGATCCTTGCTCACCTTCCTTTTTCCTCTGCCCAACTGCCCAATCACAGAATTCTTTTCTTTTTTTTTTCTTTTTTTTTTTTTTTTTTTTGGTTTTTTGAGACAGGGTTTCTCTGTATAGCCCTGGCTGTCCTGGAACTCACTTTGTAGACCAGGCTGGCCTTGAACTCAGAAATCCGCCTGCCTCTGCCTCTCGAGTGCTGGGATCAAAGGCGTGTACCGCCACGCCCATTTAAATGAATGTGGGGAAACTTCTGCTACAGAGCAGAACATAGGCTACCAGCTTGGAGCCCAGGATTTGACTCCAACACATTGTTTTGTAGCTCCCAGAAAACCCTTCCTCAGAAACCCTCTCCTATCCAAGGCTGGCTCTTGTCAGTCCAAGACAGCACAGTGGGAAGGGGGGTAAACAAGACTCAAAGCCTACATCCTTAGTCACTTCTCCGTGATGCTTCAGTCTCCTCATATGAAGGTTGCCAAAAAGAACATAGGACACATTTGCGAGGCACTGCAAAATTTACAAAGCCTTCCCTCATACATTATCCTACCCCATTTGTTTGAGCTCATCTACTCTCATTATGCTGGACCAGAGACTCCAGGGCCTGTGATGTAATTAGGGAGGAAACATAAGGCTGTGCATAGCCAACAGAAGCACAGCTGAACCAAGCACTACTTTCTTCCTTCCAGTCCAGACTGGAAGAGCCAGAGAGGGGGAGGAGGAAATGGGGGAAAATGGCTAGGTGAACAACTAGAAACTTCAACACCTTTCTTGGCTCCCCTTTCCAGAAGAGTCACTGGTGTTTTTAATCAATTAATCTTTTGACTTTTAAATGAAATGCAATTTAATTAGGGAATCCCTACATTCCTGCTTTGTATGTCATTGCACTGCATTTGGTCTATCATATGGCAGTGACCAACTCAAAAGAAAATTCACCCTGTCTTCAGGCCTGTAAGCTGTTGATTTTTTAAGCCTTGATGCCTACTATTTTGGTTAAAGAAATGCTTGGGAAATATTTTTGCTGGAGAAAACGGAGGTTTGGGAGATCATTTTTATAAAAGAAGACCCAGGATAATCTCCCTGAGAAGGCATCACTAGAAAGAGTTTGTATCTCCTTAAATGTTAAATTGGGGCTGGAGGGAGAGCTCAGTGATAAGGAACACTGTTCTTCCAGAAGATCAGATTTGATTCTCAGCACTCACATGGAAGTTCACATCCCAGGGTATCTAAAGTCTTCTTCTGGTCTCCTTGGGAACCACACATGTATGTGGTTCACAGACAAAAATGCAGGCAAAACACCCATGCATGTGAAATATAAATAAGTAAATATCTTCTCTAACTTTAAAAACATCAAATCTATACTGGGGAAAGATCTAAGAATGGAGATGATCTCCATATACATGGCATTTCCTACCATCAAAAGGGGCTGAAATATGCTAAAAATCTTCTAGCAGCTGAAACTCATGAGCCAGAGTGAAGAGCTCTGGGTACACCCATTTGTTCCCTCTCTGTATTATGCTCATCTCTGCATATGCATAACAGTGAGAAGATCTACAGTATTTATTTTAGTAAATACTTTGGGTGTCTCTATTTCCCACCCATCTAGGAACAAAAAATCCAAGACAAGACCAAACTCACTACAGAGATACTCTTGACAAGACCCACCATGGACAGTGGATCTAGGCCTCCCTGGACAGTATAAATGTGGTAATAATACTGAATTGAACTAGGAGGGGATATGTTCATGTCAGAAGAGAAGCCCCATGTGACAAACTGTCAGGAGAAGACATCAAAAAGCAAACAGAAGGGTGAAGGAGATGATGGCTCAGAAGGTGAAGTGCTTGATGCTGAAACAGCAGAACTGAACGCATATACCCAGCATCCAGTAAAAAAGCTGGGTATAACAAGGCCTGCCTGTTGTTCCAATGCCCAGAGGAACACACAGATGCATCCTAGGTGTTACCGACTTTGCCAATCAGTGAGTTACGTGTTCAGTGACAGATCTTGGGATGCAGGTAAGGGAAATGACAGAATAGGGGGCAGAAAGATGATAAAAGCTAGAGATGGTTGATAGCATGGAGGAAACAGTTTTCTAGACACAGCAGGGCAGATACACATATGAACTCACAGTGATTGTGACAAAATGCACAAGAGCCATCTAAGATCCATTTAGACAAAACTGCAGCATAGAGGCACAGAAGGCAGCTGTGTGATCCCACCAGTAGCTAGGGAGCTATTGGTATTTGGTGAAAAGCTGGTGTGAAGAGATTGGAGAATAAAGAGAGTGGTAAGGGGAGTCAGGTGGTATGTTCAAAATACACTGTATACAATTTACAAAGAATTCATAAAATATTGCAAAATGGAATCCCAATTAAAAATAAACACACAAAAATTTAAAAAACAACAAATATTTTATTTAGACACGGAGTTTAAATCACAGATGTCACATCTGTAGTGATATTTGTTTGCACAGCGTAAGCAAAGGCAGCCCAAGCTTGCATTCACCTCCCTTGTTTGTTTACTACTCTCTGTCCTTTTCACTTCCAATTCCCATAGCATACTGACTCTCTTTTCCCCCTCCCTTTCCATGTCTTTTTTCTCTGGTCTCTTTCTATAGATTATTTTTCTTTGTTATTCCAAATCAGGCTAATTGATCCCTCAGGTCTTGTCTTTTTGTGATCACTCAACTTCCTATGGCAATATTAAGCTCATGTAAAGACTGGGATATAAAGTGGATATGCTGGCCATTTGAGAGACTGAGATAGAAAGATTGAAAGTTGGAGGCTGGCCTGGGGTATATCAAGAGTGAAAAGCTATTTACGTCCTGCCCTCTTATTTGCTTGCATTCTATATTCTAGACATGTCTCACTTGTATCTCTCAGTCTGTGGGCTTGGGAGATTGTGTCAGTTTTACAGTCTGGATGTAATGCAATGCTGAGAATATAATAATGTCAAATAAAGCAAAAGAGAAATATGTAATAGATCCTATCATAGGCACTTGTGTCATGGAGCTGAAAGAGTTGCTAATGCAAACAGTAGGGTTAATCAGATGAAGATGTTTTTGTGGTGAAGGCAGAGCTATCTGCATCTTTTGAAATCTAAATTGAGTGCAGCAGGTATCTCCCTGTAGTGGAAAATCAACTCTACCACCAGACCAGCCATCACTCTTTGTTAAAGCACAGAAAGAAGTTGAACTAGTAAACAAAAGGTGAGAATCAATTATAAAAGCAACTGTACAGCCATTCACGGTACCTCATGCCTAGATAGAAGGATCATGAGTTCAAGGACAGCCTGAACAATATAACAAGTCACTCTCTCAAAATAAACTAACAAATAAGTAACCATAATTTGGGATATTAATTTCATCAGGAACAGCAATCCATTCACTATAGTATGCATTTTGTAAGAATGTATATATGGTTAGTGTACATTTATTCTTAAGCTCACAGATAGTAACTGATATCTATAGTCATGATGCCCTAAATACACCCAATTTTGTTAAATGATTGCTGAAAATATGCACATTTATTTATTCCATTATCAAATAATCATTTCATGGTGCCTAAAAAGTTCCAAGGATGGCTCAGTGGATAATGGTGCTTGCCACCCAGCTTGATGACCTAACTTTGGTTCCTAGAAAACACATGATAGAATAAAAAAATCAACTCCTACAAGTAGTTCTTCAATTTCCACATATGTACCATTGTACATGTCCACACACATGTCCACAGAGAGAGAGAGAGAGACAGAGACAGAGACAGAGACAGAGAGAGAGAGGCAGAGAGAGAGAGAGACAGAAACAGAGAGAATAGGTAAATGTAAAAGAAAATGTTAGTACCAAGAAAAATAAATTTTCCCTTTTCAAATAAAGCAACCCCCATTTCTTCATGCATTAGCCCCTGCCCATTTCTATGACACCTCATCCAACCACACTGATAGCTCGTGGGATGGACACAACTATAACCAAGGCATCCATCAGTTTCTGCTATTCGCTCAGTTGTTACGTGGTAATAGGTATGTGAATCAGATCTAAGTATGTCTGAGTATGTTCAGTCTTAAGTCTATGCACTTTGCAACTCAGATATTGGTGGTGGTTTGAATATTCTTAGCCAAGGGAGTGGCACTGTTAAGAGGTATGCCCTTGTTGGGCGAGGTGTGGCCCTGTTGGGGAAAGTGGGTCACTGTGGGAGTGACAGGAGTAAACTTTGAGAACCTCCTCCTAGCCATGTGGGAGAAAGACTGCTCCTAACATTTTTTGAATGAATATGTAGAACTCTTAGCTCCTTCTCCAGCACCATGCATGCCTGGGTGCTGCCATGCTATGATGATAATCTACTGAACCTCTGAACATGTAAGCCAGCCCCAACTAACTGTTATCCCTTATAAGAGTTGCCTTGGTCATGGTGCCTTTTCACAGCAATGGAAACCTAATGAAGAAACAATCTTTACCAGTATTAATATTTGGGTGACTATTCCACGAGAATATTTAGGTTAGCAGGGTTAGCGTGTCCTACAGAGCAGAGTAAATATTTGTGTGTGAAGCTTCCAAGGGCAATGTCATTCAGACCAGAGTCCCTTAAACCAAGACACAGTATCAAAAGTTGCCTTATGGACTAATAAAAGACATGACTGTGGTGTTTTTAATGCTATGTTGTTGAGACTCCTGTTTTAAATAAGTAAAGTAATAAAAATCGTACCCTAAACAACCAAGAAGCTACCATGAAGAAAGTAAAATTCTAATTATATCAGAGGTTTTCATTAAGGTCTCTCTCACTAAAGTATGTTCAGTTCACAATTTAGCTTAGTATTTCTGTACAGTATCCATTCTATGACTAATTTCTAGAAATATTTTAAATCTGAGGAGCATGTGATATATGCACACATACACACACACATTTATCATATGTATCACACATATGTATGTATGTTGTTTGTATGTATGTATGTATGTATCACATGGATCTACTCATGACCAGATTTCTTGAGACTTCTGTGCTATATTCTCATTGTTTTTTAAAATTCTCATTGATTAGAAGAGTAATTAAGTATACGCACTCAAGCTGTTCCTCATCAGTATTTAAATTTGGTAACTCTCTGGGAGGATGAAGAATGGTTATTGCTAGGTTCCCAATTTCAATTGAAGACCCAGAAATGAACCCACACACCTTGGGTCACCTTATCTTCGACAAGGGAGCTAAAACTATCCAGTGGAAAAAAGACACCATTTTCAATAAATGGTGCTGGCACAACTGGTGGTCAACATGTAGAAGACTGCGAATTGATCCATTCCTTTCTCCTTGTACAAAGCTCAAGTCTAAGTGGATCAAGGACCTCCACATTAAACCAGAGACACTGAAATTCATAGGGGAGAAAGTGGGGAAAATCCTGGAAGATATGGGTACAGGGATAAAATTCCTAAACAGAACACCAATGGCCTGAGCTGTAAGATCACAAATTGACAAATGGGACCTTAATATCTAGACTTTAAAGGTCTAACCAGCTATCAAATACCTGAGTTTTGTTATCTCCTGTCTCATGACGTCTCCTGTCTTCAGCTCTCTCCACAGAGCTGGAAGATGGGTTAACTTCTTAGGACTCTTAATGAATGCAGTCTGGTTGAAGGATCCTTATGGGAAAAGGATTAATAAGAATACCTCTTCCTATTTATATGTCAGGCCATCAAAGTCAAAAGTCATCCTCATCACAGCATAAAAATTGACCACTTAAGTAGCATGTACTGTCTCGGGTAACTCAAAAGCTTACATACCGGGGCTCCCTGGAGATTATTTTTTAAACAATACATAATACCTTTTGAACTCTGTAAATCCCCATGTCCCTTCTGTAAAAGACTCCTAAAGCACAAAATAGGTAATAAGCAGATAACAAGTAGAAAAAAAAAATGTACTCTTGCATGGAGAAGATTTAAATATGCATTAAAAATCTGTGCTAAAAGTGCCAGGACCATAATGTTTACATAGTTTCATATACTTCCACTGTACATCAAGAACTATTTGCCGTAGGGGTGGCTAAGCAAGAGAATGTTCTTGCTTAGTGTGTGATCCTAGACTCAATTTCTAGCATCACTGGAACAAAAATTAATGAAAAAAATCTTAATGTGGAAAATTGTTAGAGTGCTATGCTTACATAACCCAATTCTTTCTCTCCAATCTAAGAGCCATACCCAGACCTAGCCTTTCCTATGACGTGCTCCTAACTATTCTCCACTCTAAGTTATTGGTAAAAATGTTCTGTTGTTAATGACTTTCATTCAAAGTAAACCATTAAAAATAGGCTTAATATAGATTCAGGGTTGTTTCTCAGGCTTTGACAGGGATATTCTTCCTTCAAGAACCTGCCAAAAAACCCCACCTAGAACTTTTTGATGCAAAACTAACCTTGATTTATATATAATCATATACCTGTATTCTTCAGACTCATCCCTTTTCTCATTGGTCATTCTCTGACATCTGTCATATCTAAGAAAATCGATTGATTCTTGCTTTTATTCAACTCCCTGGTTTAAAACTGAATAAGTTTACCTTTTAAAACCTCAAGATTCAACAAGACCATGTGTAACACTATTTAATTAGCATACAGAAATATAAACATCATTCATGTAAGCAACTCATTCATATTCTATGTAAGTCTAGTATAGTACCTCAAAAGTATAATTCTTCAACATGACAAAATATAATTATAAGTGGTCAAAACATCCTTGTCCATATTAAAACCCAGCACCCTCTACAAATGAATTCGTTTTTATCGATAAGCTACTTTGTTGTCTTGTTTCAGAGAGTTATCTAATAAATATCCTTTATCTGAGAGCAGGTAGGCTGGCTAGTCAAATTGGCACACAAACTAGAATTATCCAAAAGAAGGGCACCTCAATTATGAAGATGCCTCCTAAAGATCAGGCTGTAAGGCAGTTTCTTTATTACTGATCAATGTGGGAGGGGCCAGGATATTGCAGGTGGTTCCATCCTGCCCTGGCAGTCCTAGGTACTACTAGAAAGAATGCTGAGCAATCCTTCGAAGGCAAATCAGTAAGTAGCACCCCTCCATGGCCTCTGCTCAGCTCTTCCCTCCTGGTGCCTGCCCTGCTTGAGTTCCTATAATGACTTTCTTAGACGATGAACAGCAATATAGAAGTATAAGCCAAATAAACCCTTTCCACTCCAACATGCTTTTTAGACTTGGCGTTTCAACTCAGAAATAGAAACCCTTAGTCAGTGGGGGTCTCATCCATCAGGCTTAACAGATCATTCCATTGCTATGACTAAAACTCTGGGAGCACTTTCTTTTCTTTTCTTTTCTTTTTTCTTTTCTTTTCTTTTCTTTTCTTTTCTTTTCTTTTCTTTTTTTGGTTTTTGGTTTTTGGTTTTTCGAGACAGGGTTTCTCTTTATAGCCCTGACTGTCCTGGAACTCACTCTGTAGACCAGGCTCGCCTCTAACTCAGAAATCCGCCTGCCTCTGCCTCCCGAGTGCTGGGATTAAAGGCATGCACCACCATGCCCAGCTTGCTCTGGGAGCATTTTCATTGTCTTTCTGGAAATGATTTGGAAAACATAGCTGTAAAAGAGAAGCTCTATGAATAAACACGGAATTCTCATATTTCAGGTTACTGTGATACTTTATGCACATCAACATGGTTGCGCAAACATAGGGAACTCCTGCAAAACACCTGAAAGTGTAGGTCATTTTCCGTGCTGTCAATCTCCGGAGTTAGAGGATTCACAGAGCCCCTCCGGTGGAGCTCCACGCTGTGTCATATCACTCGACTTAATGTCTGGTCTAAATCAAGTAGTGCTACAAAATAGCTTGCCAGAGCATCCCACGAGCTCTCACAGAGCTGATATTCCATTTCATCGTTCCAGTAACTTGTTAACAAAAGTGCGATAAGAGTTTTAGGAATGAGTCTCTTAAACATCTAGGCATATGTTAGGTGGAGGCGGTCAGATTTTTGGAATTAGGCATGTTCAGGACATTCTGCTATAGAGGACAGCAAAGATAATATTAAAGTTTCTAGCCCAGCCCAGCATACACTGAATAACCAGATGCATAAATGCATAAACAAGGAAGTAAATAGATGATCGGATCAGGAAGCAAACACGGAGTAAAATGAGAGCACAGTTAAGTATTATTGCTCTCCCTGCCTCCACCCTTCTCTTCTTTGTATTTCTTTCTCCCAGCTTTTTCATAACATCTCTGAAGCCACCAGAAATTCCTAGAAAATTTTAAGGTATCTCTGAAGAACGTATGAATGCTAAGCATTGGTTATATCATTTACCATTTATCTTCCCAGGAAATGGAAGAATCCCCCAGGGCCATATATCCACGTATGCATGACAGAAGGGCAAACCTTCCAGAAGATCAATCCATATATCTGACTGCTTTGTAAGGGATTTACTAAGTGCAAAACAGATCATTCTTGGCGCCTTCCCTGCCTTTGGAGACATTTCCTTTAGTGTTTAGAGAGTGCAGTCACCCGGTCACTGGCATTCTGAGACATGAAGTCTTGCAGATGGTTTAGTGTGTGCTCAGTAAGATGGTCTTCTCCATTAACTCCTCAGATCTCAACACATGCTGTTTCCAAAGTCTGTTTAGGGCGGTAATCTTATGGCCTAGCAATAGCCTAGTAGAATTAGTATTAGGTGCTTTATTTGGCACTAAAAGATTTAGAAATGTGTTAACAGAAGTTCTACTAAAATGGCCCATCTGCAGAGCCTGAATGTAGCAGCTTTTAGACACACAGAATAGAAGAGCAGTGTTTGCAAAAGAGAAAGTTTCACGGACCATCTGATGTCTAGAGGATTTACTTCACTGTTGTATTCCTGTTGACTTCCTTTAGAACAGTCTCTGAGTGAATAGCAGACATGTTAAGACTTTATTGGAACACTCTCAGAACTACAAGGCAGGAGCAAGGAGGAGTTTGTAGAAAGATAAGAAGAGTAAAACAGGAGTCAGAGGAAAGCCTTCTGCCAATCATAGGGAATGCTGGAAACAGCTGAGTCTTAATATCTACCCCCTCTACCTTCCACTGAAATACAAGCATCAAGCACTTTTGTCCCTGTTCCATGTACCAAGTTGGCAAAGCCCTTTGACACATGGCATGGGATGGCCAGGAGCCATTAGCATTCAACACTTCTGGATACTAAGGTAATTAGTACCCTGTTCCTGAAAGCGGTATCTGAGCATCTTTGTACCATACTCACTATCTGCCATGGCTAGAGTAACAAATAAGCACACACAGTAACTCACTGAGTACATCTTCATTATTAAGTATTCTAAGCTTGTCTTCAGAATACAACTTAAGAATATCCCTGGAATAAAATTGGCATCTCTGGAGATGTTACATCATCTCCTCTCTCTCTCTCTCTCTCTCTCTCTCTCTCTCTCTCTCTCTCTCTCTCTCACACACACACACACACACACACACACACACACAAATTTAAGTCTTTACAAGGGCTAGAGGGATGACTCAGTGGTTTGGGGCATTCACTGCTCTTCCAGAGGACCCAGGTTAGATATCCAGCTATCCAGCAACCTCATTGTCTACAACTCCAGTTCCAGGAGATCCAATACCCTCTTCTGGCTTCCACAGGCACCAGGCATGCACATGGCACATAGATGTGCATGCAGACAAAACACCCACACATGTCAGAGTCTTTACCTAAACAAATAAAGAAAATAACCATGAAATAACTATGTGCTACCAATTTATCACTGGAAAAAATCATTAAAATAAGTGCTTTGATGCTAGCAATATATATCTTTCTTACCATGTATTCAAAGAAAAGCATTTGTAAACAAACTACAAAGAAACATTAACAATTTAAACACTGCTTCAGAGAAGATCAACACATGGATCTTCATTTCTTAGGTAGAGAAGTAAGATTCCTTAGAGAGTGTCTTATAAATAAAAAAGAGTAATCCTTTTAGGAGACTAATCATCCAGCCATAGGAAGTTAGAATTGGAGCCAAGGACTCAAAGGAGTTTATACCAATAGGCATTGAGATATCTGGGCTGTTCCTAGATTGAGCTTGTCAGCTTCTGAACTTTACTGACTGAATGAACAGTGAAAGAGTTGCTAACATGAGCTGTTACAAAGTAATTTGTTATATATACACTAGTAATCTTTTAAGGAAAGGTGAGACACTCACCATAAAAAAGGACATAAATTTTTATCTTTGAAATAAACAGAAGATTCAATGTGTAATTATGTCTGTATGTACGTATAATAGCCAGCATTTTAATGTATGCTTTTGTATTTCTTGTTTATGATTTACTTCTTATAAATTGTAATGACAGTCCTTTTAAATCTCACCTAATATTTGTGTTGTTTTATGAATAATGAAACTATGTGCATGTGAAGATATCAATTTTATTTCTTGTTCTCTAATGTTATTTATTGGCTTTATAATGCTATTTATTCTTTTTCTTGTCTTCTTTTGAAAAGTTAAAATTGATTTTATTTTCCACTCTCATTTGCTGCTGAGTTCACAGTCTAAAATATTTTGTAAAAGACTGATACATAATCAACCTTGATTCTAACTATAGAGGTGGAGTCCTCTACCCTTCAAAAAATAGAATGGTTCTTAGAACATGTCATGGCTATATAGTACCCACCTCTCCATGTCTTGCAGTTCTAAGCATGTTGTTTTAATCTGTACTTACATTGAGTGCGAGCTGAAGGGGTCTTCAACCCTATAGGTGGAAGAATAACCATGAACTAACTAGTACCCCTGGGCTCGTGTCTCTAGCTGCATATATAGAAGAGGATGGCCTAGTTGGCCATCAGTGGGAAGAGAGGCCCCTTGGGTATGCAGACTTTATATGCCCCAATACAGGGGAACGCCGGGGCCAAGGGGTGGGAGCGGATGGGTAGGGGATCAGGGCCGGGAGGGGGGAGGGTATAGGGAACTTTCTGGATAACACTTGAAATGTAAATGAAGAAAATATCTAATAAAAGTTGAAAAAAATAATTTGACATTTTCATCACAGTTTATTTTTGTTTTAATTTTGTTTTATTTTAGTACATTTTATTTACTTGAGTTGTAACAATTCTTGGTGGTTTTTTTAAAGATTATATCATCTATGTTCATCCTAAGTCAATATTGCATTTTAAAAGAAACTCATTTTTCTCAGGATTTTAAACGAGTCATAATGCTTAGAAAATGTTTCAGAGATATTGATGCTAAAAACAATTCTTGATATTTTTCTAAATATTATAACAGTGTGTCAGGGTTATTAATGTCAGCAGTTTGAAAGTCCAAGACAGCTCTATCTCTGGTTGGCAAGAACTGTAAAGGTGATACTTCTTCATTTAACAAAGTCTTAAAGATTGATACAGGTGAGAGAATTGGAAATGGTGACCTTTCACCTCAGGGTCTACCTTATGTTTCTTTTGTCATTAGTCTGAGATCTACTAAAATGCTCTGAGAAACAGCTAAATCCAAATCCATCTAGACTGATCCACAATATGATGTGGCTTGTCAGTGAAACACAGGTCACCCAGGAAGTTCAGAGGTCAAACAGTTGGAAACAATGTGTGTCTTCATCCTTTCAAAAATCTGTTGACACAAGTTTCAGTTTTTATGAAGTAGGTCCAGGCAGAAAGTCAGTGTCAGGTAATAAGCAGGCCACATCCCAACCATCCAATATGTATGGATACCTCCTAAAAGAGAGCAGCCAGCTCTCTCATGATTGGTGTCCCCTACCCTTACAGTGATTCAGGCCATTGCAGACTAGCTCTGTCCATTAAAAAGGCCAACAATATAAATAAATCTCACTCAGACACTCCCAAGAAAAGGACATGATGAGGGGGGGATAAAACTAAGAAATAGCTCTATTTGGATTCATGAAACTTAAAGGAAAAGTCAAGAAAAGGGGGAAAGAAAGAAAGAAAGAAAGAAAGAAAGAAAGAAAGAAAGAAAGAACCTACTTGGCAAAAGAATAAATTAATCAAAGTGCCACTTCAATACTTACATTTCCCCTTTTTAAAAGCATTTAATAAGTATCTAATATCTAAAGAGCACTATGCAGAACTCTGAAACGCTTGTATTAGACAACATGGCTAAGCCATTTAAAGTAGGGCCCAAAATACTATCACTATTATTATTAACCTGATAATGTTTTATTTTTTTATTATTTGTGAGTGTGAGTGTGAGTGTGTGTGTGTGTGTGTGTGTGTGTGTGTGTGTGTGTGTGTGTGTAAAGATGAGCCCATGTGTCAGTGCACATACATGTGGGAGCCAGAAGACAGCTTGTTGGAATTACGAATTATTCCAACCATGGATAGTTCAGAGATGGAACTCACTTTATCAGATTTGCCTGGTGATTGCTTTATCCATGGAGACATCTTGTCAAAACAGTTGAGTCTAAAAATTATACTGTTATTTGATGAACTATGTAAATGAATGATAATGATGGGGAAGCGTCTCATCTCAGGGCATTAGGCAAGTGTTCCTCTCAAATGAGAAGGCTTTGGAAGGGGAGCACATGAGATGTGTCTTGTAAGGTGACTTTTTTGCCATCAGACAAACCTTTGTGCTTTTTCTTAACCTCGCTGTACAAAAATGAGGATGTCTACCCAGGAAAGATTAGGGAAGCTGTTGAGACAAATACTTTGGTGGCTTCTTACATTAGGAATGCTTACAAGACATCTTTTCTTTCTTTCTTTCTTTCTTTCTTTCTTTCTTTCTTTCTTTCTTTCTTTCTTACTTTCTTTCTTTCTTTCTCTTCCTTTCTTACTTACTGTCTGTATTTTCTTCCTATCTCTCTCCTTCTCCCTCCCTTCTTTCTTCCTTCCATTTTATTTATTATTTGTTTATATATTACTCCTACTGCAGTTTCTGTCCCCCTACAGTTTCTCCCCTGAGACCTCCATCTCCCCATATCCATGCCCCCCTACCCAATCCTTCACTCAGAAAACAACAGTCCTTCCAGGGACATTAACCAAATATGACATAACACATTACAAGACCAGGGACATATTCTCACAGCATAGCTGTACAAGAACAAGAGGCAGGCAAAAAAGTCAGAGCCACCCCCCCAACCCCCACCATTAGGAATCCCACAACATCAGCTACAAAACTGTATCATATATGCAGAGGACCACATCAGACCCATACAGGCTTCCTGATCCCTGTAAGCCCACTTGAGTTCCTATCAGTTGATTCTGTAGGCTGTATTCTTGAAGTAACAAGACATTTTTCAAATCAAATCAAAATAGACAGAGATATCCACATTTGGCTCTCTCTAACATGTAAAAATTAGAAGCTGTAATAGCAGAAGCAAATCAAGCTAAAGAAAGCCCTTCTGATAATAAAGGATGTTTGTTAAATAATGTCTTTAATCGTAAGTGTTTGCGGAGCTCTATGTCAATGGTCCTAAGACTTTGCCTAAGTAACTTATTTGGGGTGGCTTCATTCCTCTGTTGCTGCAGATTCAAACACTGCACCTGGTGATGATTGTAGTTACAATTAAACTATTGTGGGAATAATTAGTCTTTTAATTTTGAAGATGTAAATGACTGACCCACAATTAGTCCTGGCTAAAGCATTTACACCCATATTAAAGGAACTTCTGTTCAGATGAGTCAAATTTTCTGCATTCTCTGTCCTTCCTTTGCTAAAGAACAGAAACAAATACAACCAGGCATGCAATGGTAAAAGGAGTACAATATGGCTATTCTTTTTTTTTTTTTTCCCTTGCTCTGGTCAACCCTGCTCACTCCGGCCGGCCCCGCTTGCTCCGGTCAGTCCCACTTGCCCAGTCCGTGCTCTCTCCGGTCCAAGGATTCATTTATTATTACTCATAAGTATACTATAGCTGACTTCAGAAGCACCAGAAGAGGGCGTCAGATCTCATTGCAGGTGGTTGTAAGCCACCATGTGGTTGCTGGGATTTTAACTCATCACTTTCGGAAGAGCAGTCGGGTGCTCTTACCCGCTGAGCCATCTCACCAGCCCAGTATGGCTATTCTTATTAACCATACGAGGTGACAAAGATCTAAACAACCACAGGCATAAACAGAAACCAGGAAAATCAACTGTCAGACCTGTTTCCAACAATGAGCCCCTTACTTAGTCTCTTTCAGCAACTAGCAATTTATGAATGGAGCAGGGAAGATTGCTACCAGTGTGACATAATACATGAGTATCTTCTAGTCTGATGTCATATACTTCGGGATGGAAGGTTATGGATATCTACATCTAGCATCGTGCCATCCAAGTGGATGCTCCAGACTTTGTCTTTGACCATGTTATCCCTGCATTTCTCCTTGGGGCACATTTTAGTGGTGAATGTTTGAAAGACATCTGTTTTCTACTTAAGTACACTTTTGCAGTTACATGCTCAGAACCACCTGTAGTTGACCCAGTGGTCTTTATTAAAACATGTCAAAGGGAGACAATTCCTATCCTTTTGATTCCTAGAAAACAAAAGGGATTTTTGAAGAACTATGTCTTTTATGTCCTATCTTTTATATTTTTCAAAATGCTGGACAATACTTACACGACAGGACCAAATTCTTATTTTTCTCACATGAAGTACACATTGGAGTAAAAGATTGAGTATGCATATTAATTTGCTCTTCTGTCATATTCATCTTAAAAGACTTAGATTTCCTACATATTGCTTAAAATATTGATATACTTTAAAATGGAAATACACATCTGAAATTATCTTTCTTGTACTCAGAGACAAAGCACTCCACTCCACTCTCCTGCAGACTGTGTAACGAAATCATTAATTGGTTTGCAGAGTTCCTCAATTTACTGGCTGAAGTTTAAATGTACACTTGAACATCAACTATGAGGAAATATAACAAACAGAGAGAGTCTTTATCATCCCTCCAACTCCAAGACAGACCACTTCTAAGTTAATGCTGTACATCATAACTGCCAGTTACAGAAGCCTAATTTATCAATTAATTATTAAGCACTTTAGATGGGAATACCAGCTTGTCTAAGTGGGCAGTTCAGGTATTCCTATAGCTTCATGCTAGAGAGTGTATCTTTGTTATGAGCACTGCACAAATGGTGGGAGGATGTGGGGAGGGAGTTCCTATCACTCTGAACTTCAACCTTCACATGGTACCATCCATAACCAAGTGACCTGCTGCTGCTCATTAAAGTTAATGCAATCACCCATTCCACCTCGATTGTAATCAGTAGCAAATTACACCCGTTTTGAGGCTAGTCAGGCATTGAGGAAGTAGGCAGACTGCATGGACAACTTTTCTGTCATCCCTCTGTTTTTATTCAACACAAAGGAGAATAGTAACAGAAAGGGGGTACATTCTAATAAATCCTAGAATATGCCTATTGATATCACTCAATATAACCACAGGATAATGATTTTCCAGGCTAAATCTTCACCTCAAAATACAGACAAGTCTAGAGAAAAGGATGAGGGCATTCAGGTGATGATCCCACTTGACTAATTTTGCAGTTATTACTTTTCACTTTATTGAGCTCTCTGTTTCTCGAACATTACAGACCATCTTGTCTACCTCCTGGTAGTAATTGTAAACTCTTCAGAAACCCCAATGCTGTAATATTGATTTTTTTTCTTTTAAAAAGTGATATATGGAAACACAAATGTAGAAACACACATAAAGCATAAACCACAAACTGGTAGAATTAGTCAGAATAATGTATCTAAAATAGTAAAAACCTAATGGTTTCTACTTCAAATACATTTGTCACTGAAAGATCATTAGAGTCCATTTTATGATTACACTGTGGTTATGATAGTTCTCTAACACTTGAAATGTTACTGGAAATTGAAGGTTAAGAAGTAATCACATTAGATCAGGACACTGTGAGGTATCTTCTGATCTACTGGGAAAGCAATCTCTAGAGGAGAGCAATATTGAACCTAAAGAGGAAAGATGTTGTACTGTTGTAAGAGATGCTATTGGTTTATTGAACAGGATGAGCTTTTCTAGTACTTTACCAAGTATAAGCTGAATAGATGCCTTTGAGTGGAATGAACAAATTCAGTGACCATTTAGAAGAGTGCAGAGGAACTAGAAACCCCTCTTCATGACTATCATATAAGTGCTCTCACATTTAAACATTTAAACATAGTAACATATGTACAGAAAGGTTTTATAGCAGCTCTGGTTTTCAAAGCATGGCCCTGACCTGGAAGCATCAGCAACACCTAAAGACTTACCCGTGGTACAAGATCTCAATACCTCCCCAAATCTACTAAAATGGAAACCTTGATGGTGATGTACAACAATCGGATGTACATGGCTGATGAACAGGAAAGTTTCAAAACCACAATATTATAAAGCCTGGTAGATTCCCATTTAGTAGCTGGTCAGATCAAGTGGCCATGTCCTCTACAGAAGATAAGAGGTGATCTGAGGTAATATATAAGAGATATCTGATAAAGCGAAGTTCCTGGAATCACCACATAGCTTTGGGTACTGGATGAGTTACTTAATATTGGTAGACTCTAAATTCAGATTGGATCTAGCATGGTGATATAGGCCTGTAATCCACCACTTAGGAGATAAAGACAAGAGGATTAAATATGAGTTTTTGCAGACCTGATTTCCTTGCCACATGTTAAGGGCAAAGTATATAAGCAGTTATTCACTCCCACTCTATGTAAAGGAAGGGCATTAGCAGGTTTTGTGGTTACAAGGTATTAAACTGAACCATATGTTTTTATAAATGATAGGAACTTTTAGTAGGGTTAGCACTGTAGTTGGGAATTCATGTTGGCTGAAACATGACAGTGAGTTGAAAAGATTCGCTTCTGGCTGTTTTAGAAGTGTGCTACTGTATCACATTCTCCTAACACATTAAAGTATCTTTAGAATTATAAATCATTAATTAGAAAACTCAAACATAAACATCTTTACATTTTAGATTACAAGCTTTGCTGCTCTGTTCAGTAATTTGGTTAACACTTCCTTAAACAGCAATATAAACTAAGAATGCTGAATAAAACTACTAAGAATTACCTAAGAAAGAACACTGCCATCATGCTACTTTCAGGTTTGGTTGATTACTGGTTTTTATTTGCATTTCACAAAATATTAATATTAGCGTCTTGCCATTTATATTCTACTTTTTCAGTTAGCTTTGTTTCTAGCCTTTAAAAATTAAAATATTATAATTATATAACATCCCAATAAATTGATCTTCCATAACAACATTGAATGTTACTTCAGTTATGACTTATGTATTTAAGGATCACTTTTATTTATTATTTTACTTGTCTCTCTCTATGTCTTTGTGTGTGTGTGTGTGTGTGTGTGTGTGTGTGTGTGTGTGTGTGTGTGTGTGTGTGTGTGTGTGTTTGTTAAGTTCTCCTCAAAGGCCATAACTGTCAGATACCACTGGAGCTGGGCTTATGGTTAGGTATGAGCCACCTAATGTGGGTGCTTAGAATTGAACTCTCATATTGTAAGAGCAATATGAACATCTAACCACTGAGCCACATCTTTAGCTAGATTTAAAATAGTTTATTACCTTTAAACTTTTACTGCAACAGATATCTGTGAAAATAAAAGACTTTAATAGTTTATTGAAATTCCAACTACTGGGATTACAAGAATTTAATAATCTCATTAATTTTATTGTAAATGTCTTCCTTAGTTACTTTCCCCCACATTAATTTCTTTAAATTCTGATTGCAGTCCTCCTCCTCCCAGTCCCTCCTTCACACAGCTTATCCCCCAAACTCCCTTCCCTTTCTCCTCTGAGAAGGGGGAATTCCCCATCCAATACCATCCACCCTGGAACATCAAGTCACTGCAAGACTAGGTACATATTCTCCCAGTTAGGAAACAGGATCCACAGGCAGGCAATAGAATCAGGGACAATCCCTGCTCCAGTTGTTGTTGAACCTGCATGAAGACTAAGCTGTACATCTGGTACATATGTGAGGGGAAGGCTAGGTCTGGCCCATGGATGCTATTTGGTTGGTGGTTCAGTCTCTGGGAGCTTTCAAGGCTCCATGTTAGTTGACTCTGTTAGTCTTCCTGTGGAGTTCCTATCTCCTCTAGGTCCCACAGTCCTTTTCCCAACTCTTCTACTATTCTCCCCGAGCTCTGTCTAATGTTTGGTTGTAGGTCCTCTCTTTTCTGTCAGCCACTGGGTAGATCCTCTCAGAGGACAGTTGTGATAGGATCCTGTCTGTAAGCACAACACAGTGTCATTAATAGTGCCAGAACTGGGTCTTGCTCATGGTATGACTCTCAAGTTGGGCTGGACATTGGATGGCCATTCCCTCAGTCTCTGCTCCATCTCTGTCCTTGTACTTTTTGTAGGCAAGACAAACTTTAGATCAGAGGTTTGGTGAGTGGGTTGGTATCCTTATTTCTCCACTGGGAGTCCTTCTTGTCTACAGGAGCTGGACACTTTGGGTTTCATACCTCCTCGCCAAACACACACATTGCTAGGAGTCTCAGTTAAAGTCACGGTCATATAATCCCTGCAGGATTCCTCATCACAAGTCTCTGGCAAATCATTCACTCTACTTCCCCTCGTTCCCAGGTTCTCCCAACACTCAATTCCTCCCTTGCCACCATCTCCTCCCAATCCCCTATCCCACCAAGTTCCCTTCCTCCACTCTCCTCTGAGAACTATTTTATTTCCTTTTTGAGTGAGATTCAAGCTACCTCCCTTGGGCTCTCCTTGTTATTTAGCTTCTTTGGGCCTGTGGATTGTAGGATTGGTATCCTGTAATTTATGGCCAATATCCACTCATAAGTGAGTACATACCATACATGTTTTTTTAGGTCTGGGTTACCTCACTCAGGCTGATATTTTCTAGTTCATCGCTTTGGCTGAAATTTTCATGATGTTCTTATTTTTTAATAACTAATCATTATCCAACAGTTCCACCATTGGGGACAAAGCATTAAAACATATGATCCTGTGGTGGTTATTTTCATTCATATCTCCACAATGGCTATTCTTTCTTTCTTGGAATAGTCTCTAAATTCCATCCCCTTTGTTTCTTTGTGTTTATTGTCTGTATTTTTCTTTGCTAATTCTTTTTATCACATCTAATTCCTTAGACAATTGATTCCCCCCAAGACTTGGTTTCCCTGTGCCCTCAACTGATTTCTGTCACTAACTCTTTCTTTCCTATCACATGAAGTTCAATTTTTTTCTAATGCTTAATTTTTTTGACACATTTCCGTCAAAAGTTAGGACTCTTTTTCCCATGCTTATTGAGCTCAGCCACAGCTTTCACCATAAGAATATAGTTGAAGTAAAACTACCCTGTCAGGTTCTAGGCAGGTCCCAGGATGCTGTTGGCCTTCATTCCTTCTCATCTCATGCTCCCTGTTGAACTCTTGAGCTACTGTGTGAGATATCCAACTAAACTTAGCCCATCTTGCTACTACACAAACTAGTCAAATGAAAGAACAATGCAGCAAAAGGGAATAATAGATGTTCAACCTCCTGCTGTCTCATGTAGACCTCAGTCTGTGGGTTCACCTAGCAGAGGATACACAAAGTATTGAGCCAATAATGTACTAATGACAAAAAAAAAATCATAAGATGTGATAATATACTTTTTTTTGAAGATGCTGTTTTTGGAAGTAATTGCTACATAGTTTTATTATTTACTTTTCCAGTTGCTTCAGAAAACTACTCTGACTGAAGTAATGTGAGGAGAGGTATATTTGGGCTCAGAGTTTGAGGGTATAATACACCATGATGGGGAAGTCAAAACAATGGAAGACTGAAGCAGCAGATCATCCTTCCCAAGTCAGGAAGAAAACACTGATTAATGAATGGACTTGGCTGGCTGGCTTTTTGTTGTGGAGTCCTGGGACACCAGCCCATGGAGTGGTGACATGAGGATTCAGGATGAAGCTTCAATTACCCTAATCTAGATAGTATTTCACAAATATACCCAAAGGAGAACCCAATCTAGGTAATCCCTCACACAGAGGTCAAGGAGATAATGTAATCTAGATAATTCATTACAGGCATGTCAACAGGCTTACTTCTTAGATGAATTTAGATGCTGTCAAGTAGACAATCAATGTTAACCATACATATCAAGAGGTAACTAGAACTTTACTGATTAATTGATTTTGTTTTCTAAAACTTAGTTTATTTTCAGATTAATTTACTGCTACTACCTCTGTATTAAATGTATTTATAGGGAGTTTGAGAGATGGCACAGTGGTTAAGAGCACTGGCTATGCTTCCGGAAGTCCTGAGTTCAGTTCCCAGCAACCACATGGTGACTCACAACGATATGTAATGAGATCTGATGCTCTCTTCTGGCATGCATGCAAGCATTCATTCAGGTAAAGAACTCTTACACATAAAAAATAAAATATATATTTATATAAACTATACAATTATCTATTTTTTTCAGTATATATACCAGTAAACAGAATTATGAGGGTCATACGTCTAAACAAATACTTAACAGTTCTGAATAGGTGTTGCCAAATTTGATTCATGAAAGATTGTAACAAAGTACACTCCTACTAGCAAAGTAAAAGAGTAAGCTTAGATTCATATTCTTTTTGACATGGATAATTAGTTATTTTAAAAATTAGTAATGAAGATATTCCCAAAACATGACAAGTTTATTGCTGTTGCCCTTGGTTACCTTCCAGGGGTGAAAGATAAGTCCCCATTGCTGATGACACAATACACTTCAGACACTGGACCCAGAGGACCTGAGCTGCATCTGGCCTGAGGCTTGCTCCCTGAGCAGTGACTGTCATGGAACTAGAAGGTATTATGTAAGCCCCCAAAGGTGGGAATGGCTGACAGTGCTACCTGGCTATGACGCCTATGGACAGACATCCTGGGGTGGCAATGAACAGATCTCTAATTAGACTTAAGGCCCACTAAACATGGAGAAAACCATGAACAGTACTGGAACATTAGCCAACTACCTAAGGCCAATGAGGTCTTGAAGTAGAATCTATAATTGTCACTTTACAACAAACCAACATAATTCCCAACTGCATTTAAAATATTTATCCTTATTTTTTACAGCAGAGTATAGCTCTCACCTCTCATCAAAAACTCTGTTTTCTACAGGTGTGGGACTTACAGTTTCAGAGGTTTCATCCATTATCTTCATGGTGAAAAGCATGGCAAACAGCGTGTAGGCAGACATGGTGCTGGAGAGGTAGCTGAGAGTTCTACATCAGGAAGAAGACTGAGACATACTGAAAAGATTTGAGCTTCTGAGACCTGAAAGCCTGTCACACCACTTCCAAGAAAGCCATACCTACTCTAACAAAGTATGGCTAATAATGCCAATTCCTATGTGCCAATGGGGGCCATTTTATTCAAACTACCACATTGGGTTTTTTCCCCTCTCACAAATAATGCTGTTAAAGTCACATATGTGTTGGCAATGGTTCCTATAACTAAGATATTCCAACTTCAAGTTAAGCAGAAATCCCTTATACATGTGTGCTCTATTTTAGGATTTTAGTTATTTCTAGATTTAGTCAAGTTGACAATCAAGAAGAGTTAACATAAGTCTACCCCTTGTCAACTTGACACACAATCATATATTGTGATTAATTTTCAAATGAGGACAATAGACAGGTAATAATAATGTATAAACATAACTATCCCACATA
The DNA here is from genome assembly GCA_902729485.2 of Mus minutoides. Classification (NCBI taxonomy): domain Eukaryota; kingdom Metazoa; phylum Chordata; class Mammalia; order Rodentia; family Muridae; genus Mus; species Mus minutoides. The sequence continues at coordinate 892,613 of LR753320.1, read as the reverse complement.
CAATTGCAAATATATATTTAACAGGTCATAATTTTGCTAACATGGTATTACTATACCTTGTACAACCACAAATTGATTAGGAATTTAGAATATGTGGCAATGTTCTTTGAAGGATATTCTTTGATATCTTAAACTTGGTATATGGGATACAGTAACACACCCAAATGATGAATGTTCTGACTCCAGAATCTGAATAGGATATAGTATTATCTTGAGAACCCAGCTATACAACTCCTGGGCATATACCCAAATGATTCTCCAACATATAATAAGGATACATGCTCTATTATGTTCATAGCAGCCTTATTTATAATAGCCAGAAGCTGGAAATAACCCAGATGTCTTTCAACAGAGAAATAGATACAGAAGATATGGTACATTTACACAATGTAGTACTACTCAATTATTAAAAAAAAAAAAAAAAAAAAAAAAAAAAAAAAAAAAAAAAAAAAAAAAAAAGAATTTAGCCGGGCGTGGTGGTGCACACCTTTAATCCCAGCACTTGAGAGGCAGGGGCAGGTGGATTTCTGAGTTCGAGGCCAGCCTGGTCTATAGAGTGAGTTTCAGGACAGCCAGGGCTATACAGAGAAATACTGGCTAAAAAAAATGAATTAATGAAATTCTTAGGCAAATGAATGGAACTAGAAATTATCATCCTGAGTGAGGTAACCCAATCACAAATGAACACACATGGTATGCACTCATTGATAAGTGGATATTAGCCCCAAAGCTCAGAATATCCAAGATACAATTCACAGACTACATGAAGCTCAAGAAGAAGGAAGACCAAAGTGTGGGTGCTTCAGTCCTTCTTAGAAAGGGGAAACAAAATACTCACAGGGACAAATATGGAGACAAAGTGCAGAGCAAAGACTGAAGGAAAGGCCACCCAGATACTGTCCCACCTGGGGATTCATCCCAGATACCAACACCAACACTATTGCAGATGCTACGAAATGCTTGCTGAAAGGAGCCTGATATCGCTGTCTCCTGAGACGCCCTGCCAGAGCCTTACAAATACAGAGTCGGATGCTCACAGCCAACCATTGCACTGAGTGCAGAGTTCCAAATGGAGGAGTTATAGAAAGGACTGAAGGAGCTGAAGGGGTTTACAACCCCATATGAGAAACAACAATGTCAACCAAGAGATTCCTCCCCACCCCCCAGAGCTTTCAGTGACTAAGCCACCAACCAAGGAGTAGACATGGCTCCAGCTGTATATGTAGCATAAGACAGCCTTGTCAGGCATCAATGGGAAGAGAGGTCTTTGGCCCTATGAAAGATCGCTAGATGCCCCAGTGTAGGGGAATCGAGGGTAAGGAGGCAGGAGTGGGTAGGTGGGTGGAAGAACACCCTCATATAAGCAGGGGGAGGGGGATGAAATCGGGGGTTTCCAGGAAGGGCGGAAACCAGGTAAGGAGATAAAATTTGAAATGTAAATAAAATTTAAAAAGAAAGAGTGAGAGAGAGAGAGAGAGAGAGAGAGAGAGAGAGAGAGAGAGAGAGAAACTCACAGGAGAACAAAAGAAAAAATAGAAAGCTTACTTTAGATCAGAGCCACGGGGCTTACAGACATACCTTTTCATATACTCAAGGCTTGTATTTGGGAGAAAGGCTGAAACAGGGTCTCACTCTATAGTCCAAGCTGTCCTGAAATATACTAGGTAGCTCTGATACGCCTATAATGTTCTAGGTAGCCTAAGATACCTTTAAACTCATAGCAGTCCTCCTAATTCAGTCTCCAAAGTACTGGGACTCCTGGCAGAAGTTGCTTCCTCTGTCTTTCCATGTTCCTAAAGCAATTCTGTAGCATTTCCAACATCATTGAACTGATGCCATGTTAGCATTGGTTGGGTATTCTTGTTGGCCCACAAGCCAGTGTTAGTTATTTATTCTCAGACTTAACATGAGCAAGGATATTTTCATTGGGCTTCATAGACTCATTTTACATGCATTCCTGAACCAAACAGAGTTGCATACATCTGTATTTTCAGTACTAGGGATGATGTAGAAAGAGTATCATGAATCCAAGGCTAGCTTTGGCTACTTAGCAAGTTCAAGCCTAGACTGCACCCATGGGAGCCAGCCTGTCTCACTGTGTGTTATATCTATATTATTACATTCTGTTCTCACGATCTTCAATAAGGAAGAATTTTACAATCAAAAAGAATTAATTTCAGAAGGAGTTCTTACTGACTCGTTTCCACAGTTAATACCAATACTCTAGCTCCAGAATTCTGACTGTTCCATTATACACACAAAAATGTCCACAGTAGAGGATTTGTAGTCCTAAGCCATGTTACACATCAACTTCAACTTATTATTTAAAAATTTCTAAGGACTAAATTAGAGTAGAAAAACTGACATGCATTTTAGCTATATTTGATGGACTGTTGACAAAGAAGAAATCCATTTTTAATGCTTCCGCATGTCATTAGGAGAGCAAGCTGACTGAGAGAACTGAACCTGGCATTTATCACTGAGCCAAGATAAAGGGCCACTGAGTGGTGGTATTCTATGACCTTCTTCCTGACAGCCATTCACGAGGTAGCCAATTACTTACACAGTCTTTCTGCATCATTTAAGCAGGCGTTGCTTTGCCTAGGCTAGTTTAATGAAGAAAAACCTAGGATTCCTTGATGGTAACATCCTAAATGCATAAGGAACTTCTTCCTCTAAATTCCACGATCTCCAGATGTCTCTGTCCTTGACAGTCCATTTTTTACCTTATGACCATGAAAATGAGATGAGAATTAATAATCCATTTAATACGTAATCATAAAAATGATAACTGATGCCTGCTTCACACTTCTTGCTCCCTTGAGATTTCAGCACAGATAGTAAAAATAAGACATCACATACAAGACAAAAACCTGTTCGTCCAAACTGGGTCTCTACCCGATCAAATAGTACTTAAAGAGGCAGTGCAGAAGGCACTATAAAGTGCATAAAGTACTGGCAATACTTTGTTATGTGCTCTCTGTTATGCTTAGGTAATGCCATAAGTAGCCACTGATAAATGATTGCTCTCTGAGACCAAGAAGCAGACAATCCCTGGCTATTAGTTAGCTGGCACAAGGCTGAGATCCAGGCCTGTGTCGCTAACTCTTCTCCTCACTGGACAATGCTAAGATTGGGTGATTAGAGAAATGCATTCCTTGAGATATTGATTGAGCCCTTAAAGATACATCTGACTAGGAAAATATAATTTAACTGTAGAGACACCTATTATAGTATATGTCAATACAATTCTCTATAAAGTTTTGATATTACGACAATGATGTTTGTTGTTAGTAAAAATAAAATGAACTAATCCCAAAATTCTACACACAAAAAAAGTATTTGTTTTCCAATGCTTTCCTTGAAAGTTTACTGTTTGTCCCACCTGTAAAATAAGCATTTAGAGCCTAACCCTCCCTACATTCCTTGTCGGAAGCATTCTAGGTTGAGCATTATCAGCATTATGATTAGTACTAGGTTGATTTATTCTCTATACATTTAAATATTAACGTAAGTAATAGAAGAAATGACTTGAAAACATTAAATAGTTTTAGAAGAGGGTCCATGGACCAAATCTTGAGTTTGTAAAATACTTGACTTTCCCAATATTCTTTTGGGGAAGACATGCAAGTTTTAAAATTCTCTACTATGAGTAATTACTTGAGGAAAAAAATTGTTTCCTGAAAAATGATGAAAATAATTGAGGAAATGAATTGAACGAGGAGCAGATCGAGTTTCTTGGTCCTTAGAAAGACCAAGACAAAGAAAAGATAAATAACCTGTACTCACATATATAAGAGAAAAATATAAGCCACCAATTTCAGGAAAGGAGAATCACTAGCAGTCCAGTTCCTTTAAGTATTAATAAAGAGAAATGAATACTACAAATATCTGTGGTCACATACTGTATGCTTTGGATAAGTGAACAAATCACTGCTTTCCAAATAACCTAATATCACACAAGAAAGAACAAAAAGACAAAAGAGCTAAAGAACTCTATATCGACCATAGACATTAAATGTAGTTTAATGCTTTCCCAGAAAGAAGTATGTCTCATAAAGAGCTATATATTAATACATATATTAAAACAGCAATATTTATGCCAATTCTACACAAACTTTTCCAGAAAGTAAGAGCATGTTCTCACAAAAAGATATCATCAGCATTACAAGGAAATCAAATGAAACCATACGGCTCAAGTCCAGAGAAAAGCAAAGCCTAATAAGTTTCATGAACAAAATTCTTTTTTTTTTTTTAAGATCTATTTATTTCATGTACGTGGGTACACTGTCGTTGTCTTCAGACATCCCAGAAGAGGGCATAGGATCCCATTACAGATGGTTGTGAGCCACCATGTGGTTGCTGGGAATTGAACTCAGGACCTCTGGAAGAGGAGTCAGTGCTCTTAACCGCTGAGCCATCTCTCCAGCACCCATGAACAAAATTCTTAAAGAAAATACTAGCATATCTAATAATTTATTACTTCGAGAAAAATATATTCTGATAAAGTATACTTGTTTCAATGCAAAGATAATTCACCATCAGAAAAGAAAGCAATCTTCTTATTATACAAAACACAATTAGCAAGGTTCCGCACTGACTATTGTTAAAATATTTCCTCAAAATTAAAATGTTCCCTCCAGGAGGGAGGAAAGAAACTC
>LR753320.1:866041-887852 GCA_902729485.2 Mus minutoides | reverse complement strand
AAATGTACTAAGCTCAGGAAATGTACTAGGCTCAGGAAATGTACTAGGCTCAGGAAATGTACTAGGCTCAGGAAATGTACTAGGCTCAGGAAATGTACTAGGCTCAGGAAATGTACTAGGCTCAGGAAATGTACTAGGCTCAGGAAATGTACTAGGCTCAGGAAATGTACTAGGCTCAGGAACTGACAACTTAGAAGACTCAGAAGGACATTATCCACTGTTTACAGTCAGGTTTCAAGTACCTTCAAGTGTCGATGTCAGTCTTTTGTACAGTTTTCAAATTAACTCTGTGTCTTATTTCTGAGTTTTTGAGACAATTTTACGTGAAAAGTTGCTCATCATTAGTCTTTAGGAAATGGCAAGCTGCAGTGAGATCTGCGATTAGTCAATCAATTAGTGTGAAATGAATAGGACCAGCACTGCCAAACTTTTGGTGAGCATTTGACACAGGTAGATGTTTCATGCAGTCCTTTGACAGGGATGCAAAGTAATACAATAACACTGCAAAATACTTTGAAACCATTTATAGTAGTAAACATATGTATAGTATATAAGTCCAAAATTTCTTGTTTTCAAGGGAAAAAAAACCACCTGTCAATTGATGTGAAAATGAGATCAGAAGTTCAAATAAGCAAACCAAGTGTTCATGGGTAGACAACGGAAAGACAGACTGTGGTATACCTACAAAATGGAATACTGCTACAGAGAAGCTTCTCTTTGCCTCTTTGTTTAGTAGCTACTTTTTTTTGTTTAGTTGTTTGGGGTTTTTTGTTTGTTTGTTTGTTTGATTGGGTTTGGGGTTTTTTGTTTTATTATTTTGTTGTTGTTGTTGTGTGTGTGTGTGTGTGTGTGTGTGTTTGTTTTGTTTAGATAACTCATTTACACTCACTATATTTTGTGCCATCTGTGAAATTGGGGTAAATTGTGCCTGCCCCATAATCTCAGCACTGGGAAGACTGAGACAGGGGGATTACCATGAGTTCAATATTTACCTGGATTTCATAGCTAGACCCAGACTCACAGAACAACTGAGAAGAGAACATCCCTAGATAGTATGATATAACTGGAATAACTATATACAGCGGGCTCTTCCATTCTGAAGTATTAAGCATTTATATAAAAGAGATCTTCAAGCATGACTGCCTTTTCATGTTAGTGAGAAATTTATTAGAAATACTTTAATACTATGTACTATTTCATTCACCTCATTTCAGGCATTAAGCCTATATGAGAATTTGATATATACTTAATATTTATTATATTTTAAATTTATAGGGAAATTACTATATTTTTAAAAACAAAAGTAAGAACTCAATTGTTATACATTTTAATCATTACTGTACATAACGTGGTTTTTGTAAGTAACAATTATTTAAATAATGTTATTATAAATCTAGAAGAAAGAGAAGACATACTGGATGGATTTTATACCTGAACTCCATTAATAATACTCCTTAGTGTTTAATTAGTAAATTTATAATATTAAATTAAAAAATACATATGTTTTTTAAAGCTACTCCATGATTTCTACTGTGCTGTTAATTTTGATATACTTGCCAGAGATCAGCTAGTCCTCACTATGCAACTCTTTCCAGTCTCTGAATACAGCCTTCTCTCAGAGCATCTATCCCCATGAGACTCCCACACAGATGACTGTACTCCACTTGAACAAAAACATCTGAAGCATCCTTTTCTACACACACTCAATGGGTATTTTTAGTTGAAAAATAAATTAAAATGTTTTCTGCTCCATGAAAAATGAATACCATCTCATTTTTAAACAATATAAATACAATGACTGGAATGAACAAAAGGGAACACCTGCCTTTGAAAAAGCAAAAATAACAGGAAAGATTAAAGTGAAAATCAAAATTAGCAAAAGGAAATAATAAATACTGACAAAGCATGAAAAGTGCATAGATTTAGCTTCAATTTCCAACACTATGTCAATTTTGAACATACAATTGCTCTATTATAAGAGGAAGACAAGTAGCTGGAGAGATGGCTCGGTAGTGAAGACCACTTGTTCTTGCAGACAACTGGCCGTCAGCTCCCAGAACCCACATCAAATGGTCCACAGCCACCTGGTACACATGTTCCCAGGTATATTACACCTTTTCTGACCTCCCCGACATCTGCATGTATAAGTCAAAAATGAAATAAATCTTTTTTCTAAAAAACAAGACCAAGTACAATAAAAAATAAAATCCTTAATTCTTAATATAGAAATGAAGACTTTTTAAAAGGATAAAATATTCTTTTAATTGTGTGTATTTCTGTGTGTGTGCAAATGAGTCCAGGTGCCCTCATAGATAGCAATGGATCTCTCTAGAGATGGAGTTGCAGGTGTCTGTGAGCTGCTGGATGTGGGTTTTCTGGCAAGCCCAATCAGATCCTCTGGAAGCACTGTGTACTTTTAGCTGATGAGCATCCACCGCTCCAATCATACATTGCCCTACAAATATTCTAGGAATGTCTCAACCCAGTCACATTTACAAACAAGGTGAGCCACCATTTCATCATACTTTATTTTCTCTTTCTAGGAGACCTTTTTTTCATACGCTTTTCTGCTACCTGTGTGTCTTCTCTGAGGAGGACTCTGCTAAGTTGTTTGTACCTTATTTCAGTTTTTCATCCAGATTGTAATGGTCTTGATTGCAATGGCTTTTGAATTTTAAGAGCTATTTTTTATATTTTTGTATATCAACCCTTTAACAACTGTATCTTTCCAAAATATGTTCTTTAGCTTATGGATTTATGTTTTTATTAAAAACATGCCTATTATGGGGAAAAGGGGGACTTTCAAAATCTGTCTTTGGTATGAGATTTTTTGATATGTCCCCTTACACACCACCTCACTTCGGCATTCTCCATACTACTATTGTCTATTGAAGGGCTTCTTGTCACCCAAAATGCATCCCATGTGTTAAATACAATGAATATTTGTATATATTAACCCATTCTATTATGTTTATAATCATCTCTAACAAAAGTTAAATTTTCCTCAGAAGGAGTATAAATTTTCTAGGAGAGAGATATATAGCTATATATGTAGATGATATATAAACAAACAGCTTAGATAGATAGATAGATAGATAGATAGATAGATAGATAGATAGATAGATATGATAGGTTGATATAGAGAGATATATTTAGAGAGAATAAATTAATATTACTCTGATTACTATCTAAAAGCATGTGTTAAACTACTTCTCTGTACAAAGCACTGTTCTAGAAAAGAAAGACACTAAAATGAACAAGACAAGAAAAGTTCCCCTATTTTAATAGAGCTTACATCAAGGGAAAGGAAAAAATTGAGGGAAAATGTGGAGGATGTAGGTATATTGAGGTGTGAGGGTGAATTTTGAGTAACTGGCCTCCTATGTTTAGTGCGTTGTTGCAGCAAGCTGAGCAATGAATGCTACTAAGGGTAGAAGACTTTGAAAGTGGCTCAGTAGGTAAAGTGCCTGCAATCTTAGGCTGAGGATAGGAGTTTGGTTTCCTCAGAAACAAAGCCAGATACTTTAGTACATATCTGTGATCGCAGGTCTCCTCTGATGAGATGGGTAGCAGACACAGGGAAGTGTTTAGAAGGGCTAACTATCCTGGGGTACAGTTGGAAAAACAAGAGACCCTGTCTCAAACAAGGTAGAAGGTAAAGATCAATGCGGTAGTCATCCTCTGGAGACCACATTTACTCTATGCCACATGTGTACCTATATTCACATGTACAAGCATGTGTGTGCACACATACAACAATAAGTAAGTAAGTAAGTAAGTAAGTAAGTAATAAAAGTAGAAAAGCTTCATTACATTTCAGACCCCATATAACCAGTTTCATGATACAACTCATGCCACCTTCACTCATGCTAGTCTTTAAAGATAAAAGCAATCAGTTTACATTATTTTCATGATATTGCAAATGAATCTTTTTTTCCCTTATATTTCAATCCCACACACCCCTAAGGAACTGAAAAGGTTTTGTAGTATGGATTTTTTCATGATTTGGGGGTATGATTCTCCCCTGGATTTGAGAAATGACCTTAGTGTTCTCACAAAATAAATTAAAAACACATACAGAAAAAAAACAAACCAACTAGGATTAAGGTTGCTGCTCACTGAGTGTGAGCCTAGGATGTTCAGGGACTGGAGTTCTGTACCCAGATCACAGTAACAATAAGAACTTAGCATATAAAGGAAGGAAGAAGGAAGTATCCTTACTTTGTTTCTGGGTCTACAAACTATTCAAACAAAACAAAAATCATTAAAAATGAAGAATAGCAATCTGGAATCCATGTCTGACCTCTTGTCAGCCTTTCTGTCTTAGGACTGTGATAAGAGTATCCCGTTGTCCCAAGTCCTAGGCATGAGATGGAGGTCACTGAACCAGCATCAAATGAGGGCTACAATGTGTTGTCTTGAGTATACCAAAAGGAAAGAGCATTCACGAATATGTTCCTCTGCAGAACTCAGGAAATTTTGCAAAGCTGGACCTAAAGGTGAAAATTCAAGCTGTCTATAGAACAGTGAGCCTGTCACAGTTCCACTGGCAGAGGTCCTTTGGCAGCTTCATGGTTTCCCCTCTCTCCAGCATCTTTGATACATACCCATATAGACACAGTGATTAAGGATTAAGGAAGGGGTAATCTGGACAGGAACCACTGTGCTTTTGCATGGTTCAAACACACAGGCCTCAAAGGAAATCTAATCTGAGTGAGCTGGGTCAGAGTCGGTGAGTTCATGTAATTGGCATTGAACGTGATTCTCTCAGCTGCTGCACGGGTTTCTGGCAAGGGTTTCCCCAACCCAGATATAAACCTAGTCAAACAGAAAAATGCCAGGAGTCCTCTGCTTGTGAGAGTGCTCTGACATCATTTTTAGTAAATTACCCAATCACGCAAACTGAGGGATGCACTCTGTGGTAACATTGCTTCTCATTTTTCTCTACAAATGAGTATCACCTTTGCCTGTATCATAATTCCCAATTTAATAGCTCTTATTCTATCACAGAATATCAGAAAGCCAAAATATAAGCCCATTACTATGAATCCACATTGATTCAGAAATAATTTCCTACCAAAACATCAGGGCTTATACCATCATTCCATACAATATCTAATGAGATACATTACCACTAAATTTAACACAGTATGGTATGATATCTGACAGTGATTAACTTGTCTGATAGTACAAAATTAAATAAGCAATGGAGAATTAAATATTAGCTTTTAGAAATAGAAAAAAAGACCCCTTGAAGACTAAATCGAATACAAATAGATAGGATGATAGATAGATAGATGGATAGATAGATAGATAGATAGATAGATAGATAGATAGATAGATGATAAGTATAGATAGATAATATGTGCAGTGAATTATACATAATTCATAGATCATAAGCCATGTCCATCAGGATTAGAAAATGAACATCTATGCAGGGCAGAGATGTGAAAACATTGCTTTTAGCATGTCAGTGTGAGTAAAGACCCAGCCTTTCTCAGAGAATTGCAATATGCTTAAAGGCAAAAACAGAGATGAAGAATCTTAGATTCCATGCTTAATAGGGATTTTTAGTTTTTAACATGTAGAAAATGGGAACATTACTAGTAGTGAGGGAGATCATTAAGGGAGTTTTATGGGTGTCAAGAGGATTAGTTCCTTCTTGGAGTTCTGGGCAGAACCTGCTCAGTTTGTGTCTCCTAGATTTTGGCACTGGCTGGCAGTCCTTGGCTTTTTGAGGCTATGGATGAATGACTTCATCTTGCTTATACCTGTATACAGCTTCGTACTCTTGGTAACCACAGAAGCAACCCTCCTTCATCTTTCTCTTCTCTCCTTACAAGGATCCCAGTTGCACCAAAGACCTAGCTCAATAACCTCATCTTAACTTACCTACATTTGCAACTTACCTCTTTCCAATAAAGGTCACCTTCACATGTATGGAAAAATTATTATTGCAAGAATATTTTTAGGAGCACACAGTTCAAATGATATCAGATCATGAGTTATTTTAATTAAATTTAGTCTCTTGTTAGGAATAGTTCAGTGTTAGGGGAAATGTAGGTACTAAATAAAGATTTATTGGCTGATTAAACTACTCAATCTATATAGCTGCCTACTCTAATGTGTAAGAGCTTTAGGGACAGAGTCTATAATCTTACTGGAATTCATGTCTTAATGCTTAATTAAAAGAATGCATCCCTCTAATCAGAGGCTTGTATTTGCATTCTTTGCTGGAATAACTAGTTGATGGATTGTTTGCTATATTGATCCAATCAGTCATTTAAGTGGACCCCTGTTAACTGCTCAGCTCAGTCAAAACAATTGTCAGCCACTTGAACAATCCAAGCTCTTTCCCTCCCATTGTGTGCCATGAGGAGATATTCTCATAATAACCTTCCATTGTTCTAGCATCCAGGCTAAACACTCAAAAAATCCTGGAGTCTTCTATGAGAACTCACATGTTCCCAAAACATTCAAATACCTAGAAAATGTCACTTATTTTTTGTTTCATACAATTAAACTCTGGATTTTAATGCTATGTCTTTATCTTAATTCAAGGTCTCTTTTTCTTCTTCTCCTTCTTCTTCTTCTCCTCCTTCTCCTTCCTCTTCCTCCTCCTCCTCCTCCTCCTCCTCCTCTTCTTCTTCTTCTTCTTCTTCTTCTTCTTCTTCTTCTTCTTCTTCTTCTTCTCCATCTTCTTCTTCTTCTTCATTCTTCCACTTCACCCTCCATCTCACACTCCTGAAATCTCTTTATTGTTCTAAAACCCTAGATATAAATTCACTATATCGTAGAAATAAAAATAAATAAAAATAAACACAAAAGACTCTAATTAAATGTCTTCAAATTCTGGTGCATTTTAAACTGAATTTACTCTTCTTCAGTCTGTAATATATATATTTCAAATTTCTTCTATGCTTAAGAGGCATACCTTAGGAACACCAAAAGTAACAAATATATGGCTTTATCATTTATTTTGTGTATTATCAAATAGATTCATAACTATATATATATATATATATATATATATATATATATATATACACATATGTGTGTATGTATGTATGAAATTTTAGCTCAATGATTATGTAGAATTTGATATTATTAAAAGTTAAACTTCTGGTCTTCAAAACAGACTAAGATAAAAAGATAAGCCACAAACTAGAATAATTTTTCTAAGTCTTAGAGACAGAAGGGGTTCAAGGCAGGTTTTCTTTGTGTAGACTTGGCAGTCCTGGTTGCTCTGTAGACCAGGATGGGCTCAAACTCAGATATCTGCTGCCTTTTCTTCCTGGGTGCCAGGGTTAAATGCATGCACCCACCACTACCACGCAGCAAAGTTGTATAAATGTTATACAAGTATCCCTGGGAACTAAAAGGGGAGAGGGGAAGGAGGAAGAGGGAGGCTAGCCCAGGACCGGCCAGAGTTCCTCCTATGCTCTGGGCAGGCAGACTGGGGGGTGGGAGGGCGCTGCCAGACTCTTTTTACTCTGCCCTGGGTAGGCATCTAAGCCACTGATCCCATTTGACAGGGGATGGACAAGGGGCAGCCCCTGAAACCAGGGGCCCCCGGGGCAATACCCTGTGCCCCAGGGTTATGGGAGCCAGGGCTAAAGGAGAGAGGTTCCCATGCAGGTGATAGTAAGCACAACGGGCCTTTATGAATCAGAGACAGTCTATGGTTTTAGAGCTTTATTGTAGAAAGGCAGGGGGAAAGAGAAAAGGTAAAAGAGAGAGGGAGACTGGCCATGGCCAAGAGGAGAGGAAGGGGAAAGAGAAAGAGAGAAGAAAGGCTAGAGAGTAAGAGAGTGAGAGGAGAGGGGGAGAGGAGAGTGAGAGGAGAACGAGGAGAAAAGAGAAAGGGGAGTAAGAGAGCAAGGTGGGTCCAAGCAGCCCTGCATATGGTGTGCTGTTATCTTTACTGTTGCTAGGTAACTGGGCAGGAGTGTAGCCTGAAGGTCAGAAGCTTGGGACATTGTCTAAGTGACTACTAACCTTGTTTCTCCTGTGGGGGGTTTGGGGGGCGGTAACTTCGACAGGAGCCAGAGTTCCAAGAGACATGAGGGAACGCCTACTGTCCCATGTAGAAGAATTATCACCACCGGGTCCCAGAGTTCAGTTCTCAACTCGACTGGAAACCAGACTGTTTTTGCATAGCCCAATGCCCCAAAAGTATCTGACTGAAGATTTGTACAGAGCACTCATAATCCAATATATGAGCAAAACTTTTTAAAGATTTAGACATTGCATTTATGAGACCAAATATGCATACAAATAATGGTCAAGAGCATTTTTACAGTATTATATTGTTACAGGAAAGCATGATGATAGAAATGCTAATGAGAACACAAGTTTTTTGTTTTTGGGGGGGTTGTTTGGTTTTTTGTTTTTTGTTTTTTGTTTTTTTTTTGAGAAAGGGTTTTCTGTGTAGCCTTGGCTGTCCTAGAACTCACTCTGTAGACCAGGCTGGCCTTCAACTCAGAAATCTGCCTGCCTCTGCCTCCCAAGTGCTGGGATTAAAGGCATGCGCCACCATGCCCACAAGGAAGTTGCAATAGAGGTCTGCTAGAAGCAAAGTCCCCCTCCCCCCCCAAAAAATAATAATCTCAAATACTAGAAAAGAAAAACCATACTTGTTTGTAGTGATAAAAACTGATACAACTATTAGAAAAATGTTTTAGAAGTTGTTTATAAAGTTAAATATTTATCTTCTATACACCCCTGAAAATATATTTAAGTCATCTACTTTAAAGAAGTGAAAACCAAGTCTTCTACATAACGCCACCATTTGTCACCAAGCCACACACAGCCCGAGTTTGATCCTAGGACTCTTGCAGCAGAAGAAAACTGACTCCTACAAGTTGTCTTTTGACCTCTACACAATTGATGTGGCATGCTACACACACACACACACACACACACACACACACACACACACACACATACATGGGGGAGAAGAGAGAGAGAGAGAGAGAGAGAGAGAGAGAGAGAGAGAGAGAGAGAATACATATACACATACATGCATACTTGATTTTAAAAACTACTTTTTTACAATAGACTTCTACATAAGAGATAATAGAAGCTTTATTTGTAAGAAATCAAAGCACTGGGGAAAATCCAAGTACATTATACACTGTAATATATGTCCGTACGATAGAAGGCAATCAGCCACATCATTTGTTAGTCTGCCAGCTCAGCAGCTTTGAGGAGGCACTGTAATGAGATAGGACGCTGGCCATGTGCCACATCTGCCCTGCTGTTACTAGTCTGTCGTGGTTTCTGTAATGTTCTATGTCACTGAATCAGACATGCTATAAGGGCTGAGCTCCCAAGGGCATGAAAGGAGGCTCCGTACCCAGAATCTATGTCATATCCAGCCAAAATGAATTGCTGCCCCTCTCCGGGGAGACAAGGTCCTATGTAATCAACTTCTCACTAAGATTGTTCTCTTCAAAGGCTAGCACTGCCATAGGGCTTGGCTTCCTGACAGACATTTGTTGGTAGAGTAGCAAGCTACCTCAAACTCAAGGAGTAGGAGGCCGTTCTTCAGAGCCACACACACACAGGCTGTTTCTAAGTCTGTGAAAATGGCAGAGGGTTCAGCTGGGACAACAGCTGGCTGAGGTCAAAGAGCACTGTTCTGTGGCTTTCTTCCTGAGATGGTGCCTGCCTTGCTACACTGTTGTGATATAAAGATCTCATTCCAATTTGTAAGGCATTCCCTTGTCTATACAGTTTTCTTGATTTTTTTAATTAAAAATTACCTTGTATACAGTATATTTTGATCACATTCTTTCTCCTATACCAGCTCCTCTGACATCTCCCTACTAGCTATATTAGCTTTTGAGAATTTTTTTCTGTAAAAAAATTTCATTTTTATTGTAATGAAGACATAACGGTGTTTCTTTTTTTCTTTTTCTTTTTAGTTTTATTTAATCTTTTTTTTATACTCCATATTTTATCCCCCTCCTGGTTCACCCTCCGACTGTTTCCCATCCCATATTTCCTCCCCAACTCCCTGTCCCCTCAAGGATATCACACACACACACACACACAGAACCTAACCCATCAAACCTCCACACTCCCTGGGGCCTCCATTATCTTGAGGGTTAGGTGCATCCTCTCTGATTGAATCCAGACCGAGCAGCCTTCTACTGTATATGTGTTGTGGGCCTCATATCAGCTGATGTGTGCTGCCTGGTTGGTAGATCAGTGTCTGAGAGATCTCAGGGGTCCAGATTAATTGAGACTGTTGGTCCTCCTAAAGGGTCATCCTTCTCCTCAGCTTCTTTCAGCCTTCCCTAATTCAACCACAGGGGTCAGCACCTTCTGTCCATTGGTTGGGTGTAAATATCTGCAACAGATTCTTTCAGCTGCTTGTTGGGTCTTTCTGAGGTAAGTCATGATAGGCCCCTTTTTGTGAGCACCCTATAGCCTCAGTAAGAGTGTCAGCCCTGTGGTCTCCCTGTGAATTGGATCCAACTTTAGGCCTGTCATTGGATCCACTTTTCCTCAGGCTCTTCTCCGATTTTGTCCCTGCAGTTCTTTCAAACGCAGACAATTATGGGTCAGGGTTCTGACTGTGGGATGGCAACCCATACCTCATTTGATGCACTGTCTTTCTGCTGGAGGTGGACTCTACAAGTTCCCTCTCCTCATTGTAGGATATCTCATCTAAGACCGTCCCCTGGAGTCCTGAGAGTCTCTCACATCCCAAGTCTCTGGTACATTCTGAAGGGTCCCTACATGTCCTACCTCCCAAGGTTGACTGTTTTTATTCTTTCTGCTGAACCACAGGACTTTAATTCTTTCCCCCAACCCAATACCTGATCATGTTTCCCTCTTTCCCTCTATGTCCCCTTTCCTACCCAGTTCTCTCCCTCCCTTCCCCCTTGTGATGACTTTCTTCTCCCTCTCAAGTGGAACGGATGCATCCTCACTTGGGCCTTTTGACTTGTTAACCTTTTTGAGTACAGTGGACTATATCTTGGGCATTCTGGGTTTTCTGTTTGTTTGTTTTTTGTTTGCTTTGTTGTTGTTGTTTTTGTTTTTTTGTTGTTGTTGTTTTGTTTTTGGCTAATATCCACTTATTAGTGAGTACATACTGTATTAGTCAGGGTTTCTATTCCTGCACAAAACATCATGACCAAGAAGCAAGTTGGGGAAGAAAGGGTTTATTCAGCTTACACTTCCATGTTGCTGTTTATTGCCAAAAGAAATCAGAACTGGAACTCAAGCAAGTCAGGAAGCAGGAGCTGATGCAGAGACCATGGAGGGATTTTACTTACTGGCTTGCTTCCTCTGGCTTGCTCAGCTTGCTCTCTTATGGAACCAAAGTCTACCAACCCAGAGATGGCACAACCCACAATGGACCATCTCCCTTGATCACTAAATGAGAAAATGACTTACAGCTGGATCTCATGGAGACATTTCCTCAAGGGAGACTCCTTTCTCTGTGATAACTTCAGCTTGTGTCAAGTTGACACACAAAACCGGCCAGGACACATTCCATGCATGTCCTTTTGGGATTGAGTTACCTCACTCAGAATGATATTTTCTAGTTCCATCCATTTGCCTGCAAAACTCAGGATGTCCTAGTTCTTAATAGCTGGGTAGTATTCCATTGTGTAAATGAACCACATTTTCTTTATCCATTCTTCTGTCATGGGACATCTGGGTGGTTTTTAGCTTGTAGCTATTACAAACAAGGTCACTATGAACATAGTGGAACACATGCCCCTGTTCTTTTGGGTATATTCCAAGAATGATATTGCTGGGTCTTCGCATAAATCTATTTTCAATTTCCTGAGGAACCTCCAAATTGATTTGCAGAGTGGTTATACTAGCTTGCAATCCCACAGGCAATAGAGGAGTGTTTCTCTTTCTCCATATCCTCTTCAACATGTGTTGTCACCTGAAGTTTTGATCTTAGCCATTCTGATTGATGTAAGGTAGAATCTCAATGTCATTTTGATTTGCATTTCTCTAATCACTAAGGACTTTGAACATTTCTTTTTTCTTTTTTTTTTTTTTTTTTTTAGACCAGGCTGGACTTGAATCCACCTGTCTCTGCCTCCCAAGTGCTGGGATTAAAGGTGTGTGCCACCACGCCTGGCTGAACATTTCTTTAATAAATCTTCAATAAATGGTGCTGGTCTAACTGGCTGTCTGTATGTAGAAAAATGAAAATAGACCCATATTTATCACCTTGCACAAAGCTCAAATTCAAGTGGATCAAAAACATCAACATAAATCTTATAGAAGAGAAGGTAGGAAAAAGCCTTGAACTCATGGACATAGGGCGAATTTTCCTAAACAGAATTCCAATGGCTCATGCTCTAAAGTCAAGAATTGATAAATGGGACCTCATGAAACTGGAAAGCTTCTGGAAGGCAAAGGGCATAGTCAATAACACATTTGGCAACCTACAGATTGGGAGAAAATCTTCACTAACCCCACATTCAATAGAGGGCTAATATTCAAAAATTTATAAAGAACTCAAGAAGCTAATCACTAAAAAACCAACCAACTCAACAAAAAAATGGGGTATAGAACTAAACCAAGGATTCTCAACTGAGGAAATTTAAATGGTTGTAAAGCACCTAAAGAAATGTTCAAGTCCCTAGTGATCAGAGAAATGCAAATCAAAGTGACACTGAGATTCCACCTCACACCAGTCAGAATGGCTAAGATCAAAACCCCAGGTGATATCACATGTTGGTGAGGATGTAAAGAAAGAGGAACACTCCTCCTTTTGCCTGTGGGATTGCAAACTAGTACAATCACTCTACAAATCTATCGAGAGGTTCCTCAGAAAATTGGAAATAGATCTACCGGAAGACTCAGGTATACCACTCTTCAGAATATACCTAAAAGATGCCCCACCATGCCACAGGGGCATGTGTTCCACTATGTTCATAAAGGCCTATTTGTGATAGCCAGAAGCTGGAAACAACCTAGATGTCCCACAACAGAAGAATGGATACAGAAAATGTGGTTCATTTACACAATGGAATAATACTCAGGTGTTAAGAACGAGGATAGCCTGAGTTTTGCAGGCAAATGCATGGGACTAGAAAATATCATCCTGAGTGAGGTGACTCAGACCCAAAAGGACATGCATTGTATTTACTCGCCAATAAGTGGATATTAGCAAAGAAAAAAAAATCTCAGAATGCCCAAGATACAGTCCACAGAACTCAAAAAGGTCGACAAGCTGAAGTGGCCAAGTGAGGATGCCTCAGTCCCACTTGGGAGGGAGAAGAAAGAAAGGACAAGTGAGGAGGCAGGGAGGGGCCTGGGAGGGAAAGTTTACAGGGCGGAGAAGTAGAGGGGAGAGGGCAAAGTGATCTGGTATTGGGTGAGGGAAAAGGACTGAAAACCTGAGGGCCAGCAGAAAGAATAGAAACAGGCAACCTCAGGAGATAGGGGTTTGGGGGGACCCTCCAGAATACACCAGAGACCTGGGAGGTGAGGGGCTCTCAGGACTCCAAGGGAGGGACCTTTGATGAAATGCTGTGACCCATAATTGTTTCTGTCTGAAAGAATTACAGGGATGGAAATGGAGAGGAGCCTGAGGAAAAGAAGGTCCAGCAACAGGCCCAAAGTGGGATCCAGCTCAAGGGAAGGTCCCAAGGCCTGACACTATTACTGAGGCTATGGTGCACTCACAAAAAAAGGACCTAGCATGACTGCACTCCCAAATACCCAACAAGCAGCTGAAAGAGTCAGATGAAGATATTTACAACAAATGGACAGAAGCTGCTGACCCTGTGGTTGAATTAGGGAAAGGCTGAAAGAAGCTGAGGGGAAGAGTGATCCCGTAGGAGGACCAGCAGTCTCAATTAATCTGGACCCCTGAGATCCCTCAAACACTGGACCACCAAACAGGCAGCACACACCAGCTGATATGAGGCCCCCAACACACATACAGCAGAGGACTGCTGGGTCTGTGTTCATTCAGAGATGATGCACCTAACCATCAAGAGACTGGAGGCCCCAGGGAGTTTAGAGGTCGGATAGGGTGGGGGGTTGGGGACATCCACGTGGAGACAGGGGGTGGGGAAGAGGTGTGGGATGTCGAACAGTCAGAGGGTGGATGGGGGTGGGGGAAAATAAAATATGGAATGTAAAAATAAATAAACACATTTTTAAAAATCTCTGTATTACATGATTTTAGCATTTCATCTCAATAGCACCTTTGTTACATGCACGGCTAACTATTTGAGCAAAACGATGCAAAGAGGATTAAGGAAAAAGCAGCCTAATGGCTCGGTACTATCAGAGGTGAAGGTTATGCCTTGTGTTTGACTTGGCTTTTCTTATATGTGTGGACAAACATTTAACGTTTCCACCTTATTAAGAGTAGATTAGATTCTTGTTGTCTCCAGCACTCAGATTTTACCCCGAACCAAAGATGCAAAGGGGCTAGAATGGGAGCATGGTGCAGAACCTGTATCAGAAGTGGCTCCACCCACACACAACTACAGAGTTATACCCATGGAGAAGGCACGAGTAATCCAGGACAGAAACTCCAAGTCATCCATCTAACTCTGAATTGAGTCGACGCGAGTGTTCTGCACACTAGAAAGGACCAGTGTACACTGTGGATGAGAACCTCACTGGGAATTATGACAACGAGGAGTGTCACAAGCTAAGCAGAGTAAACTTTACATTATTCCACTAAGGACATAAGAGGATTAAGTCTTTACTAGTTAACTTGTTATCTCCGCTTTATGGACTCTCCAATTGAGTGGTTTTAATTTTGACAAATAAAAGGTTGGTTTCCCACACAGTCCACTGGGGGTAAAGAAAAAAAAAGGGGGGAGGCTACTCTTCAGCTCGGCCCCGTTTTCCTTGCTACGGTGGAATTGAGTGCAAGCTCCTTTCTGCTTTGAAAGACGAGCCCTTATTCCACTAAGCTGCAGCCTATCTGAGCGGCGAAGATTTTAAATCGTCATAATTATATTTCACTTTCAGTTTAAGTGTGCATAATTTGTCTCTTTGTCTGATTCTCTTTGTTGCGTTAGTTTTTCTCCATGGTGAGCATAAAATAACAGGATTCATGATGACTCCCTAGAGGCTGCTCACTCCCCCCTCCGCCCCGCCCCCTTTAGAAATGCTCAAGATGTTTTGCTAATTTTTTTTTTTTTTTTGAGGAAAACCAAAGTTGGGTTTTAGAGAATAAACGTTTCACTAAGCCTTTGGGCTGCGTGCATGAGTGCGTACGTGTATGCATGCATGTGTGTGTATGTGTCTTATTGCAAAAGTTCTTCTTCCAGGTAGTTGGGTTCCCTGGCTTTTCCTGCATGTCTTCTAGTTCTGTCCATTATCCATGTCTATAATTGATCTAACTCCAGGTCAGCACTGGCCGGGATTTCTGTTCCAATGCAGTGGCGAGTGCATGTAGCCCAAACTGCTGCAGCACACAGTAGATTTTTCTCAGCCTCTCTTAGCTCCACCTGTTCTGTGCTCTACCAAAGGACTCACAACCCCATGAAGTCTGCTCCCTGACTTGAGACAATCACATGTGCTGGCAAGCTGCTTAGCATCCAGCCAGCTGTAGTCCAACCGCCATGTTATCAGATGACGGATGGCTTTATATCAGGTGTTTAAACCTACGAGCTACCCCATCTGGTAAATGATTTGAGATGTCTGCCCTTGTGTGATGAATGGGGAAAGTGACAGTGCCAATCATAGTGACCCATGGAGCCTCCCTGCTGCTGCCCGACAGCCACTATCTTGTACGCCCTAGTGCTTGACTTTCTCCGTTCTCCTGTCACTCAGCTGAGGTTAGACCTACTGTCACTAAATTGTTGCTAACTTGCATCATTAATCCATATATTTTCCTTGCAATGACCTTCATAAAATAGACGCCAGGGCACCAGCAGACTTGGGGTCCAGAAATAGACGACAAGACGTGTGCTCCAATCCAATCATTTTAAAGGAGGTTTCCTATCACTTTTCTCAATCCGTTTTGAAGTGATGTGGTTATTTGGCGGATACTGCCTATTTGACCTTGAAATCAAACTGAAATCCGCTATAAGAAAGACAAAAGGATTTAATGTGTCTCGTAGATTGGGATGAAAATTCCTCTACAGCTGCTGGGAAATGGATGGTGAGTAAATATGTTTGCTGTCGAGGGTTAGGACTTAAGTTCAAATCTCCAGAACCCAGATAAAAGCAATCTGTACCATAGGCATATGTGATCCTGATGCTCCTACAGAGAGGGAGAGAGAAGGGATTCTCTGGAAACTTTGGCCAACACCTGAGGTCTCTTCTAACTCCTACACTTGTGCTATGGTATGTGTGAGCTAACATTCACACACACAAAGCTGTTTCTACAAACACAAACATCCCTCTGTAACATGATCTGGCAGGTAAATATCACATCCCTTTGTGACGTTTCAGAGGTTTACCCAACCTCTCCTTCTGAAATGGTTTCTGACTTGGTCATCTGGTTTTGAAAATTTAAAGTCACTACTAAGCTGTAAGGTGCTGGTCGCTGGTGACTTTTCTTCAGTACAATGCCCATAAGGGACATGAATGCTTGAGGCCAGAGTAGCAGAGCTCAAAATAAAATTATGATTTTCTTCCCTGTAACTGCAGTTTCTTCTCACCCTTACTGTTGTGTTTGAAGATACAGTCTACTTACAAACGATGCATCATATCAATTACTCGGCATAGCAAGCACCAAATAATGGAGATTAAGCACAAAGCACAAACACTTCACAAACCATTTTTTGTGCAGTATTATTTTCTTCACCATCTCTAAAGGACTGTGAAAGTCTTGGGAGCCAAATACCAATTGTTTTACTTTAATTTAAAAATATATTGCCATTTAGATCTTCAATAAAAATGCTGTTTCACTCAGCCCTCTGTCATAAAGCGCAGCTTTTTATTTTTTCTTTTCTTTTCTTTCTTTCTTTCCTTTTTTTTCTACCATGAACAGTGAATAAACAAAACAAAAGGGGAGCTTAATGGGAATGACAGCACAGCAGGTACATTTATGATTTAGTATCATTTCAGTTTCCATCCAGAAAAATTGTCAACCGTTCCAGGAATAAAAAATAAAATGCTATGTACTGTGTAGTATAACCTCTTTAAATTGGCAATTTGTAGCTGTTTGATAATTCATTCTTAAGCAAACCTGAACCACTTGCTACCTGCTGTATTCATTAGCCTGTCCATCTTCCTAGTCCCTGTAGAGCCTGGGGAACCATGGCTGCTAGAAAATGCTATGCTGCTGTGTATATTTGCGTATATATATATATATATATATATATATATATATATATATATATATATACATACATACTTATTTTTATGCAATTGTTTTAGAAGGATGAGCAAAACCCCTCTTTTTTGGCCTTAGAGATAAATATTAACATTTTCTGGATGTGTTTCAACAGATCCATTTTGGATAAATAATGCATTACACAGCATCATATGCAGTAGAATTTTTTTTAATTCAGTTATTGAGCATAACATGCAAAGCTCAATATAGAAACTACCAAATTTTTGGAGCAACAGCTCTCTGTGTGTGGCACATTTGCAAATATGAGTATTTCAGGGTGCAAATTAAAATAGTTTGATGCACCATATCACACTTTCTCAATGAAAGGGAAACTTTCCTTGTGCTTACTATAAACACTTCATTTACACGTTTATTTGAGACTTTGTTAAATTAGATTATGTAAACACAGGCTGGATAGCAAGTCAGATTTAATACACGCAAGTTTGGAAACTGACTTGCAGAGCAGGGCGAACATAAAAGTGGAAAGGACTTCACCAAGATTTATTGATTCACGTCAAGGCATCATTACTTTTCAAAGTGTGAAAAATGATCATATATTTATGACCTGCCGACTGAAGCTG
The DNA here is from genome assembly GCA_902729485.2 of Mus minutoides. NCBI lineage: Eukaryota > Metazoa > Chordata > Mammalia > Rodentia > Muridae > Mus > Mus minutoides. Next base: position 869,972 of record LR753320.1, on the reverse strand, counting down.
TTCTGTGAATTAGCAAAGCTCTGGAGAGGAGCAGCCTAATTGCATTATCATAGAGTCAGAGATGGTTGTCAATTTCGCCCATTTAGCTTTTCTCCTTTAGTTTGTTAAAATGAAGGTGCCATACGTTGGTTGAATTCACTAATACCCTGATGAATGAGGTATTTTCCCAGTAGGCTGGCTACAAGTATAAACAGTGAATTAGGAATGAAAGACCATCAATCATATCTCCTTCAAACAGGCTCCTGCCCTGAGAGTATCCATTATATATTTGGGCCACTTTAAATTTTTCTATGCAGTTTTCATTGGCAAAAACACGTAAATTGTCCATAATCTGGATGATCCCTGTGGAAGCGGCAGTCGTAGTAAAGTCAGATACTTTCTTCACTGATACAATGACTCCTCTCTCCCCTGTTTGGGACGTTGTGTTTCTGTTTTAGAAATATACTCTGCACATACTGTTGTTTCTCAATAGGACCCTAACTGAAAAGATTGGTTTACCTAGCTGATGGTTGTTTCTATATTACAGAAACCATGAACTAAATGTTTCTTTACATGTATACTTTGGTCAAGTACAAGTCTTAGATGACCTGGGGATTTATGCAGTGGTTTGGTTTTGGTGGTTTTTTTCCTTTGTTTCTATGCAGGGTCAGATTTTGCCCCCAGGCACCCATGTATGGTTCCCTTGGGGTTCAGTCCCTTTAATGGAAATTATGAGTATGCATCCAAGAGCAAGATTCTTCCCTTGGGGACTTATTCTGCCTCAATGTGCAAACATAATTCTCATTAAAATTAATAAGAATTGTACATATGCATCTTGGGAAGAAATAGACTCCTCCTAGATTCATATCATCTCATTCTGTTTCATGAAGAAGAAGAAAAAAAGGAGAGGGGCAGAGTCTTCCATGGAGGTGGCATGCAGCCAAGGCTTGTGATTCCAGATGCACAGGCGGAGTTTTCGGTGTCCACCTGCAGCATGAGTGAGACACAGTCCCCTGTTCTTTTTTCACTGCAAGAGCTTGTGCAGGGACCCTGAGAAAGCTCTGATTTAGCTAAGCTTTTCTCCAGCATTATAATTATTCCCAGGATGTCTTCTCAAGAGCATTCAGGGAAACTGGGCCTTGCTTATATTTGATTCCTAGTTTGGGGGTTTGGGATCATTTGTATTTATTGGAATCATTGGGCCATAATATTTGTCTATTCTTTCTTCTTTGTAATGCTTTGAAATACCCCTTATTTGACTGGGTAAGTGGTATTTAACTCCTGGTGTGTTTTAGGGTCTGAGAAATCAGCTTTTATTCTGGGGAAATGCAGCTTTAATGCACACATTGCTAAACTTGTGTAAATTCAGCCAAACAACATTTTTAGATTGAATGAATCGGTGTAGCATTAAGAAAGAAACGTTGGCATCTACTAATTTGCTAATCCCTGTTGTTGAGAGAAAATATCAACTGCAAAATTATTGTCTAATCCATCTGAACAACACCTTATTTTTTAAAAGTATATGGTTCCCAAAATAACTCAGGTGCTTATCTGAATATGAAGTTTGAGTCTTTTCACTAATAGAATGCAGGAAAGTGTAGAGGTTAGCGCTTTTATCATATTTGCTTCACAACTGCAAGCAACATATTAAGTATCTTCAACTTGTTTAAAAAGTAGGTGATTGGACATAATATTACCTGAGGATCCAGCTATACCACTCCTGGACATATGCCCAGTAGATGTTCCAACATATAATAAGGACACTTGCTCCACTATGCTCATAGCAGCCTTATTTATAATAGCCAGAAGCTGGAAACAACCCAGATGTTCTTCAAAATGAGGAATGGATACAAAAAAAAATGTGGTACATTTATACAATGGGGTACTATTCAGCTATTAAAAACAATGACTTCATGAAATTCACAGGCAAATGGATAGAACTTAAAAATATCATCCTGAGTGAGGTAGCCCAGTCACAAAAGAATACACATGGTATGCATTCAATGATTAGTGGATATTAGCCCAAAAGTCTGGAATATCCAATATTCAATTCACAGACTACATGAAGCTGAAGAAGAAGGAAGATCAAAGAGCGGATGCTTCAGTGCTTCTTAGAAGGAGGAACAAAATACTCACAGGAGGAAATATGGAGACAAAGTGTGGAGCAGAGACTGAAGGAAAAGCCATCCAGAGACTGTCCCACCTGGTGATCTATCCCTTACACAGTCACCAAACTTGGACACTATTGCGGATGCTAGGAAGTGCTTGCTGACGGGAGCCTGATATGTCTCCTGAGAGGCTCTAACAGAGCCTGACAAATACAGAAGTGAGTTGGATGCTCACAGCCAACTATTGGGCTGAGCATGGGGTCCCTGATGTAAGAGTTAGAGAAGGGTTGGAAGGAGCTGAGGGGTTTGCAGCCCCATGGAGGGAGTAACAGTGTCAACAGGCCAGACCCCCGGAGCTCCCTGGGATTGAACCACCAACCAAAGAATACACATGGTGGGACCTATGGCTCTGGCCACATATGTGGCAGAGGATGGCCTTGTTGGACATCAGTGGGAGGAGAGCAGTCCTTAGGACTGAGGTTGTTCGATGTCCCAGTGTAGTGGAGAATGCCAGGGTGGGATGACAGGAGTGGGTGGGTGGGTGGGAGAGCACCCTCATAGAGGCAGTGGGAGGGAGATGGGATAGAGGGTCTCCAGAGAGGAGACCTGGAAAGAGGAAAACATTTGAAAGGTAAATAAAGAATATAGCCAATAAAAAAATTAAATTAAAAATGTAGGTATGGGAGGCTGATGTGTTTAAATATTTATTTTAGTTTTTTTGTAATTGAGTGTGGGGTATAGGTGCACATTAGTACAGATGCTCATAGAAACTAGAGGTCTTGGATCCCCTAGAGCCAGAGATATAGACAGTTGTGAACTGCATGAGGTAGGTACTAGGAAGCAAACTGGACTTGAGTCTTGTGGAAAAGTAGCTCCTGCTGTTATCTGTGAAGCCATCTTTCCAGAGAGACCAATTTTGAGTCAATCAAATACAGCTTAAATGTGTACCAATAAAAACATGATTGTGAGTACTTGTTGGGATAAAGAGATCCAATTCCCTTGCTTGACAATTACTGCTCATCAGGTACAGAGGAGAGTTAGAGACAGCTTTTAGAATGTGGGCTTTGAATCAAAGAAATGACCAGAAGCAAATGGCTTGTAGGACACAAATTCTTCCAGGAAAAGCATTCTCTCTACCCATGGAATGAAGAAACAATACTCCCACAGGCCCAGGACCTTCCCATTTAATCCACTGGGAATTTCTCAGCAGGTAAGTCACCTTCACAAAAATTGGGTAGCCATCCAGAATTTCAAAAATAACTGAAAGATTTAAAGACCAACCATTGGGGTGATTCAAGAGCCTAACAAAGACACTGGGTAAGTTTGTCTGAACATGCCAGCCAATGTTATCATATCATATCATATCATATCATATCATATCATATCATATAATGTTATCATATCAAAGACATTCTGTTCATTCCTGAGATACTGGAAAACTGAAGTAACTGTGAGCTTTACAGCATTTTTTTGTGGTAAAGTTGCAAAGTACCTTGATTTAATTTGTAACTTTGCTGTACAAAGTTGTTTGTGCTGCATTTATATTTAAGTAATTCAATATTCCTCTCAACATGACTGCAGGAAAGACAGCACATGGCTCCAAGTGGTGACCACACAGAAGAGAGAAGACTGGGTTTTGCTTCCTATTGCACACATTTTTGTGTATTAATGACTTGAGGTATAATTAAACCCTTAGAAAATGAATCATTAACTGGCTGTGACTTGATTCAACTAGTTAAGTCTACAGCGGTATGTGGTGCTCTGACCAGAGGGATGAGGCAAGTCTTAGTCATGATGTAACTTAACAGTTCTGCAATTAAAACATAAAAATAAAGCACACACTA
>LR753320.1:848133-865941 GCA_902729485.2 Mus minutoides | reverse complement strand
GGCCTAGTTGGCCATCATTGGGAGGAGAGGCCCCTTGGTCATACAGACTCTATATGCCCCAGTACAGGGGAATGCCAGGGCCATTACGTGGGAGGGGGTGGGTAGGGGAGCAGGGCGGGGATGCGGGAGGGTAAGGGAAAATTTCTGGATAACATGTGAAATGTAAATGAAGAAAATATCTAATAAAGAGAAAAAAAAAGAAAAAAAATCAATGTAAAAATAAAAAAAAAATAAATAAAAAAACATAAAAATAAGCCGGGCATGGTGGCGCATGCCTTTAATCCCAGCACTTGGGAGGCAGAGGCAGGCGAATTTCCGAGTTCAAGGTCTACCTGGTCTACAGAATGAGTTCCAGGACAACCAGGGCTATACAGAGAACCTCATCTCAAACAAAACAAAACACCAAAACCCAAAAAATAACAACAAAAAATAAAACATAAAAAGGCAGGTAGTCATAGAACACACTGCTTATCATCAAGATGTGTAACTTTGAATCTGCTTGATTTTTTCCTAACTAGATTTTATTTCATTTCCAATAGCCAAATTCTGTGTTACCTTGTACATGCATAATCATTCTACTACATATTAAAGCTCTGTGTAGTTTACAGTTCAAGAAAATTTTATATATATATATATATATATATATATATATATATATATATATATACTACAGAATAAAATGAGTTATTCAATAGCGTGTTAAACTGCTGATATTCTGAACTAGGTAATGCAGTTTTCCACTGGATTGAGGTTGGTCTTATAACTAGGCTGAGTGTTTTGTTGTTGATGTTGCTGCTCTTGCTGTCTTCTCTAAGAGGTAAGGATATGTGGTTTGTTCTTCCTTTGAGTTGGGAGTAAACTTGTATGGAAGAGAGATACAGTTCGAGCTCACCAGACCTCTGACAGTTAAAATGGTGTAGGGCCTAAGGGTACAAAGAAACAATTTCCACAAAATATATTCTATCCTACAGAGGAACTCAGTAAGGCTCAGGAAAATTACAGGGGCAGACACATTGAGACTCAGAAACTTACAACTCACTCTGACAAGGCCCAAATCTCAGGAAGTCCTGATACGGTCTAGTTCAGGGAGCACTTCCCCCGCCCCCACCCCCACCCCCACCCCAGGAGCTGCCTACAAGGGAGCAGCTAGTTATCCACATCCACCTTCTGTGAATCTTCTCATGTTGGAGCGGGCTTTGGGTGACTTGGAGGCAGCCAACTATGCACCTGAAATAGCTTCTTAGTCTCACAAGTAACCACTGTAAACTCACGGTTCACTAAGGTGGACTTCCGTGGTACCATTGCTTTCATTTCTCATTCATTCCTATATAGGTTGAAATAAATGGTTGATTACATCTTCCAGAAAGTATCATACAAAATCAAGTTATCATCTGGTTACCATCCTAGAAAAAGCCCTTCTGTAGAGATGGACTTCTAAGTGGTTTTAAAATGTATTCTATTAACCAGGCAGAGTGGCACATAACTCTAATCCCAGTACTCAAGAAACAGATGCAGGTAGATGGCAGGGAGACCATCCTCATTTACATAGCCAGGGCTACACGGTGCAAATTTGTTCATTTGACTTGTTAAAAAGTTTATGTTACATGATGTGTGTGTGTGTGTGTGTGTGTGTGTGTGTGTGTGTGTGTTGTGCTTGTGTAGAGGGTAGAGGATAACTTGGTAAAGTCAGTTTTCTCTTACATAGTGTGGATTCCAGGGATCAAACTCAGACTGACAGGTACCAAGTTTGAGGGGAAAAGTGTCTCATTCAACTTTAGAATAAAATAAAGACAGTGGACACACATTTGACTAAAAGATACAACAGATCAAGGTTATCATATCTGCTTAAAATACTTTCTGCCTGCCACTTAATTAAGGAAATAAAGAGCCTTGACTGATAGCCACATGACCTCTCACGGAGTGATTACTCCACATGTCTGCAGTTACTTCTACACATTCCATAAAATCAAACTGTATTTTAATCCCTCATGTGTCTGCACATGTGAACTCTCAGTCCCTTGATGAGTGATGAACCATTAGACTTAGCTACAAATTGTCTAAATACATAATTGTCAGATTAGTTAAATTTATTTTGATGCTAATAGAATCCTAAATGGACAAAGATGATGTATGGGTCAAGAGATGCCATCGGCTTCCTAGAACTGGAGTTACAGATAGTTAAAGCCACCTTGTGGGTCCTCTGCAAGAGCAGCAAGTCCTCTTAAACACCGAGTCATCTCCCCAACTCTTACCTTGTAACTTTATTAGCATTTTCTCTTTAATCTTCTGATTCTTACACAAATATTTCTTCTAAGTTTTTGCATTCTTTGGAGTATTTTTAAGTTGTTATCTCCTAAAGTATATGATAGAATTTCTTCTTTCTTTCCAAAATATATAATTTATAATTCATGACAATTTTTCACATGTTCTTTGTGTTAATGTAACTGTGTCTCCTCTTTAAAATGGAAAAACGTTGTTCAATCATAGTTTCTTTGCAGTTTAACAAGAATAGTTTTGTAATATGGTGTTAGAGTACAATGTTTGGTTTGGGGTTTTTATTTCATTATGCAGAGGAATCAGGAGGAACCCTTAAGATGAACATGTGCATTTCTTTTGACTCAATCATTTTGACATTCTTTGTTCTTCTCATAGGGGCAGTTATCTGTTTTCATACATTGAACAATCTTTTATTTTAGAAACATATTGATTAATTAAAATGTGTGCTTTTGTTATTATGTGGGTGTCCTTGGTCAATGAACCAGTGTCTGACAAAGGGCAATGCCCATAATATATGAGGGCTTCCCGAAGCTCACAAGCCAAATGAAAAACACCTAATTTTAAAATGTGCACCAGATTCAAATAGGGATTTCTAAAAAGAGGACATTTAAATATGAAAATTTTCTCACCATCACTGATCATCAAAGAAACACAAATGAACCCCAAACTGAAGAACATTGAGTCCCAGTAAGACTGTTACCAGCAAAACAAGCAACAGCACAGGGCCTGTGGTGCGAACCTGTGATCAGAGTGTAGTGGAGGCACAAGGATTGCAAGTTTGAGTCCAGGTTAGTCACAAAGTAAGATCTTAAAGGAAAAAGAAGCATAAGATAACAAGCTTTGATGAAGATGTGGAAAGAAAGCCTTCAGTATTGATAAGAGTATAAATTAGTACAGCCTCTATTAAAAAAAAACTAAGTACATCTCTCAGAAAAATAAAGGCAGACATATCACACAACACAGCCATCCTACAACAGGATATACATACAAAGGAAATGCAGTTTGAGTGTTGAGAAGACCTCTTCATCTACTCATTCTCTGCAGCCCTATTCACAATGGCTTAAAACATGGCATACACCATATACTCACAGTGGAGTACTACTAAACCATAAAGAAATAAATCCTGTCATTGTGACAACATGGGTGAGACTGGAGATTAATGTATTAAATGTAATAGTTCAATAAGAGAGTGTTGCACCCAGGTTGCAAGTTTCGGGCAAACTTGCAAATATTAATGGAACAAATATTAATGTTGAAACCAGCCTGGATTACAAAAGAAGAAGGTAAAATGCTGTTGTCTGATATCACTCATACGTGGCAGGCAGGGGACATAGATTTTGTTGAGGTAGAATGATGGCTAGCATACTCTGGAGACAGTGCAATATGGGACAAAGAGAAAGGCAGGCCTACCTGTTCCAATTTATAGTTCAACAGGAGTGATTAATCCTTAGGAAGACTTTAGAAATAACAACTACCATCCATTTAAAAAAAAAATAGAAGAAAGAATTTTTGGAAGCTTTCACAATAAAGAAAAGTAAAAATATTTAGGGAAATAAATACATTTATCATGATTTAAATATTATACAAGTATACACGCATCAAAGGACACTACATTTCATAATTATGAACATTTTTGTGTTTTATTATTGATTTAAAATAAAATTACTTTAAATTAAAAGGTATTCATGAGAGTATACACCTACTATCTTTTGGGAATTTGTTTTGTTTTTACATGGAGTGTTCTGTAGCTTTCAGACTGGTTTCAAACTCATCAGATAGCAAAGAATGGTCTTGAACTTTTGATCATCTGCCTCTATGTGGTAAGTGTCAGTCAGGGTGATAGGTATCTCACTCCCATGCATAAGTTTCCAAGCTATAACTATTGTTTTTTAATTTAAGTACTTGTGGCCCAGATTTAATATTTATTTTGTTTTCTATTTCACTAATGTCAAGGTCTTTCTTCATTTATTTCTATATTTTATTTAGATTAGGGTGGTGCCTATTTTCTCTTTTAAATTTTTTTTTCTTTACTGTGTGTGTGTTTGTGGGTATGTGCAGGCATGTGAGAACACATGTGTTTGCATATGCCATGACACTTGTACAGAGATCAGAGGAGAACATTCAAATACAGTTTCTCTCTTTCTACGGTGGATTACCTGGATCAAATGCAAGTCAGGAGATTTGCACAGGGCAAGCGCTTCTTTCTACTCACTGAGACATCTCAGTGGCCTGTGGCCTATTCTTATGAGTGACTTCCTTGATTCAGTCACTTTTTTTAAAATTATTTCACTTAATGTTTAATGCTTAAGGCATCTTTTTATGCTTATCTATCATTATTCATTTCTAAATAGTCTGATTTTTCAAATTTGTCTCCTCAGTCATGCAAAAGTCAACATACACGATATATAGTAATAAAACTAAAGGAAGAATAGAAAACTAAAGAAAGAATCATTTGGGAGTGTGGGGGAACTGACACAGAAAATGCCAGGGATGTTAGCGATTCTCCCTTGCCTTTCACCTAATGGGGTGCATCCTTAGGTTAAAATTACTTGTTAATTTTGTCTTAGTTTAAGACACCATGTTATAAAAATCAGAGTTGTTTAAAAAAAATGAAACTATGCCTTTCACGAGTCAACCCTGTCACCAAGGTGTTCATGCACAAGGATAAGTGATTTTATGGTAGAAATATTATAAAAAGAATCTGAAAGAGTGTGGACCAGGCACCTCTAAGATCTTTCTTACCATTTGCACCCTATTCTATAATTTAGTTTATCATAAAGTGTAGCAAACAGTGCCACAAAACTATCTTTAATTCAAGTGAACACCCTTCTGGAATAAACACCATAGGAAATCAAGAATGCTTTAGTGAAATATAATTGTGTTAAAATATAATTAAATTGGTGGTGCACGCCTTTGATCCCAGCAGCCTTTAATCCCAGCACTTGGGAGGCAGAAGCAGGCGAATTTCTGAGTTCAAGGCCAGCCTGGTCTACAGAGTAAGTTCCAGGACAGCCAGTAAAAAGAGAAACTCTGTCTCCAAAAAACAAAAAATAAGATAAAAAATAAAATTATATATATTATATATGTTTATTATATATAAATTATATATGTATATATAATTAAATAATTCCTAATTGACAGAAGTTGTGGAATAAACCAAGATGAGACCAGCTTTCTGTACAGTGTATTAATCAATCAAAAGAAAGAAAAGGAGAGCGAATACAGCACATAGTTTCCATCCCTGAGTTATAGAGTCCTTGCTAGCCTTGCCTATATAGCAAGTGAGAAGCCAGCCTGGACAATGTAGGACTCTTTCATAAAAGCCAATTAATCAATGCATTGATTTCACTAAATTAAAGGCTTGCTTAGCTACTATTCTGTTGCCGGGCTTCATTCTAGGCCCTGAAAATTGAATACAGAAAAACAAAATCCTTGTGCAGGTGTGGTATGAAATCTTCATCCTAGCACTTGGGAGGCAAAGGCAAGATCATCACGAGTTTGAGGCCAGCTGAAAGTACGTCAAGACCTGTATTAGAAAAACAAAAATAAAATACTGCCTTTCCTCTTCTGCAAACTCAGGAAGTGAAGAGACCAGCCAGTGGATTAGACAGTATGAGGCAGTGTCAGTGTCGTCAGCGTAGCAGCAAGAGGAACCGAGAACGCGAAGGGTGCTATTTTAGGAAGGAAAGCAGAGATCTAAATGTAGTGTAGAACAGGTCCTGTAAATATTTGAGTGGCGAGCATTCCAGTAGAAAGCACAACAAATGCAGAGGCTTAGAGCCTGAGCATGGTGTGTTTGAGGAGTAGCAGCTGAAAGAAATGAGGGAGAGCATCAGGAATTAGGTCTGCGAGGCAGCCAGGCTCACATCAGGCAGCACTCCAGGCCGCTACTCGGATTTGCATTTAGTTCAAAGTCAGAGTTTTGAATCAGAGAGTGAAATGTGATTTAGACATCCAAACAATCATTCTGGTGGCTGTGGGAAGACCCTGGGTGAGTGCCTGGGGGTGGGGACTGCCTGAGGGAAGAAAGGCCATTAGGAAACCACCGCAGTCATTTGAATGATGCCGATGAGATTGGCGAAGACTGAAAAGTTAGAAGGGTGATAACAAAGACAAAACAAAACAAAAACAAGAAAAGGAAGAGGGGCTGGGAGACCTGGATGGATAGATTAAAAAAAAAAAAGGTTACTTTCAAAGTGTTCAGTTTCCCCGGGGCCCACTTAAAAGCCAGGCAGGTTGGCAAACATCTGTAATCCCAATACCCAGGCGGTATAGTCAGGCGATGTCTTGGCACACTAGCTGTTCACAGTAGCCAACATTGGTGAGGCCCAGGTTTAGTGAGAAGCCTTCCATGAACAGAGTGGGGATGGGGTGTAACGGAGAGACATTCAGTGTCAGCTTCAGGCCTTTATACATAGGTACATAGACCGGAGAGTGCACACCACACACACACACACACACACACACACACACACACACACACGGTCACTTGCACACAAATATACACTCACACACATTCTAACTCACACAGGTGTAGAGCGGTAAAAAGAAGGAGAAGCAAAAATCCAGGGCCCCTGCCTGCAGGAATGCATCCCAGAGCACTGGCTTGGAAGGGAAAAACCCAGGAATCACTTGAGGATGCGTCTTCACCATGGGGAGAGTCCGAGCAGGTATTTGAATAAATGGGTCTGGAATAAGACAGTGCAGTCTGCAATGAAACATCAGTTGGTGCTGCAGTGTGTCTGAAGAGAGGATGAGAGAAGGCCTTGGGAATTACTTACAAGAAACCTCCAGAAGGCCATGGTTGAGAAGTGAGTATTGGCTTTGGCTAGGTAGGGTTACATAACTGCTTCTTTGGAACAATATAAACAAAAGTCTGATTAAAAAGTAAGGCTGGGGCAAGAGAGGGGAATAAGAATAAGGCAGAGCCTACAGCACAAACAATTCTTGTCAGCTTTAGTTAAGAAAAAGCAAAAATAAATCAATAAATACTAAAATAACTAGCAATAACACACAAGCATGTTTGTGGTTATCATCTGAATCTCAAATGGTCTCCACAGACACAATTTCTGAAGCATGAGTTCCTGGAACCTTTGGAGAGCTTTTGGAAGGGTGTGGAGCCTATGGGAGGCTGGACTAGCTGGCAGAAATAGGTCACTGGGTACAGGGTTTTGAAGGTTAACCTCTGCTGTGGTCATGACTACATTCTCCATGCCAGTCCACCATGATGGAATGAGATCCTTCAGTACCAGCAGCTCAAATGAACTTTAAGTTCATTTGAACTTAAACAACTTATAAGTTCTTTCTGCCAGAAACATATTTTATGGGAGCAGTAAGAAAATAGCTAATATGTTCAATCTGGTTATATCTGAGTTGGCCACAAGACTTGATTCTTCATTCACCTTTATAAGACCAGAGTCTAATAATCAGTAGATTCCCCAGGAATCATCACCCAAGTCAGCTGGATCACAGAGTGAAGGTAAAACTTGTAAGGCAATGATGGAATTCTCCTCACCATGGTGTATCCCTTCATGAGTCTGAAGTGGTCAAAAGTAAGTCATATGGAGGATGGTGGCTTTAAGGACGGTTGATCATTTATATTGTTATGATGAAGACTAGTAACAAAAAGATACCTTGAAGAAGACAGAGGTATATATATATATATATATATATATATAGTCGCCCAATCACAGTGCGCAACTGAGAGAATAATACAGGAACTCAGACGGAGCAGGAACCTGTAGGCAGGACTTGATGTAGAAGCCATGGAGGATCTGCCTATTGGATTACTCCCCACGGATTGCTCTGCCTACTTTCTTATGCATGCACGCCAGAATCATCTTCTAAGAGTGGTACTGCCTACAATAGAAGAGCTACAAATAAACAAAGCAGGCTGGATTATTTGAATTTCCTTCATCATAACATATGCTACAAAGTATGTTTTCTGCTTCAAGGTTCTTGTAGTTGTTACCCCCCACCTTTACCCCTGACACACACACACACACACACACACACACACACACACACACATTACCCCACACTCACACTCAGCACTCAGACATCTCTCAGATCCTAACGTCGGCATCATTCCTAGGAAAACAGCTTGACAACACATAAAGATGAGTGGATGCAAGTCCTTTGGAGTGACATTTTCTGGTTCCTGTTACCTCTGATGGCTTATCTTGGTTGTCTACTTGATAGCAACTGGAATCAACTAATGCCCAAGAAGCTGGGCTCACCTGAAAGGGGTTTTCTTGATTGGATCATTAACGGTGAGAAGACCTGGCCTAATCTGGCCCATACCTTCTGGCAGATGCCTACATAAACACAACCTGGAAGAAAGATGCTTTTGGTTTTTGCCTGTGTAACTCCATTCTTGTTGTCAAGTTCATAGATACTACTGCTGAGACATCCTTCCACTAGTAATAGAACCCACTTCTTCAGGATTACAACCTATATTAAAGAGCATCTGAGGCATACACTCTCACAAAATGAACAACTACCAGATATTCGGCCTTTATAGCAACTAGGAGACAGCCATTGTTAGACTAGCCAGGTCACAGTCCATAAGCAACTCTAATACATCCTGGTTAATGTTTATATAAATTCTGTTCATCTAGAAGGCTAACTAAAAATCTGTACTTGTCCCTACTCCATTTCAGCTTTGCCCAGTTACCAAATCAAACAGCCTGACATCATAGATACCTATTCTTTCAGTCCTTATCAAATTATAAGCAAATCCTATTGGTCCCATCTTGAAAGTGTGGCCAGAGCCTCCCTACATTTTAATGCTCTTTGTTAAAAAAAAAAAAATATATATATATATATAGTATGAATTAGTGTTTTGCTTGATACATGCAATGCACTCAAAAACCAAAAAAAGTGTCAGGACCCTCCTAACTGCAGTTTCCAATGACTTTGAATCCCTGTGTCGGTGCTGAGAATGGAACAGGGTCCTCTACAAGAGCAGAAGTAAGTGCTCTTACCCAGTGAACCATCTGTCCAGTCCCATTCATCACTCGATTGTAGTGAGATGAGTGTAAGCTCTGCCCTGGTGTCTATCCCTACCAGCTGCCGCCTTGAGTGGCCAGATCAACTATTTGGAAAAAACAAAATCAGAATAGCTGATGCTCCCCTATCTGTCATGCACAGCCATATGTAGAACACAAAGGAAAGTCTTTACCTTGATACGTAGGGCCCAGTGTGAACGGGCGCTGCTCCCCTCGGTTCTCACCACCCATCTATTGTGACATGGGAAATGCTATCCAGCTTGACGGGGCTTTGACACAGTGAGTTCTTTGAAGTGGGGGAGATGGAAAGCACTCAGAAGCAGCAAACTAGTGACCAAGCAAACCCACAGGACTCAAAGTAGATAGCTCTTGCCCAGGTCCCACTCCTAGGCTGTTACCTCAGATTAAACCTGTCTTCTAATCACACTTCTATGAGCTTAGGCCTAAGCATAAAACAGAGGACCGTTTCCCTTGGGTCTTCAGCTCTTCATTCCTGAAGGCCTCTGTGTCATACAAAACCTTGATTAAATAAGATTATGTTTTCCTATGGTTAGCCTATCTTTGTGGGTCACTGTACTCTTGGGCTGTTGACCAAAGTGCTCGTTATAGGTGAGGAGTGTCACCACACTTCCACCAGAGACTTTGTCTGATGAGTAAGGTCTAGTACCAAGGTTGTTGTACACCTGAAGTTTACAACTGACATCAAAACAAGAGGATGGCAGGTTATGAGTCCTTGTCTCAAAAAAAAAAAAATTGGTATATAACTCACTCTGTGTCATGAGGCTTTCAGAAAGAAAGAAAGAAAGAAAGAAAGAAAGAAAGAAAGAAAGAAAGAGGGGAAGAAAGAAGAAAAGAAAGAAAGAAGAAAATCAAATAAGGTAAAAAAAAATCTAACAATTGGAGCCTCTCTGAAGGTTTGAAAACTCAATCTTGGTTTTATTCTTGATATTCATACTTCATTGTCATTAAAAATCTTTATGTCTCACAATTATTTTGCACTGGCGAAGTTTTATGTATTTAATGAATGAATCCCTCATCAGATTACATTTCAAATATAAAGGCAAAACCAATAGGGAAAATAGATGGTGATTTTTTTTTTTAAATTTTTGTTCCTTCAAAGTCAAAACATACTTAGTAGGGAAATAAAAAGGTATTTTTCCAAAAGATCAATGAAGGTTGCTGTCATCTTCTAGGACATTAAGGCAACCGAGACAGATAGATATTCAGGGCATTGAGAAGTTGTTCTTGTGCATGAAGGCAGAATTACAAATGGCCTGGTTTTCCCTATATCTTCATAATTAGCAGAATAATTATTGATCAGCACAAAGCACGTAGTCTCTGGAGGCATGATTTGTGCAAGTGCTCAGCTTTTTAAGAGCCTAAATCACAGTCATCAGTACTTAAAAATGAATTGATAGTAAATGTGGTATAATTAATGCACCTATTCTATTTCTGGGACTACATCCTTCCATACTAAATATGCCATTCATTTAGAAATGAATATAAGGGTACGGTGATGACAGAATGGAAACAAATTGGGACTTCCTTTCCCCACAACAACCCTTGCTCCTAACTTACACAGAGTTATCATTGACTATGTAAATTTAAAATATTTCCCCACTCTATTTGCCAGTGACAAATCCCACGATAGTCTGGATCAAAGGCTCTCAATCTTCCTAATGCTGCAATATTTTAACGCAGTGCCTCATATTGTGGTGACCCCAACCATAAAGTTATTCCATTGCTACTTCATAACTGTGTTGTACTTACTGCAGGGAATCATGATGCGGATATATGATATGCAATCCCTGGGAAAGGGTCATCCCATGCCCATAGGGGGTCACAACCAGGTTGAGAACTGCTGGTCTGGATGAAGCACTGAAATGTACAATGGGTCCCTAGAATATATAGGTGCCAATGCTGGTCTCTTTGCCCTCTTGCTTCCCCAGGTTTTTCTGCTTCAGCCTGTGTCACAATGGACTGTCACCTGGAGGACTTGGGTCTCTCTAAAGTCTACAGTGTTGGGGCTGGTCTCAGCCTGTGGGTGCTGTTAACACCCTATTTTTAACATCTGAATAACATCCAGACCAGGGTCAGGAGTGACACTGGACTGTTGGCTGTCTCCGGCTGTCTTCACAGCACTTCCATTCCTGAGTAATCAATCCCTGTACTCGTTTCCTCTATACAACACATTGACTCCATGAAAGAAAGAACCTAGCTTGCCATACTGACTGTCATAGCCTACTCACTGAGGAAGTGTTATGTGTGGTCTAAGTTACGAATGCTAGTGTAAATGAATGCGTGAGAGAAACCCGCATTTGTTCTAAATGTTACCAAGCGCCAGAATGATGGGTAGAGCTTTTGAGAACATGGATCCCCTCCCCCCTCCTGTTCCGGATTTGGAAGGTATGTTTGGAAAGTTTTTGTTTAGAGCAGGTCCCCAGGAAGCCCAGATGTTGCTAGTTTATCAAGGACACTTAGAAAGCCAGGACTGTCCTGTGCATGCTCACACAGTAGCCAATCAGCCTACACCTGAGTCACTCAGCAGCATCAAAGAGCGGGAACAAATTCCTGAAGGAATAACTTTAAATGAGCAAAGATATATGTGGCTCTCAATTCTGGAAGTTTCTCTTCACAGCCCTTGAATCCATTATTTCTTACCATATGACAAGTCAGAACCCTAAGCTATGGGGCATGATATGGAACAAAACAGCCTACTTCATGACAGACGAGAAGCATAGAGTAAGCAAGAGTGGAGGCAGGAAGGAAGGAGGTTGAGGGGGAGGAAGAAGACAGAGCTGGGAATAATCAGGAATAATTCAGCGGCCTACTTCCTATAGGTAAACTCCCTTCCTAAAATCTCCAGCACCTTCAAAAACAATGCCTCTAGCTGGGGACTTGAACTCAAAGCTCTGGGAACATAAAGTATTCAATCCATACTGTGACCACATCAAATGTTTTCCATGAAGCCAGGAAAGTGCTAACAGTTTCCTAAGTGTTTACCAGGAATAATCCTTACTAGTCAATTAAGTCATTGTTTTACTTTTAAAAAGTAAAACAATGACTTAATTGTTTTAATTAGTTCCTTTTTAAAGTTGAATGCTGAAGAAAAGATTGAACTCAAAATATATTGCCAGACTTATGATGTGTCTTCTTTAATTGTCTATTTTAAAAGAGCATCAAAAAAGGAAGCCCACTGGGCAATAGTGGAGCATGCATTTAATCCCAGCACTCAGGAGGCAGAGACAGGCAGATTTCTGAGTTGAAGGTCAGCCTGGTCTACAGAGTGAGTTCTAGGACAGCCAGGGCTATACAGCAAAATCCTGTCTCAAAGACAGCCTACTTCATGACAGACGAGAAGCATAGAGTAAGCAAGAGTGGAGACAGGAAGGAAGGAGGTCGAGGGGGAAGAAGAAGACAGAGCTGGGAATAATCAGGAATAATTCAAAAGATAAGAGAAAGAAAGAAAGAAAGAAAGAGAGAGAGAGAGAGAGAGAGAGAGAGAGAGAAAGAAAGAAAGAAAGAAAGAAAGAAAGAAAGAAAGAAAGAAAGAGAGAGAGAGAAAACAACCAACCAGCCGGGCATGGTGGCACACACCTTTAATCCCAGCACTCGGGAGGCAAAGGCAGGCAGATTTCTGAGTTCGAGGCCAGCCTGCTCTACTAAGTGAGTGCCAGGACAGCCAGGGCTACACAGAGAAACCCTGTCTTGAAAAAAACAAAAACAAAACAAAACAAAACAAAACACCAACCCCCCAAAAACAAACAAACAAAAAAGGGAGCCTTACAAAATAGCAAGAAATGTTTTAATTCTCATTTTAAACAAACACGTGAACAAAGAAAAGATTGTTCCTCAAATACATATATAAATTAATTTGATTATTTGTAACTTTTTGTTGTGAGACAAATAATGACAAATTAAGGATGATGAAGGTTGGGTGTGGTGATCCATGTTGATTATCCTAGAACTTGGAAGGCAGATCCAAGAAGATCAGAAGTTTGAGACTAGCCTAGGCTACTTAGTGAGTAAGAAGACAACTAGGGTAATAGAGACCCTAATTATTAAAAAGTCACATACAACCCAGATTCAGTATACTGTCTATCTAACATTTGGAGTATAATTCACTGGGGTGGTATGATTAGATTGAATGTTGTCTCCACATTCGCTAAATGAACAGAATTTATGGCTGGACATGGTGGCACAGGCCTTGAATCTCAGTACTTAAAAGGCAGAGCTCTGTGATTGTGAGGCCAGCCCAGTCTATATAATGAATTCTAGGACAGCAGGAGCAGTATAGAAAGAACCTATCTCAACAAGCAAGCATGCAAGCAAGCAAGCAAGCAAACAAACAAACAAACAAACAGAATCTAAAAATATAAAAGAACAGAATTCATATCTGTGTTATCTTATAGTACACACCCAACACCAAACCCTGTACCTAGCATAGTGTAGGAACTCAATACCTGATGTCTAAATGGGGGGGGGAACCCTAAATAATTATGGAGCCCCTTGATTTTCAATATAGATAGTTTTAAGGAAGTATAGTTCTCATTAGTTTTTCATAGCTCACTATTTCCTCCACCCACTATGTTTTTCAGTGAAAAAAATCTTATACCTAGCAAGGATGGAACATGTTGACAAGACTCTAGCTAGTCGGGGTTTGGAGAACATAAAGCTATTAGCATGGGCTGCATCTCTGAGGGCTTATGGAAACACATAATCATGTTTTCTCCCAGAAAATTAAGAAATACTCTAGGGGAGCTACTCAGTGGTGGAGTGTTCCCTCCTCTTCCAGAGGACCTGAGTGGGTCTCAGCCTCTCTGTCAGGTGACTCAGAACACACTGTACTCCCTGCGACAGGGTGTGGACACCCTCTTACCATATCAGAGGTCTACAAAGCAAGTTTCAGAACATCCAAGGCTAGATAGTGAAACCCTGTCTTGAAAAGTAAATCTGCAAACAGGTTGCATATACTCACACAAATTCACATACTCATAATTTTTATATTATTTTATTCTTATCAGAGTAGTCTAAGAAATATTCATTTCTTGATGGGTGGTGGTGGCATATGCCTTTAATTCCAGCACTTGGGAGGTAGAGGCAGGCAAATCTCTGTGAGTTCCAGGTCAGTCTGATCTACAAATCGAGTTCCAGAACAGCCAAGGCTACACAGTAAAACCCTGTCCTGAAAAATTAAAACAAAACAAAACAAAACAAAACAAACAGCACACGCACCCTCTCTCTCTCTCTCTCTCTCTCTCTCTCTCTCTCTCTCTCGTGCACACACACACCAATCAGAGAGAGAGAGAGAGAGAGAGAGAGAGAGAGAGAGGAAGGAAGGAAGGAAGGAAGGAAGGAAGGAAGGAAGGAAGGAAGGAAGGAAGGAAGGAAGAAAGAGAAAGAAAGAAAGAAAGAAAGAAAGAAAGAAAGAAAGAAAGAAAGAAAGAAAGAAAGAAAGAAAGATTCATTCTCTTTACTGCAGCCTCCACAATCAAAGGCCAGTTCAGTGGACTCTGTTGTTAAAATGTATCTCAAATGTGATTATTTTTCACTAGTTACATTGTTCTAGCCTTAACCAAAAACACCTGAGTATGTTTCCTGCTTCTACTAAGGCTTTCTTCTTTCCATGTAGCGGATGCTGGCACTGGAACTCTGTATCATCCCATATCTACTTCCCAAGTGCTGCTGTAAATTGAATTTGCCCCAACATGACAGGCAGGGAAGGAGAGATAGAAGAAGGAAAAAAGGGAAAAAGAGAAGAAAGAAGAAAACAAGAAAAAGAAAAGGGAACTTTGGAACTTAAAAGGTCCCATGGTTTACCTATAATTCTAGAATAGAACCCACATGATATTCAACTCCCATCTCTGAAATGCCTTGTCTTTTTCACAGATTATACTCAGTGCACACAGTACTTGTTAGGGCTTACAGCAGCGGCAAGCACCTCTCTGCTGCTGGATAGGGGCCTTCGAGTCAGTCCCAACTATGGCTGTATCCCAGTCTTAAGTGGCTCAGGTTCCCTGTCGGCATCTCCTGGCTGAATGAAATATCAAGTACAAACTGGGATTCCATCCAACTTAACAATAGAAGAAATTTTCCTCACCAGCTTCCCTTTTTCTGCCCTAAATTCCTCCTCAGGGGATTCTTGCCCACACCACATGTACACACGTGCTTACATGCTCAATAAATTAGTATGTTGCTGTATTTCTTACAACTCTATGAATGCAAGAATGTTGTGCTATTATGCAAGCCCAGTGTGATATAAATGACTGAAAATCACCTCAAGAGTTATAGTTCCCAGGCTTATTCACATTTTAACAATGATCTTAAACTAATAAAGCTAAACTCCTAAAATGTAGTGTTTAATGACTACAGTTCCATTTATAATTAGAAATTACTGGAAGTAATCTAAATGCCCAGAGATGACTATTGGGTAAATAGGATTTTTCAGGAGCTGGAGAGAGATCATTCAGTACTTGAGACTGTTTACTGTTCTTCCAGAGAACCTGATTTTGATTCCCAACCCCCAAACTGGATAACTCAAGATCAGATGCGAAACCCCTCACAAGCATCCAAAGCCCTTTCCTGGCCTTTGTAGCCACACATACGTATGTAACTGTTTGGCTTTTTCTAAGCTGGCTCCAGCTGCCCAATAAGGACACTAAAACTTATTTATGTATTCGTGCCTAGGCCTTGAGCTAGGCTTGCTCCTCAACTAGCTCTTAACCCATTTTAGCCCGTTTATACTATCACATGTCTCCTCAGTGTTATACCTTCTTGCATGTGAAGTGCTCGTGTCTGTTTGAGACAAAGTGTCTTATGGTTCTTGGCCTAGATCAGCTTAGCCTCAGGCTTAGAGATCTACCTGTCTCAGCCTCCCAGTTGCTGAAATTAACAGCAGCTTCATTCACGTTTATAATACTAGCATTTTTGAGGCTGAAACAAAGAAATGGTCATAAACTTGATGCCTGTCTTGTCTATTATTCAATGAGTTTCAGGCCAACCTAGGCTGAAGAATTAAACCATATTTTAAGGCAAAAATATAAAATGATGGATAGACAGATTAGACATTGGAAAATATTAAGTACCACTGGTCTGAGAGAAAGATGAGTTTTTAATATCATTTCTGCAACCATTCTGTGATTGAAGTTATTTCTGATGAAAGTTTTGAGATAAACAGTGCCTTTTAATTAACACTTCAAGCATTAGATGGTAAGACAGAATGTTGATGGATATGATCTGGGCACCGACAGACGGGAAGATGCATTGATAGAATATTAATTCATGCATTTTCTCATCGGACACAAGCAGTAAACTGGAAGCTAGTAAATAAATTATAAGTTAAATTGAGAAAAATGATGAAAGAATACAAGAAAGGAATTTGAATAGGATCGCCAGAATGCCCACTCTAATAAGGTCTTACAGAAATACCCGAAGAAGTTCTCAGAGCTAGAATGGGAGTGGAGGGTGCTCACAAAGAACCTTCCACGAAGACAGAAGATGGTGGCAATTTGCTAAATATATGAAAGTCTCTATGTGATGGGAAAACTTGACATTTAGATTTCCCAGTTTCTCTGGTGTCAGTACTCCCCACCTTGGCTCATGGTCAGTCACTGGTAGTTGGACAACCACCTAGCACAGTCCCTGGCACTTCACCAATCCATTTTCTCAAGCCAGCATGAGTCCATGCTAAACACCAACGAGAAACAGCAGCAGGCCAGAAGTCCTGAGACAGATGCACACCCTATGCCTACCATAACCAGCCAAGGAAACCCAGCAGGTGTGAGCTAACACAGAGCTTAAGATGTGAATTTAGAATGCTAAAGAAACCTTTTGTAGGGTTGCATAGGCCTGTGAAGGGTTTGGGTGATTCATTGAGGAAGTTTAATCTGAACAGTGACATGTTTTAAAAATTACTCTGACAAAATTGAAGGTGCTCTATTGAAAAACTGTAGCAAACAGGAGTAGAAAGAAAACAACTGAAGACTGCTGAGGAAGCAGGAAAGGAGGAGGGGGGTACTTGCTACTAGCATCCTAGCGATGGAGCTAGTAAGAAGCAAGAAAAGTGGAAAGTTTTGGAGCTCACAGGACAAGAGAGGAAATAGGAGATGAAAAGAGTGCGGGTGATTGATTTGCTGCAAGAGTGGTGCCTTAGGATTTCCATTGCCATGAAGAGACACCATGACCAAGGCAACTCTTATAAATGACAACATTTAATTGGGGCTAGCTTACAGTTTCAGAGGTTTAGTTCATTATGATGGCGGGATCCAGGCAGATATGGTGCTGGGGGAGGTGAGAGTTCTACAACTTATTCCGAAGGCAAACAGGAGAAGAATACTATCTTCCAGGCAGCTATAAGGAGGGTATCAAAGCCCACCCGTACTGTGACACACTTCCTTCAATAAGGCCACACATTCTAATAGTACCACTCCATGGGCTAAGCATATTCAAATCTCCATAGATGGACTGAAGACTGACATGGGGGTAAAAAATGAATATGAGAGAGGTAAGTTTTTTTTTTTTT
>LR753320.1:833492-844466 GCA_902729485.2 Mus minutoides | reverse complement strand
GCTGTGTCCGCTGGGCTCAGAGGAAAGATGGCGCGGCGGCGCGGGTGTTCTGGCTGGGAGAGGCCCAGCCTCCGGTGGGGCGGAGTTCTCAGTTCCTGCCCCTGGGGGGAACTGCTGTCCCACTGCTCCCAAAACCACCTCTGCACTCACGCGTAACCCCAATGCGATCTTAAAGTCCTGGGGTGTCCCTAGCTGTGTCTGCTGGGCTCAGAGGAAAGATGGCGCGGCCGAGAGGTAAGTTTTAAGGAGTTAACACACAGCAAATTTAAGAAGAAAATAAAGAAGATAGCAGGTGATGTCAGAATAGATCAAGTCAAAATGGACTTAGGGGAGAAGCCCATGGAACAGAGGCTTTACCATATCTACCTATGTTGTCCTATGTCACAGATGTCCTTTTTCTATTTTTACTCTCCCTAGCTTACAAAGTTCCTCAAACTTCAATATGGACTATTTGAGAAGGCAAGCTTGTCCTATGCATAATACAAAAGTAGATAGTTTAAAATGAATGAATGTCTGCTTCAAAAACAATCTAATTTTCTGAAGAAATCAGAAAGAAAATATT
Organism: Mus minutoides; assembly: GCA_902729485.2. Taxonomy (NCBI): domain Eukaryota; kingdom Metazoa; phylum Chordata; class Mammalia; order Rodentia; family Muridae; genus Mus; species Mus minutoides. Next base: position 843,904 of record LR753320.1, on the reverse strand, counting down.
TGAGATATTTACATTTTTTCTCTCCAGACAGAATATGCAGAGTATAAACATCTGATCAAAAATCTGCTGTTGTTACAAAAAAGTCTTCTAATAATAACTTCCTAAACATCAGATCTTTTAGCTGTCAACAGCACTCTTTTCTCTCTCTCTCTCTCTCTCTCTCTCTCTCTCTCTCTCTCTCTCTGTCTGTCTCTCTGTCTCTCCCTCTCTCATAAACCTATAAGGTGGCAAAATATTTACACGTTGGAATCAAGATCACAGACACTTCATAATGAAATTATTGAATTCATGTTTTAAGGTAGAATGATTCTTTCTTCACTGTTAGAAGTACAAAATAAACACATGAGTGCCCAGCTCCTTATTTTCCCAGCCAGAATGGCTTACAAGATGATCGGCTCTGGTGAGGGAGGAAACAATGCCAAGTTTCTGGTGTGTGCATGCACACTGCTTTTGCTCATAATTAATAGCCCCTGTGCTTGCTAAGGTTTTGGAAAGCAGCTCGAAGCCTACCCAGGTAATGCCTTCTGACAACGCTTTAAAGATCAGTTATGTCATATGGCTGCCTTTTAGAAAAAAAAAAAAAAAAGAAGTCAAAATGCATAGCTGTGCCATATGGCATCTCTGAAGAAACAGCCGGATTGGACAGACAGTCACTGGAGAAAGTCCCACAGCACTTGGAAAAGAATGTGGTCCTGTTGCCAAAATGTGGCCTTTGTTAATCTCCTAACTATTATTGTGCAGAAACCAATTCATCTGTATTAATTATAAACAAATTTTAATTACTTCAGTAAAAGCCTATTATACTGATATCTGATGCCAAGGAAGCTGTTTTAACTCCTTCTAAGTCTCCAAAGCAAACACGGGGTGTTGGAACGTAGGTGTTTTCGGTGAGGCAGGAATTTCTCTAGCTGAGTGTAAAGCATACAGTTTTGACATTTAGATTTTCAGTTCTTTTAAGCAATCCCGTGATGCTTTTTTGCTTTTTTTTTTTTCCAGAGGCTATCAAAAGGCAGCTAATGCGCACAAGTTGTTAAAGACAGATTATCCCTAATGTCTGGGAGTGTTTAACTGTACCCTGTATTCATTTGCTCAGATTTTAAAGTTACAACAATAACAAAAAGCAGTGTGCTTTGCAAAGTGACTATGCTCAGTGTCCAAAGCAACTCCATTAAAAAAAAAGAAAGAAAGAAAGAAAGAAAGAAAGAAAGAAAGAAAGAAAGAAAGAAAGAAATGATCTGACTTTCCTAAAACATTCATCACACAGTCCTTTCTGATAGTTCTCTGGACAACCTACAAGCACATGTATCCTGTGCCTCAAAGTAACACATCTTCAGGAAACATGGAAATCCAAATCACTAGCAGGTTTTGTGGCGGCAGCTTGGCCAAGAAGGCTGGCTGGTCCTTCCCATATAAAAAGTTTGCAGATGACACATGGTGGCTATAGTGTGCGCAGCCGTTAGGGTTGGAGGCAGTCCAGCAGGAGGGCTCATCTGTGAGCGGCAGCCGTGATGGAATTGTCTTTGCGTTCAGTTTCACTAATGGGTGCTTTTATTTTACTAGGCCAACCATCAAACATTCCTCTTCCTCCTGGAGACCATTCCTTTTGGTATTCATATCACTTTGGACCTCAAATGTTAAACAGTTTTAAACAAACAGAACCACTTCCTGCCTTTTCCCTCCATTAGACTTTGAAGTGTCTTGTGTAAACCTCACAGTATTTTTTTCCTCATTTTTAAACAAGAAAAAATAATTTATTTTTATAATCATAGTAGGTAAATTCTAGAAAGCAAGGTCCTCTGTAAATTCTCGTTAGTGAGCACAGAAACCATGGCCTTAAACCAAGTCACAAATATACCAGGGTAGCTAGCAAAGGACGTTTAAGGCGATGTGCACTTAAGTGAAGCCAGTTTCCTCATAGTTTGGGTTCTTCATTAGCACAAATCAAATATAACTAAGTGTTTGTGGAGTTTCCTCTACTCTGCAAGCCTATTACATCCACTGAAGCATCCATTAAACTAGAAGTCATAGACCTTAGACTTTGAAGGTCTCCTTAAAAGTCTTTGAAACTATGTCCCAGTCTGCAGATGAGAGATCAGGGTACAAACTAAGCTGGCTTGTCTGAGAACAGGGAGACAGCTACCTGCAAAGGGGGAGCAACTTTCTGTTCTCTTTATGGGTGCTATTCCCATGATGCTGTGCTGCCGTGTTTCTGTTAGTATTGATGAAGACAGACTAGATTCCTCTGAGCAATAAAAACAGTGTGAGCGATCATAAACTGAAGAATTTGTATAGTAAGTTAATTTCAAAATTATCTTCTGTTAGTATTCTCCAGCACCTATAGGGATCTTTTCCTTCATCTACTGTAAGGTGTCAGCACATGTTATTCCAAAACACCTGGTTGGTGAATATCTTATAGAGAATGGGGATAGAATTTCAGAGAGCAAGATGCAGGCCATGCCTCCTTGGGCACTGACTCTGTACTATCTTCTCATCATCTCAGAACTACTTTGATTCTCTGCAAATTTGAAGAAAAGTATCATTTCTACCTAAAATGTACATAGACCACTATATAATTATTAAAATACACAATTCTTAGAGACACACAATTAAAAACAAGCCGTGTTCTAGAGAACAAGTATATACCATGATTATTAAAATAGGCAATTCTTGGAGACGACGGACAATGGAAAGCAAGCCAGATTCCAGAGAATAAGTGTACTCAGGGTGCAGGCCTCATTCCATGTTACACCACACAGCTAAGTCCTGGCTTAAGCAGGGCCCATCCATCCATCATGTGATGATTCGGTCAGTTCACATAATTCTCTCCACCAGTAAGCATTGTACCACCACACCTCCTTCAGTCATATAAAATCAGATCGATTTCTAAACATGTGTCTTAAGGGTGATTCAAAGTCATTGCATCTGTGGACCTTATTTAGTTAACTGGTTTTGAGGACAGGGTGTTGCCCCTGCCTCTGGCTCCCACATGCTAGGATTAAAGACATACAGCATTCCATTTGCTTTCTCCTAATCTTCATAGCATTTCTACTTAGGAATTGACACGGGGACTGAGGATGGAGATGAGTGGGTAAAATCCTGGCGCCTTACGCACCAAGCCAACTCTGTCCCCAGCATCTTATAAACAGAGCCTGGCAGTCCACATCAGTAATCCTAGCTCTGGTATTGTGAAACAATTTCCTCACAGACTGAAACATTCTATCCTGGGAGGAGGCTCCTGAGACTGAAGAAGTAAACAGCCTTATAAACCCTAGAAAGCTGAAATTTACAGGACTCACAGGGTCCCTCCCGAAAGTTACAGAAACTGTAAACTGCTGCAGAGGGGGTAGCTCTGGACAGGCTAGCGGCCTGGAGAAGAGTCTCTGGTGTGTCACACTGCTGGCAAGTTGTCAGAGAGGTTCAGAGTTGCATCTTCTGTGAGTCATCACCCATGCTGGGTGCACACTGTATTTGAGTTGATTCTGTTCCTGAATGTAACACCTCATCCAAAGTCCTGGACTTAACTCCTCACCCATATTTCTCTCCCTGACTGTAGTAAATGCATTAGGTAAGAAAGTTGGATTTTTCATACAACATCGCTTCCACCTGTCCTTTGTTCCCTGACTGCATGAGTTGATGTGTGTCCATCCAGAGGAAAAGGGTCACACAATGCTGGAGAGATAGAGGATCCAAAATTCAAGATTGTTTTTTATGGGCAAGCCTGGACTACATCAAACTTCTCAAAAACAACAACAAATAAAGCCTAAGTGATAATGCTATAATACAGATAAGGATATTCTAAACATCGAAACAATGAAATTGCATTAATATGAAGACAAAGCCAATGATCATCTGTACTTGAGATGACTGGCTTACTCAAAGCGGCATGAACTGTCTCCTTAAGGATGAACCGATTTTCACACCTCAGGAGATATTCTGTTGGTTCTGAGGAACAAGATCATCTGAAGAAAAAGCAGAGGTGAAAATGAGATGGCCTGGGCAGAGGTCTAAAGAAAGTGTGCCATGTCTCTGCATTGCTATGGAAACCAAAACCAAAACAAGCAAAACCAGAAAGAACTTAGGAGAAGAAAATTTTCTTTTGACCCATGATTTCAGAGAGATTTTTCAACTGTCCCAATGGACAAGGTTAACACAGTGAAAGCAAGACTTGAACCAGAAGCAGATGTAACCTTCAAAGACCAACCTTGTGACTTACTTCTGTCAGCCAGGCCTTTCTCTACAGACTATGTAGCCTTCAAAACAGAGCCACTTTGGGCTGGAGATGTAGCTCATACAGTGCATGTCTAGCATCTGTTAGGCCCTTTATTCAATCCCAAGTACCAGTAATAATAAATAACACAATTGGCTTCACAACTATGGGGTAAGTATTTCAAGCAAGAACCCATGTGGGACATTTCAGATTCAAACCACAGCACAGGTATTGAAGGATGAAACATCCAGGAAATTATAAAATACACACCACGTCTATAAACTTTCCTTTCCTTTTCATTGTCTCTCTGTCACTGACATGTTTCTGTGTCTAAATATCCAAGGCAAGATATTTTCTGAATAAAATGGGTTAATTTGTCTCTTGATTCTAGTGGCTGGAAAGCCCAAATGGCCAAAAGCCAGCATTTGCCAATAGTCACTGGTGCATACCGATATCACACCATGACGATGAAGGAGAAAGAGATATAGAAGGTAGAGAAGGAGCCAAACACACAGAATAGCTACAATTATAATCATTCAATGACTTAAAATTTAATTTGGATATGAGAACTGGGTCAGTCCCACCCACAAAGCTTGTGTTGGTCAGTCCCCCAAACCTCTATACCAATGATTGTCAACCTTCCTACTGCTGTGACCATCTAATACCATTGTATTAAATTTAACCATTTAATAGCATTGTGATGACCCTTTCACTCCATTTTTTGCTACTGTTATGAATTATCATGTAAATATCTGATATGCAGGATCTGATTCTGTGCTCCCACGAAGGGTCAGGACCTACAGGTTGAAAAATGCTGCTCTACACCCAAGATGATGATCATGTCAAGAGAAAAGCTTTCTATGGCTCAAGGTGTCAAAGGTTGCAGTCCATAACTGGCTGGTCTTTTGGCACAGTGAAGTAGGAACACTTGACAGAAAAACCTTTTATTACATGATCAGGCAGCTAAAAGGAAGAACCAAAAACAGGCCCTAAAGTCCCCTTCAAAAGTGTGTCCCTAACAACATTTAAGTCTCTCAATAGTCTCCACCACTTCCCAGTAGCCACGGCCAGGGAATCAAACCTTTATTACATGGACATTGAGAACATACTTAAGACCAGAGCTACAGTGATACCCCAGTTCACAAAGGTCCACCAACTCTTAAAACATCGGGAGCCAAGCTTCCAGAACATGAATTTAAGGGAAGAAATTCAAACTGTAGCATTTTCTGGTTTTCCTCTGGTTAAGCTCCAACTTAAAATGCACCTGGAAAGCCAAGAAGAAACTCTGGGAGTCCCCAGGGAGAAAGAGAATAAGAATCCACTGTAGCACAGCAAAATTTACCTGGTTGCTTTTTCCTTTGGAATTGGCCTGAAGGTACATCCTCATTGTTCTGATGTGAGTTGTTTTACCCTGCCTTCTGTGCTGTGATAGGCTGACATCAGTGAGACTGTTACTACACTGTGAATCAATAGACTGTTGCCTGTAGATAGGCAAGCATACATCTCAGTTACCTGCAACTGGAAGTCGTCTATATCTGGATCTTCCTCAGAATGATCATTATAAAACCCAGAACCAGGCCCTGCTCGGTCTTTCTTTGGCTTCCTGGATGAAACCATTATTTCATGCTTCATATACATTTCCACCATTGCCAACTACTCTGAAGTAATAGCAGAGAGGAAACCCTTACCAGAGCTGAGGTGATGCAGGCTCCATGCCTTTAAACCTCTAAAACTGTGAGATAAATAACTTAGTTTCTTGTGGAAAAATTTGACCTTCAGTGTAAGGATTTTGTAACAGAGTATTTTGGATAATGCTGCAAATGTCTCCTAAGAGAATAGCAAGAGAGTCTTAGCAGTTGTAGGCAACTAGAGGTCAATCTTGCCATCACTAACATCCAGATTTGGGTAACTCTTTGTGATAGGCCAGAAATGTGTACTGTGGGAGGTTTAAGCCACACCCTTGGCCTCTGTATAGTACCATGGCTGCCAATACATATCCCTTTCCAACTCTAGCAAACTGAAATGTCTCCAGTCTTCGACAACTAACCCTTGAGAGGCAGAGTGCTCTTTAGTGATTGGCATATATCTATAACCAGGAAAGGGCTACATCTAAAAGTGTAAAGTAGGATCCCTGCTCTACTGTGGCGGCTCAGCAGAACTCAGCAATCATCTCCCGAACTCTTGCTCCATTTTGTAATCACGGGTAACAACCACTGATTCTGGTAAGCTCGTTTTTTTTTTTAAAACGTCTGAGCCTTCATCTGTGCCGTACTGTTTTTTCATAGAAAAGGCCACTGGCTTGAAGGTCAGAGAATGGAAGAAGAGAATACATGAAAAGAAAAACACTGGCATGTTTTAATTCTGTTCTTAATATTAAAATGGCCCCTATTTAAATAGAAAGCTGAGGACATGGTTGCTGAAGAGGCAGCTGAAGACACCTGATGACACTGGCAAGCTGATATGAAGAGGGACAGCAGCTACCTTCTCAACTGGAAGGAAAACAAAAGATAAGCAGGAACAGAAGTGAAAGACAGAAAGAAGTTAGGCCAACAGCAGGCACCTCAAATTGCATCCTTTAAAAAGACCCTACACTAAGAAATGTCCCTCCCATGCCAGAGGCGAAGCGTTCTTGTTACCAATTGACACGGAAGCATGTCACAGCCAAGACACAGAAACGTTCCTTATGCCTTGACAATAAATTCAGCCTCGTTTTCCATCTTCTACACAGTTTCTGCACACACACACACACACACACACACACACACACACACACACACACGTCCCTGCACCATCCTCCACACTCCTCTCCTTGGATCTGTCCCACATGGTGTCTTACAATTGGGCCTTGAAAAGTTGAGAGTTACAGCCAAAAGCAGCAAGAAAATGCCACGGAACTGGCAGTATGCATTGTGGAGGGAGCCAGAGCATCTGCTTGGGAACGGGGCGATGAAGCAGAGCCACAGGGAGAAGAAAGGCTATTAGGCCACCAGCAGCCAACGGGGAAGAGCCACGGGAACCCAGATTAAAAGTCTGAAAAGCGTTGGAACTCAAAGTAAAGGATCAGTGGAAAGTGGCGCTAAAGCCAGCGCTGGCATATGGAACCACTTGAGGGGGCTTGTAGTCAACCCAATAAAATCCTACACAGAGCCTGATGTGAGAAAGGCCAGAAATGATTGACACAGGGGTCTGAAAGCACTAAGAGCTGTGGCAACAGTGAAGCAAAGGGCCTGAGCCAGCAGGACAGACAGCGAAAGCAGCCATGGATGCCAGCTTCCGTAAAAGGCAGAGCTTTCTCATGCCAAGTCGTTTTCTTTGGTATTCTCTGGATTCTTCAGTGGGTCATTTTCAGAGGTTGGGCTGCCCCTATATGCTCTGGCTCTTTCTCTCTATACTTAACTTCCTACCATGCGTGTGTGTGCGCATGCGCGTGGGAGCACACGACCAGAACTCACTAATCTTATATATAACTTTGCCTTATTCTTTACTATTTTTCACAGGCCACACTTCACTTTCCTCACAGGTTAATAGAGAGAAGCTTCTTGCACTTAGACTGGATAATTACTGGTTCACTTTGTGCTTGGTGTTTGTTAAGACACCGTTATTGAGCTCGGAGTGAAGAGCATCTACTGTTCTCTAAAACCCAGTGTCTCATGACTCACCCATATTTTATCCCATTGCCAAGTCTCTGCTGTTAGAAATAGATGGAGTAAAGTCTTCGGTTCCTAATTGGTAGGACAGCAAGTGTTTTATATGCATTCACTCTTCAAATGCCTTGCCTTATGTGACCCTAACTTTCCAATGCTACAAAGTACAAAAACAGTTGTTGTCAGAGTGGACTGAGGATTCTCATGATGCCTCTGCCATACATAAGCATTTCAGAGAACTTCCTGATAACATATGAATGCAGAAAAGTCAGTAGTAGTAGTGGTAGAGCCCAGTATTGTAGTTACTCAAAGAGAATACTCCTACAGCAGATATGTGGCCACCCTACTGTTTAGATGAAGAGACTATAGACCCCTGGGAATGGGGGTGAATGAAGGACATAGTGAGTAATCCCTGTTTGACTATATGGAGGGAGTTTCTATTTCAGGAAACAGACATAATCTATGTTTTGAATAGAAGGGAAAGGAAGCTGGTTCTGCTTTTCGTTTTTCCCTTTGGTGGTGTACATTTTCATCGATTCTTATTTATTAGAAGAGACATAATTGAAGCTTCTATTCTTCTTTACAGGTGTATTAGAAATGTTGATTCCTTTAGTTTTTAGTTGCCTGAATGTTCATGGATATCTTCTAAATGTCAGGGGGCTTTTCAGGTCAGGTTTCACTTCCTACTCTTTTGTTAATAGAACCTGGATTGCTTTGGGCATCTCTTTGGGTTCAACCTCCAACTAGATGTCCAGCCTAATTGAAGTTCTCTGCCTTTCTCAGAGTCTAGATAGACACCCAACACAAGCTAGACCAACTCATTCTCCAAGGCTTCCTTCTTGACATGAGTGAAATATAGGTAAGAAAAATCCAACGTTGCTGAATCACTAAGGGAATACGGCCTGCTGGAACTCTGGAGTCTTTCCTGTACTCTGTACCTCAGCTGAGAATGGTCAGAATCCAGACTTCATTTATCTTGGTCCAACCTACTATGGTGGCCCTTCCATGAAGTCTGGATCCATTTGGAGAAATGAAGAGGAGGGGAGCTAAAAGAGGGCAAGAGAGCCACCCCCCAAAATAACCATTCTCAGCTGAGGTTGGCACTGAAACTATTAGTGCATGTAGCCCCATTGCCTAGAAAAATCTGGTTAAAATTAAATAATAAGTTAGTATCAGAAAGTATAACGTTGTATGTACCTTGTCAACTCTTAAAGCAATAACTACTGATTATATCTTAATGCCCAAGAGATTGTCTTTTCCTTCTGGTTTTGTCTTTCCATACCTCTATTCTGACAGGTGAAAAAGATTGTAACTCAAAGAATTACTTAGCCTCAAGGAAAATATTTAGAAACAACTCCACTTTTTTTTTCTTTCAGTGAAGCTAAAAGAGATTATATTATTCCATAATTCACCAGAGGAAAAAAACAAAATGTGAATTTGATTCCTCCAGTAGTGTTTAAATGAAAAAAAGGAGAGGAAATCTTTTCAGGGGGCTTTGAACCTTCTTAGGAACTTTAACTGGTTCTATGAAATTATGAACAAAGCATTTATTTCCTTCATAAAAATTAATGTATATGCTATTTTGTGTTGTTATATTTTAAGTTTTTATTGAAAGAAGTCACAAATACAAGCTTCGAAAGCATAAACTGTAAATTTATCAAAAAAATCCCTGATAAATCAGAGTTCATATTGCATAATCCACATTACTTCAGACATCTCTTGCCTGTAACAGGACACTACAAATCCTAAACAAAATCCAAAGTCTCACCTGAACAGATAATTACATGAAAAAATTTATTTAGATGTTATAATTTCCACTCTCCTTTCGGGGGATGCTTTGGTTTGGTTTAGGACATTTTGAGATAGGGTATCCGTGTAGCCTGGGCTGTCTTGCTCTGTAGACCTTACCTCTACCTCCCAAGTGGTGGAATGAAAGATGTGAACAGCCACCACCCAGATTCCACTCACTCTTTGAGGATTTAGTCAGGAAATCTTGATGGGTTTTTCCTAAAAATTCAACACTTGATATTAATTACGTTGGGGAGCAAATACCAGAATGTGTGACAATGTTATGGGGTATTTACTAGGTAATTGCTAATACGTTTAGTGTTTTCAAATGTTATTTTCCCAAGCCCTCTCTTAAATCATCTGTGTCACCATATGCAGCTAATTTAGGAATAATAGTAGTGATCTTACTACTAATTTCATAATGTGTATTTTATTCATGTGTAAGTTATGTTGGATTTTGATGATAGTTATAAAAAGAAGACAAGGGTAATAAAGGTCATCTTCATATTAGCCATGAAATATTGAGATTTAAACTCAAGTGCTGGCTGGCAAGTTGGATCAATGACTAAAGGTACTTGTCACCACATCTGATGCCTGATGTTTGAACCTGTACTTACACACACACACACACACACACACACACACACACACACATAAATAGATCTTGATAAAGGAAGAAAGGAATGAAAGATGGAAGGAAGGAAGGAAGGAAGGAAGGGAGGGAGGGAGGGAGGGAGGGAAGGAGGGAGGAGAGGAGAGGAGAGGAGAGGAGA
>LR753320.1:798492-828492 GCA_902729485.2 Mus minutoides | reverse complement strand
AAGTAAGAAGGGCATTTTCTGGAAGCGATGTGTTTTGAAGTGTAGTCTCCCTCCCACTGAGTTAGAGCATAACTAACCTTAACCTTAACCTTGTGGGATCTGAACTCTGGCCTCCCTTCGGAGGGGTGGCTGTGGTTGCTACAGTAAAAACTAAACATACATTTGCTGTTTCAGTCTATTAGCTTGTCTTGAAAAATCTCTGGGGAGACAAGTTGACCTTTTGTTCCCCTTTTTGATACTAAGAGTAATTTTTCAAACTCCACTCAGGGGGCCTCTTCCTAGAAAGGGGAACACCCTGTGTGCTGGGTACCAAGCGTGGTACTGCAAGTCCTTAGTCCCAGAACTCCAGAGGCTAAGGCAGGAGGATCATGAATTCAAAGCCAGCCAAGGCTACAGGCTGAGCCTTTTCCTACAATTAACAACAGAAAAGAGGTTGTAAAAGTCACATGAAGTGGCACATATTTCTGTAATATCAGCTGAGCTGAAGTGTGAGATTGGCCTGGACTATATATAGCAAGGTCCAAGCTAGCAAGGGCTATCTCAAAATAAATAAATAAATAGAGAAAGGAAGGGAGGGAGGGAGGGAGGGAGGGAGGGAGGGAGGGAGGGAGGGAGGAAGGAAGGAAGGAAGGAAGGAAGGAAGGAAGGAAGGAAGGAAGGAAGGAGGGAAGAGTAAGCAAAACCAAGAACAAAACTCTCCAGCAAAGGCCCTCTGTTGATTAGTTGATTGGTTGGTTTGTTGGTGACAGAATCTCATTGATGTAGCTGAGGCTGGCTTTGACCTTTTGTTCCCATTGCTGAAGCTTCTGAAGTGCTGCTGAACTAAGATGCCATGCCTAACTTTGCTCCCAGTTTTCATGCCTAAGCTGTCAAACTAGGTCCTTATTCCCTCAAAGGATTGAACTGACAGGGGACTGACCACCAAGTGAGCTGTGAAGGGGAATTCTATTATTGTATGGAAGTCAGAGATAAGCTCACAAGCCAACTTCTCAATCTTTGAGCATGGTGAGGGTCCCAAAACGGGGGCGGGTGGGGGGGGGGAGGAAGAGTATCTTTTTCTGTAAAGGCTGGTATTTTTGAGGAATTTATGCACACCATTTTTTTCTGTTTCTTTCATGGCTCCAGGAAAAAGTTCTCCAGCAGCTGCCCACTGTAATGCCCTGAGGGGAAAACTTTTCACTCAGCAGGTAAATGGAGTGAAACGGGTCATCCAGGCGTCACTCTGGCAGCCATCTTGGATCCAACCAGTATTGATTAACCTACCCAAAGAGGAACTCTCGGCCTGTAAGCCGTCTCAGAACAGATTAGGCAGGTTGGAGAGCCAGCGAGATCACCTAGGCAGTACAGAAGGCCACACACACACTGAGTACTCTTTTGCCAGGGTCTTGCCAACTCCTTTCCAAGTTCTGGCAGATTCCTTGGCTCCAGATGTTAAGAGTCCTGACCTCACAGAGTGTACTTTGGCCTCACGTGAGGGTTGTGCTTCTTTGCCATTTGATTCCAAGGAAGCTTTTCTTAGAATCAGACATCAGTTACTTCAAGCTTGTCTGCCCTTCAATTTACCCCGAAATGTTTATGAGAGAAACATGATTTTCATTGGTGTTTATCTCACCCAACATCCAGAAATTTGAGTGAATCCTTCTATAGGGGCAACGTAAACTCTAGAGAGACTCTGAGATTTACCTAGACTAGTGCTAGCCCATACCACTGGGATTTAAATTATGCTTCCTGCTCATTTTACACAGGGAAGCTTGATACTAGTTAAGCCAAACCTGGCTTCAGTTTCCTGGGGTACAATAGTTCCTCTCGAACTACTGATTTTTTTGGAATGAACTAGTTAATATTCAGTAAACACTGCTTAGAATAGAGCCTAGCACATAGCATGAACCTCGGTGAGAGGCAGAATTCACTGCGTTGGCCCACAATGGCATCCATTCAGCAAGGCCACTTCCAGTGGAGCAAGGTGGAGGATTGCAGGAGAGCAAAATAATTTATGAGAGGAAACCCTACAGCAGTCACCAGAGTGAGTGGAGTATAAACTGCGTGCTTTCCCATAAAAATACTTAACCAACACACACAGCTAGAGCATCAGTACCCTATCTTAAAGCAAAAAGACTAAGAGTCTTACTGCGTGCAATAAGGTAGAATCAATGATTGACTATCACTCATGGCATCCATTAAAAAAAAAGGCTGCTATTTTCAAAATTTCTCTGGCAAAACTGTGTTTCAAAAACTAAAAATCTAAAATTACATTAACAGACAAAAGGGGGCTTTAATTGGGTACCTATCAGACGTTACTATCTAAATGAATTTTCTACTCTATTAAAATGACAATGATTTAAACTCCAAAGCAGACGCTGCCCAGCTGTTTACCCTGCTACCCTAAGAATGCCTGTAAGATAGCTGGATCTTTTGTTAGGTGTCCGCTACTGAGTTTAATTTGCCTTTGTTCTTTTTAGAAATCTTGACGCACAAAGAACAGGGAATGCTTTGAATCATCTCTCCAGCACAGTCTCTCATACCTGTGTGAAGAGATGTGTAATTCTGAAGGGTGCACATGGATGGAAGTAGGTATGTTAAGGGGTTGCGGGGAATTGGAATACCACAAAGCTCTGGGGGAATTATGGAATATTTATGAAACTATGTGGTACACTTTTGAAATGCAGATGTCTCTGGAGCTGGAAATGTAATCAGAGGAAAGAAAACTGTCTTTAATAAATCTTCTTAATTAAAATCTATTGTTCAGGAAAAAAAAATATAAATCCTCCTCCAGTATTAGAAGTGAGGTAGCAAGAGGTGGCAAAGCCTAGATCCAACAGAATGTGGTAAGGGTGGTGATGGAGCGCCCTGGATACAGTACTCTTTTTAAAACTAAATAAGCAGCATTTTGGTAAACCAAGCATTATCTGTTTGCCATTATGGCATGCAGCAAGGTAAAAATATCGAAGTTTGTAGCACAAAAATGTATATCCAATCACAGATGAGGAGAGTATGTTGCAACCCTTGACCTATCACACCAACTTACTTTGCTTTCAATTGCAAGGGTGCAGTCAAAGGACCAAGGAACCATAGACAAGAAGTAAGTCCTGGCCTAGCCTTCCTCTGAATATTCAATTCTGTCTGAGAACCAACTAGAAGGCGTAAGAATGAGAATGCCTATATAATTGCATTTATGAAAAAAAAGGACAAGTATCCCACTTTCTTCTATTCTTCTCTTGTCATTAGTTTTAATGTAACTGTGGCTTTTAGTTAAGCCAGTGTTTTGTGGCCCAACTGTCCTAACATATTGATAGTGAAAGTTAACTACTTCCACTGTAGCTGAGGCAGCCAGAGGCTGAGCCTTCTCTTTAGCAGTCAAGGGAACATAAGCTGTGATGAAGGATCCTAGTTTTACCACTTCAAGGACTGGGGTTTTGGAGTGTCCAGTGATCTTGTACAAGGAAGTTATGATAAACTGCAGAACTTGAAATTATTAGTATATAATGCCTTTCCTTGCTTGCGCCCTTCAGGTGGCAGATGTCTCTAGTCACATACCAAGCAGATTGAGTCTTAGTCCAAGGACGGTTATCATTGGCCCCTTAAAGGAGAAAGTCACAAGTGACCTAACCATTCTGCAGCCATGGCCCATGCAGGGTTCAACTTTTGAAGAGTTTCCATTTGTTTTCTTGTGTCTTCTTTTGTTTTGTTTCAAATCCCCCAGTACTGTTTAGATACGCAGCTTTGTGAGTGCTCATTTTGTTACATTTTGTTACTGACAATAGGCCTCCATTCTCAATGGCAGGTGACTGAACTATGCGTAGGGAGGTTCAGAGCCTCACCATAGTTGCCAGGTTCTCTTGTCTCATTCTGCGGATTTTATGAATACTAAAGTCCAGCAGGCCTTTGTGCAAAAAGTGATCATATAAAGGAGAAGTAGGGTCTTCTCAATGCCTCCCACAACTAGTGAACCTTGCTCCTGATAGGTGGACCAGCTCATTGGCACTTTCTAAATTTATTCTGGAAATGCAAACTCTTGCCCAAGAGACTAAGCCTGATGATGCACAGTTGCATTTGAATAGGGTCATTGTTATAAAAGAACAATGTGACCAAAGTAACTCTTATAAAAGACAACACTTCATTGGGGCTGGTTTACAGTTTCAGAGGTTCAGTCCCTTATCATCATGGTAGGAAGCATAGCAGCATCCAGGAAGGCATGGTGCAGGAGGAGCTGAGAGGTCTACATTTTGATTTGAAGGCAGCCAGGAGGGGACTCTCTTCCACAGGCAGCCGGGGAGGCTCTCTTCCACACTGGGTGGAGCCTGAGAGTAGGAGACCTCAAAGCCTGCCTACTTAGTGGCATACTTCCTCTAACAAGGACACATCCATTTCAGCAAGGGTACACCTCCTAATAGTGCCACTTGCCATGGGCCAGACATTTTCAAACCATCACAAATATAATCCCCAGTTTCTGAGCACTCATTTTAAAGAGTACCTAAGATACTTTTTCTATGTAACATATTTGCTTTCTATTAAAAACATCTAGAGAGATGGTTCAGCAGTTAAAGAGCATTTGCTGCTCTTTCAGAGGTTATGAATTAGGTTCCCAGACACCAGATCAGGTGGTTCACAACCATCTTCAACTCCAGATCTGGGGAATCAGATTCCGTTGGCCTCCATAGGCACACACCTACATGTAGAAATATTTGCTTGAAAATAAAATTTTAAGCTAGATGTAGTAGGTCATACCTATGACCCCAACACATTTAAAAATGAATATGGAAGGCACATTTCTTTCCATAAATATCTTTTTTTGCCTCTAAAAACTATGATGAATCAAAATTTTCTATTATGTCGAATTTGTTTCTACTCAAGGACTCTGGGTCAAATGGCAGGTTTGTGAGGCCTGTTGCATGGATGTGATTCTGTGTATAATTGGCGTGTGATTTTCATTGGTGCTTAACCTGAAAGGCACAATGAATAAAGGATTGTCTTTAAGGCAACAGTTGAGATCTGGGAGAGAAACTCAGAAAGAAGACTGAGCTGATAGCGGTGTCTATTCTACTTTGCCTTATAGTTGGACAATCAATCTTGAGTTGAGTGTTCGTCCTGCTTGGGGGTGGGGGTGGGGAATTCAGAAGAGGTAATGACTGTGTAAAACAACTTCACCCTGAACATGATTAACAGCAGGCCCATATTTGCTACAGATTTGTTGGTCAAAAATTTCTTCTCATCCTACTGCTGAGTTGTGAGCCAGTTGGCTGGGGTTTTCCTCCCAGAGGAGGATGCATTCTGCATTGAAACAGTCTTAGTGGGTGATATGGGTTCAGCAGGCGCCATGCTTTATGATGTCCATGGATTGTTTTGGAGAATTAGGGGAAATGAGCTGACTAAAATATTGTTGCCTGTGCATTTTTCAAGAGGTAGAGCCAATGCAGATCCGCATATGCTGTCTTGAATTATGATAACTAAAGAGACAGGTTCCAAATATAACCGATTCTTTACTAAGTATAAACATGTTTAAACCATCCAGATCATTGTGTAAGTTATCAATGATATAGTAACTCTTTTTAAAGATTTATTTTGCTATTTTATTTATGTGTATGAATCAGTTTATGTGGCTGTCCAGGGAGGTCAGAAGATGTTAAATCATTTGGAGCTGAAGTTACAGGCATTTGTGAACTGCCTGATGTGGGTGATGGAAGCAAACTGGACCACAGTCCTCTGACAAGAGCTGTAAGGCTTTAAACCACTGATCCATCTCTCCATCTGCAGCATCATAATAATTAAATGAAAGAAGGAGAGTGCAGTGTTGACAAATTAAACAGCTTGTCAGTCTTTGCTGACCAGAGAAGTGTATACTAAGCACATGTTTCTACTACTATAGGAGAAGAGAAAGAAAGACTTGTTTCATATCCAGGATCTGAAACTGGGATGAAGTTGAGGTATATCATATTTTAAAAACATGTCTAGATGATTGAAGAACATGACTCTAAAATAACTTGTTAACTTATCTAAAAGAATGTTAGGCTTAGTTAAGACATGATCAGAATGTATATACCTGCGTGTGTGTGTGTGTGTGTGTGTGTGTGTGTGTGTGTGTGTTTATGTGTGTGTGTATTCAAATCCATCACATGTCAGAAAACACAGTGGTGCATATGTAAAAGACACAGATGACCTTTCCAAATTTTATTAATTTAAAAGCTCAGTAGTTTTAAAACTCTTAGCATTCTTAGTATTGGGTCAAATAGAAATTGTTGGGTAGTATTTGCCACATGTAAAACAATTCATCGAATAGAAATGTTTTAAGCTTTCCTTTTTCATTCAAAAAGTATTTATTCAGCACCTACTGTGTACCAGATACTGTGCAATAAACAAAAAAAGACATTTGTCTTTGCATGATTAGAGTACCATGATACACACTTAGTTAAGGATTGTATGGACAGTGTAACCACCAGTTTAAAATATATGACAAAAGATGAGTAACTTCACGGTGCAAACTCAGTAAAGGATATGGGACATGGAACTTCAGTGGAGATATCCTCGGATTTTATTTTGGCTTATACTATTTCAAAAAGCATGTTTCCAAAATGGGGTTGAGAAAATAGTTTAGGTGAGCAACATGAATAAGTATTTTATTTACTATCAGTATTAGATGTGACTCAGCTCTAAAAGGCCAAAGAGGCTAATTACTAGATCACACAAGATTACATATGTATATGTTTAATATATATGTTAAGTATAGGTGTGTGTTTTTGTGTATGTGCACAGGTATGTGTGGTCCACTTTGTGCAATAAATGCAGTGATGCAGCAGGTCACATGACACATTTCAATGTTTAAATGTCACTATGTTGCCCTGGATGGCCTGGAACTCAGTACATAGAGCAGGCTATCTATGAGCTCATGGAGCTCGGTGGAAATCTCTCTCCCCCATGATGAGATGAAAGGCATGCAGTACCATGCCCAGCAGGCACCTCCATCTTAAGGAAACACCAATAAGACCTATTCTGTACAACTCTTCAAAACTCAGGATCTTTGTTTTAGAAAATGAAAAAAATAATTGGTATTTTGCAAGCTTATTTTAAGGTAGTATAACGAAATGTACATGACTACATTGATACATTGGGTCATAAAAATCAAACTCATTTTTTATTTTTTAACAGCAGCTAAAGCAGGTTGAAATGATTATTTTATTTGATGGGGTGATGAGAACCAACATTTTTGCTGGTTTATGTGATGTCTACATTTCCAAGTTTAAAAATTTCTTAGGTTAAAAATTTCTAAAACATCTAAGGTATTTTTACTCAACAGTGTGCCTATACTGTTTATATGGATCAACTGTTTTGGAATAAAATAAACCATCTCTGATCTTGTTCTCCTTTCCATCATATCTAAAATAAAACATGAAAGAGTTATATAACACAATTACCAAGATTTGGTATAAAATTCATCCATAGAGAGCCCCAAAAGTAAATTACATGAAACGCTCCAGCAGAAGCAGGGAAAGCCGCGAGTCGTGGGTGAATATAGATTTAAGAAAATGCAATTATGGCTTGCCATTCTTCATGTTTATCATATTCTATTTTTCACAAGTGCAACAATAAATATTTTTTGTTAGGAGGAATTAATGTGGTAATTACAGACTTTCCTTCACCCAGGCAAACAGGAGGACTTTCTCAAGGAATAGAAAAATCACAGCTTGGAAGTCATTTAAACTTTAAGATCTGGAAGAAGGAATTTTTAAAGTGCTAATTAAATACTTGTTAACATTCTGTATAGGAATTCCTTTTTTTGTGAGAGGTGAATCACAAATCTCTATAGAAGGTAATAAGCATTCCTCAGAAATTTGCATACAAAGCCCTGTTTTTTTGGGGGGGGCTGGTTTAAGGGAAAACAAAAAGTATGCATAGGTAACATTTTTGAAAAAATAAACTTGTAAATAGAACTCAAGAACTCGATACTTTTGCAACAATGAAAATTTAATGATGTAAAGAACAAATCTACAATAGAAGAAATGTGTCAGCAAAGTTATCTTTTTTTTTTTTTTTTTTTTTTACATTTCAGCATATCATTGTATGGTTTGTTCGTTGATCTAATGGCTTTGTGGTGATGGGCAGGTATATGTTTTTCTGGATAACTTCCTAAGTTTTTATTATTGTACTGTTGTTTTTGGTTTTGCTTAGCAAACTAGTATTGAACATACAGAAACCTGATCTTTCTGCTTGTATTCTGATAGGAGGAGGGCTTATTCCTCCAGGTCTTCTTAGATTGGCTGGAAAGAATGTATCAGTGAATCTTTCATTGTGTTTTGGATAGTGTGTCATGTGTGCACTTCCATAGCAGGCTAAAGTAGCCAAATATATTATAGACTTCTCCTGTCAGCTGATCCCCCCACTACCCTACAGCCTTCCCCAGCTGCTGCTCTCTTTGGGGCACCTAATATGTCTCATTTTCTGTGTCACACTTCACCCTCAGCCCATGTTCCAGCTGCCTCTGCAGTTAACTCTCTGCTACAGATAGAGGAATTAGGAAGTAATTCGAGGATAAACACCCTAAAGAATGATATCTTTATATTTTAAATAATTCAAGTCTTTTAAGGAAGAGGCAAGTGGGATTAAAGACTACTCAGACTCCTTCTCTCCTCCCCATCAGCTCAGGGGTGTATTGCTTCAGCTTCTGTTAGCAGAATTACAAAAAAACAAAAACACACACACACAAAAAAAACCCTTCAATGTAATGATATAGTCTGATAGCAACTCAACTCAAATAGAAGACTTTTTCTTAAAAGAAGTATACAATAATCAATCCCTTAAAAAAAGCCATTAAAAAAAAAGCCATAACTGGCTAGGAAGTATGCAGTAATCAATCTCTTTCTAAAAAAACATAACTGGCCAAAAGGATGATCCTATAATATCTGTGGAAACCCATAGAACATGCTTTGTGTATTATAAATATGATCTGCAGGGAATTCCACATGATTCCTTTGATTTAGAAGTTCAAAGTTTCCAATATAATTTCATATTTACACAGGCACAATTTATGAGTAGGAAAAATATGCCTAATTTTACTTGTATCCCTACCCCACACTCATATATATATATATATATATATATAAACATACATACACTATATATACACATATATAGTGTAAAATTATTGCTAATTTATTTTCATTTTAAATTTAAAAATACAACTTAAGAAGTTACATTATTTTACAAGAATTATTTCTGAGTAACACATCACTTTATTAATTTTAACTAAGGATTAGTGTATAATTCTAGAATGCAAACAACTCATTTTTATCTTAGACATGAAAGAATGCAGGTAACAGGGCACCAGCTTATCAATATATTTTTGGTTCCCTCAGGAATACATAGTAAGCTCTGATATGAACCACACTAACATGAACATAAAATTTTATATTTTAAGATTATTAATGCTGTTAAGATTTGTAAGTATAGCAGAGAAAAAAAACCCTAGTGTAGAAATTACTATAGGCTATATACCTTGATAAAATGGAGGAGATTTATGTGAAGAACATCGTAATATTAAATACTAAGACAGTGTTATAATTCATTAGACAAATGTTCCAAGGAGAGGGCAGAATGTACAATGAGTGTTTTCTGAAAATGAATTGCTAAAAATGAGTACAGGCTGCAAAGACTTCAGCATTGGAAGCCCAGCTGGGCTTAAAAGGGTGGGGTGGGGGCTTTCATCCACTGTTAAATATTTGAAACACCACTTTAAAAAATAAAGCCATGAATGTCTTATCAGTTCTTATGACATCAGGCTGACTATTACTTGCATGCATTTCCCCCTCTTTACAAAGATGAGATTTTAAAACATGCTCATAGGACATTTTACATTGATTTAGACCAGTTGGAGAAAACATGGTTCAGTGTAGGATTTCAAACTGTTCCACTAAATACAATAACATTTGCAGCCGTGGCACCGTTCCATAATAATTTTAAAAGATTTCATTTTACTTATCATTGCAAGCCATTATCTGATCATATTTGACCTACATATTAATATTTTCATTACCATTCAAGCCCATTTTTGCTCTGTACAAATTGTCAGCACTCTTCACGAAGATGTTATTTATTTATTCTGGAAATATCTGGAATTCTTTCACCCTACATTTTCCTTAGGGACTTCGTTCCTTCCTCTAAAGTATTGATATTAATATCTGGGGGGGGAGGGGACCATATTCAATAAAAAAACGAGGGAGAGAAAGAGGTCTCTCCTAATGGTATACTACAGGAGAAGTAGAAAAACAAAAGGGGGGAAAAGAAATGATAATTGTTTTCTCTAAGGCTATTATCTAATGCGAAAGCAAATAGTCAGTCTGGAAATCAGCTAACAGAAGGGGATTAGAGAGATCTGAGAGTGGCTTGATTTCTAGCAGAGCTGTCTCTGCAGCCAGTGATGAGACACAGGCAGGGCAGCTAGGAGCTCTCCAGATGGCCAGGGAAAGTGGTCGTCTTGGGTTACTGCACGGCACTGGGGCCACCAACACGTCCCGAGCCTAGGAGAGCATCCGTAGGGAGCCAACCCCATGTCCAGCCTAGACCAGAGAGAGCGAGGCCAGGGAGCCAGGCCTCCGGCCCCGCCAGCGCACCCCTGCGAGCCGGGTCTGCCCATTGTTAACATATACTTGACCCCGTGACCCCCCGCATGACACAGATGTCTTCCATCTCCACCACCCGCCTAGCTTCCCTACCCCCACCCCCCGCACCTGGTCGCGGCCACGCCGCCGCCTCCCTCCCGAGCGGCCACGGCGCCCCCGGGTGCGGGCGCGCGCGGCAGCCGACCTGGTGCGGGCGCTGTGGGCGCTGTGCGCTGCGCGCGGCGCTCCTGCTCCCCGGCGGACGCCCGGACGCCCTGCAGATAAATGCAGTCGCCTTCCTCGAGAGCGAGCGAGGGCGGGCGAGGCGGACGCAGACGCCGCCTGTGACAGTGGCAATCCCCTGCGCCCCACATCACATTTGTCTGCCACAGCAGCAACAACAGAGAGGAGCGGAGGGAGGGAGCGAGGCGGGAGGAGGGGGAGCTGAGCTCGGCGCGCGCCGGGCTCCGCGTCGCAGCCTGCGTCTGCCTGGCGTCCGCCACCCCGGGCTCCTCGCCCAGCGGCTCGCTGTGCGAGGCGACTGCCGGCGATCCGCAAGACTAGGCGGGCGGTCTCTGGGCCAGTGCGTGTGGGCGAGTGGCCGCGGACATTCTGGCACCGCGAGGGAAGCGGCGCCGCGCCCTGGTCCTCTGGCCCTGCCGGCCGGCA
The DNA here is from genome assembly GCA_902729485.2 of Mus minutoides. NCBI lineage: Eukaryota > Metazoa > Chordata > Mammalia > Rodentia > Muridae > Mus > Mus minutoides. Next base: position 817,237 of record LR753320.1, on the reverse strand, counting down.
CCGACCGGAGGAAGTTTTATTTGCAGCTGGGAGCCCGCGGCGGATGGTGGGACTCTTCAGCCCTGTGCAGTGTAAGTGCCAACGGGCGAGCTGGGTCGGCGGGCGGGTTGGAGAGCGGGTGGCTGGGACCGGCCTCGGGCTGGTACTGTTAATTACTATGCCGATGACCGATGACCGTCAGCATCGTTTGGATTAATTGGACCGAGAGGCTCTGGGCTGAACTTGACGCTCAACTAGAGTAGGACTGCATAGCAGGGCAAAGAAGAACATCGAGGATGCTGGAGTCTGCGATAACACTGAACTTCGCTGACCAGATAAGACAGGATTTCCCTCCGTTTTTGCTTTAGATTCCCCGCACTCTCTTTTTATTTATTTTTAATTTTTTTCCATCAAAGGAGAACAGAAAGATAAGCATGTCTCCTACTAAACAACTGGTCAATTGGTCCACAATGTGTTTGGCAGGTGGTTCCACACCCGCTTCGTGTGTTTTTAAAACTGGAAGCGAAAGGCTTATTTTCATGGTGGACACCTTAGTCCTAGGAGCAAGATGAAGAATACTAACTTGGTTCTGGGCTACAATTTGGGTAGGAGTCTTGTTAGCTGCACCCAGGCGCTGTGCGATCCGCCTGACAACTTTCTCTCACTCGGGCATTTGGGGTGCTTTGATGGGAAACCTCACAAGGATGATCAGGCGGCTTCTCTAAGCCAAGTCTCCCGCCGGAGGCAAGTCCCGAGCTTCGTAGCTGGGGATACCTGGGTAGTATCGCCTCCACCATACTTCAGTGCCCCGCTGGCCCAGCCGCCCTGGCCTTCTGGGGTGTTCCCATCACAGTCGGGACCTGGTGTCGCCAGCCTGTTCCTAGCCTAGAGCACAAGGTAGTGCCTAGTACCTCCCACAGAGAGAAATCCAAACCCGAGCTGCAGCGGGAGAATTTCTTATGTTTTCCAGAAATCCCTCAGGGGAAGTAACTGGGGCTAGCACATTCCCGGGTCCCAGCCTTTCACCATCATCTGGGAGAATCTAGAAAGAAGGTCCAGGTTGGTTGGACCTCTCCCACCCAGGATGGATCTTGTCCTGACCAGGATGATTTAAGCAAAAAACAGTTTAAGTCCGCAAATGCACTTAAACCCAGTTTTTGAAACTGTTTTTTCTTTCTTTCTTTCTTTTTTTTTTTTAAAGGTCAGTTAAGCTTTGGAAAAGTTTTGAGTGTTATGATTCCGGGCAGTAGGATGTGAACCACGACTGTTACTAAAAATAGCTGCCTTCCCTCCTCCTCTTCCCACTAAAGGCTGTTACAGCTCGGAGGATTTGGCCAGAGTCTTGGAGCCCTGGGCCTTCCTAGCTCCTTTGCAAAGGGTAGCAGGAAAGTCTTTTGAATTTAACTTTCCTTCAGGACTGGGCAGCACAAATCCCAGCGTGCCCCAGCGTGACTGGTGCCTCCTGGGAAAATGTGCAGAAAGAAGCTTTAAAGGAATTAGTAGTATTCCCTGGGAAGAGACCCTGAAGAATAGCCAGAGAGTGAGGAGCAAGGGAGCTGGAGAGGCCACTCCAGACCAACTTCATGTGCTTGATGTAACTCTGAGCCCTCTTGAATTTTTAACTTCGCTTCCCTTAATTAATCTGCCCAGGGCCTGTGTATAAATGGCTGTCCACAGCTGCTGCAAATTGATTTATCTCCCGATAAAGGTCGGGTTGCTGACCAAAGCATCCTTTATATCTTCTGTGTGAGCTAAAATGTGTTTTACAGGCTTTCCTCCCTCCTAGCCTCCTTTTCAACATCTGTACCATTTTTAAGTTCCCTCCGTGGCTCTTATTATCATCCCCCTTCTTATAGACCAGAAGAAGAACTGGGTCTATGCCGGCCTGGGAAGTCCACACTCCCCAGAATACAAATTGAGCAGCTTCTCCGTGCTGAATGGTTTGTGAGCGTTGGGGGGCCTCTTTAGTATATTGCAGCACTTGCGAAGTCTTCTCTGTGTCCAACTTCCCTGCTCGCACAAATCCTTAGAAAGGATCAGCACATACCATTGTTTCTCAAGCCTTGGTGGCCTCAGTTTGGGTGTTTGGAATGTGTCTAAACAAAAACACATCCCCAGTGCGTTATTTCTCCTTATCAATTCTTAAAATGCTGTCTAGCTTTCGCACGATGATGGTGGCTATCAACGAAGAGGTGGTTATGTGATTTCACTTTTCTCTTCACTAATTTTGAAAGAGAGGGCTCATAGTCTCACATGATGTTAACTAGAATGTCAGTTTGTTGCAGATTTTTACTTATTTTATTTTATATTTTAATTTTCCAGCCAGGATGAGTGTTAGACAGTTGAACTCTGATCAAATGTAGTTCATATTTGATATATTTTTTAAGTCTATTCTTTGAAAAGACAGAATTCTAACAAAATGACCAAGGAATCATTCTTGGCACACAGAAATTGGATTTGAAATAAGCCCATGCTACAAGAAGAACTTCGTGAAGTTCGTATTAAAAACATTTGTTTAATCATTAATTAGAAATCATGTAGACCATGTATGTAGACAGCAGCCCCCTTTCTTTGAAAAACTAGATATTCTATGGGAGAATTTCAGTATGCAATTTTTGCTGGTTCTCATCTAATAAAAGCAGCAGAGAGAACATCTGGGTTTTTTTTCTCTCTCTAATATTTGGACAACTCACATCATGGCAAAAGTCTTTGAAATGCCATTTTTCTTTGTTGACTAAGTCTCTTTCACCCACCAATACCTGCTAATGACTTGATTTTTTTGAAGTGATCTTTGAAAGGACCTTCCTAATAAGAAGTATTCTACCATCAGTGCAAGGGAAGCTGTCCTGTTAAATGACAACTTCCTGGAAATATCAGGAGAGCAACCTTTGAGTTACAGAGGACTCAGTGCTTTGTAATTCTTACCCAATCCTTTTCTAAAAGAAAGAAAACACTGCTCTTGGTGTTAGTATCAGTGAAGAGATTCCCATCCAGGAGTTAGCCTGAATAGTTTTGAGTAAACTCCTTATAAATTGTAAAGAACCTCACCAATGTCAGGTGCAGTTATAATTTATTTTATTGTAAACTCGAGGCTTAGCTACCCTCCTTCGGTTTTAAACATTGAAAAGGCATCACAAGAAAGAAATGCTTCCATTAAGAATGCTGGTCAGTGGTTGTCAGTTTAGGACATTCTTCACTGTCAAATCCTGTTTCTCACTTCTTTGATATGAACATCAGCTGACAGGCACTGAATGCAAAGCCTTCTTCATTGAGGTTTTATGCAGGCAACATAGCCCCTCATAGCAAAGCAGTCTGAAAAATTGGCACCTGCACAATTTGCATGTGAAAAAAAAACCCAAGTCAGTTGCATTTTGCTGGAGTCTATTACTGTAAGTTATGTAAGAGGGAAAGGCTATTTGTTTGTTGCTGTTTGGGCATTTAAAGGTTCTTTATTTTAATATTCATCATATTGTGATCTTTGGTCTTTATTGATAGCAAAAGCAGGGCAAATTGAGCTTTGTAGAAGTTATTTATTATGGAATGGAGTCACTTTACATGCTTACAAAATCAGTGAAATGCTTGGAATCAGTTAAAAATTTAAAATGTAGCTTAGAAGAAGGTTTTGAGAGTAATCTATTAAAAGTTAAGTAAGTGTGTACAATTGGGCTAAGATGAGTATCACTTGAAAACAATCTAGGATTTTAATAGTTATAGACTTCAGAACCAACTCAAAATCCCCCAAACAAACATTCCAAACTTTTAAACTTGTGTGTGTGTGTGTGTGTGTGTGTGTGTGTGTGTGTGCGCGCGCGCGCGTGCGTGCGTGCGTGCGTGCGTGTGTGTGTGTGTGTGTGTGTGTGTGTGTGTGTGTGTGTGGCGGAGGGGGGGCAGTTTCTCCTCCATTTACTTGTTAAACTGTCACCTGTATGACCTTTCCAAAACTATATCTGACCCTCTTTATATAAACCAACTAATAAATGTTAAATCAGCTACAAAAACCTTTGTGAACCTCAGACTATTATCCATCAAAGGGGACATTTTATCCAGTATAAGCTATTTAGTATTATCTAAAGAGACACCTTCCAACTTCACCTTTTTACAGCCATTAATATAAGAGTTCCTAAATTATGTTTAAAGAACAGTGGACATTTTATTAAAGCAAACATTAGTTCAGTTTAATGGAGGTAATTGTAAATGATAAGACAGAGCAGGTTATCTCTGTGTTGTTTAAACAGAGGGAACTACCTTGCACCATTTCCAGCAGCCATCTGTAGGAGAGAAGGGGTTGCACCTGTCTGTCCACACTAATTATAGATTAAGGCCAAAAAGAAATGAAATTCGAGGAGGTTTTCAGCTAATGAAATCCATACTGCCTTTATTGTAAATGTGTTCTATGTAAAAAGGATGGTGGGTGAGTTGTGAGTAAATAAATTGCTATGTAGCTGATAGGCACTTGGTTTTGGAGCACAGTTCTGCTGCATTAACCTTTGATATTAAACAACAAAATAAATAAATAAAGACGGCAACTTGGACATGGGTGGTAGCCTTTGTTTGGCATCCACAGTTATAAGGTAGTGAGCTGCAGTGGGTGAGGCAGCTCAGAAATGTGCAATCAAGCAGCCTACAGGCCAGAAATGGCTTCGTATTCTGAAATGCAGATGAAGGGAGGTCCCGTGTTTACTTATGCATAGAAAGAGGGCTTTTTTTATTTTTTATTTTTTTGTAAATTAGAAAGCTTTTTTTTTTTTTCCTTTTTCTGCACTTTCAGCTTTACATCCATGAGAAATTAAAGCAAAATGAGTGAAGAATGCATCCTTCAATGAAAGGTCACACGGATGTCTACCACATCTGTTTATAGTAATTATGAACATAATTAACATAAGAATTACAAATGAAATAATGACAAGCTGAGCACTGAGATATTATGCCATAATGGTCATATGTTGGAATTCTCACATTATAGCACACTAGACTTCACATACTCAAAGAAAGAAAGAAAATGCTAGATTTTTATCTGAGTTAATGTTTCAAAACTTATCTGCCTGGGGCAGATGGACTTCTTGCTTTTACAAGAAGGTAACCCATTATTAAGAAAAGAACTCATTGAAATTAAAATTTGGATTGAGCTCGGTTATTAAGTTGTCTGTAATTATAGGTACCACTTTCTGTTGGATACTCAGTCTGTGATAATAATTCTTGATTACTATGTTGCTTTGGTTTTTGTTTTGATTTTCTTGAAACAAGATCTTATTCTGTAACCCAGGCTGGCCTAGAACTTACTATAGACTTTCTGGCGGGCTTGGAACTCATAGTGATCCTCCTGCATCAGTCTCCTGAGTGCTGAGGTGGGGGAAAAGGAGATCACTACACTGAGCTTGCTTGTTTGTTTGTTTGTTTGTTGTGTTTTTGTTTTAATTGTAAGCTTTGGAGCAAAATACTTGGTTTAGAAGCATCATGGAACTGGAAGGCAGTACACAGAGTGGTGGGAACACTGTACTTTCACAAAACAAGAACATCTGTACTTTAGCTGATCTGCAGTTTTCTTTGTGCCTAGTCTTTGGGATACCTTTTAGAGAAAAATATGTGTTTGGAGATTAAAAGCAGTAATTAGAACTTTATTTTTCATTTTTGCAAGTATTAATTTTATAAAAATAACAGGTTTTATTGTTACATTTCTGTGCAGATGTATCTAGTGCATTCTCACTAGTACATTGTAACAGGCCAGTAAGCCTTTGTATGTTGAATTTTTTTCCCCTTTCCTGAGTTGCCTTGGATGTCAAGGTGTTTGAATACAGTCTATGCCCACAAATGATGTAGCTGCAGAGGCTGCTGCTGGCGAGGGTGAGTGCAGTTCCTGATCACAGTGAGAGAAAAGGCGAGAGGAAGCCTTTTACAAGAGCCAAGAGGATAGTCTGAAAATCTATTATTAAATTTAAAACATGGAGGAATGACACATTTTCCCCCATTCAGAGCTCCCTTGCCTCTGTCATGTTGCCTGCCAAGTGGTTTACTTCCTGCCCCAAGACCCTTCTCTAACTACTGAACCTGGTCACTTTTTGAAGATTTATGGAGAAATATCACCTTGTTCTTGTGCAGCGATACTGTGAGCCTTTCCACATTATTGGATTACTGGAGGATTGTAGCAGGACTCCTTTTATCTGGCATTCATTCTATGACAAGATTTTCACACATGCCCTTCCCCCAGCATGCCCAGCTTTCTTCACTTTGTGTTACCTATCAAATTTCCCTTGATTCTTTTCTTGGGTTGGGAGCCTGTGTGTGTGTGTGTGTGTGTGTGTGTGTGTGTGTGTGTGTGTCTGTGTGTGTTTTGAGAGGTGCGTCCATTGCACATCAGACCTGTCTTGTTATTTTAGGCTAGGTGGTTTGTAAGGTACTTGATGAAACAAAGCCCCCTTTAAAACATGCCTCCTTCTCTTATTTTTAACTCATTGCTCCCCTGCACGCCCCGCTCCTGTCCCCATTTTGTTGCCTTCTACTGACTTTTCATGTGTAAACTATTTCATGGCCCCAAGTTTCACAGCAGTTGCGACTGCAGTGTGTGCCATGACATACTGTGGTTTATTGAACTATGTCTCCACAGTGCAGGGAAGGCTTCTTAACCAAGCTTCAGGACCTAGAAACACAACACAGCCAAACACACCCCCCCCCAACGAGAAGACCTCCATTGCTGCATTATCTGCACTCCATTAAGGACCCGATCAGATGTGCAGATTGTCTGATGGGTGCATTTAAAAGTGAAAAGGGGCTCCCTAGGGACTACTCAGGTGTATCCCCCTCCTGACCCTGCTGGGGTGGAGGAGGATGAACTCTGGCCGGCTGGCAGAGCATTAGCCCCTGCTCCTTCTGATTGATTCTCAGGCTCTGGGTGGGTGAAGAGCCGCGAGGCAGCTCAAGCCAAGATTGATTGCCTCAATTTCGAATTCCCACCTCCCAAACAGACTCTCAGATGTACGCAGAAGGAAGCTCCTACCCCAACTGGACTTCTGGAAGTGGCGCAGGTGTCTGAGTCACCTGTAGCCACCAATCACAAGTGGTCCTCCTTATCACAATGATGCTGGCTGCCCTGCATCTTTGGCTAGGACACACTCCAAGCCTGAAGAGGGCGGGGCGGGGCGGGGCGGGGAGGGGGTTGTATCTTTCTGTATCTCCCTTGCATCTATGTGGGGGGGTGAGTGGGGGGCTGGGTTTTAGTTTACGGTATAATACACAGAAAGAGACAGCTCCCGGGGGAGGTAGTCCTGGCAGGCTTCAGGACTATTGTGTCAGCACAGTAGATTTGTTTTGCAAATTATGCATCTTTGGATGGAGGTGAGGTGCTGAAGGTGTCACTGTCAAAACCACCAAGGGAGAACTCTTGATCCCGCTGACCTTGACAGAAGCTCTAGTGTTAGTGGAGCCACAGGGCTAGCAAATCCAAATATTTGGGAGGTGGGGCTGAAAAGCATGGGTTACCCTGCAGCCTTGATTGCCTCCACCTTCCAGTCTCTCTGGTAGCTGTCCTCTGGCTTTGACCCCATCCCAAGCCGGTCCCTACCTCTAAATCCCTTTCCAGTCTCCCCATCCTGCCTGCATCTCTTCCCTCCCTCTCTTTCCTCTCTCTCTCTCTCTCTCTCTCTCTCTCTCTCTCTCTCTCTCTCTCTCTCTCTCTCTCTCTCCCCACTTTTCCTCCCTCTCCCCTCCGTCTCGCACGCACCCTCTGTTTATTTTCCTGCCTCCATCTGGGCCCTGCTGATATTGTAATCACCCTGATGCACGTTGGCTCCTCTCCTCTCCCTCCCGCGCGCACACACTCACTCACACACAATGTGCCATCCCGACCAGCCCTTTACTTCTGATAAGCTCCGATGTGTGTTTAATGAATACAAAGCGGCGGTGTGGGGGCCGCGCGGCCGGCCGCCTCGCGCGCTCGCCGCCGGAAGGTAATCTCCGCGGCCGGGCTGGGGGCGGCGGGGCGGGGCGCGGCGTGGGGGCGCCCCCCCTCCCAACGATCCGGAGCTGATAAGAGCTGGGCAAGTGAAGATGTAACCTGTTATCGGGAGCTCCTCTTAGCTGCCAGAGGGAATTTACATTTAAAGATTACAGAGGGAGAGGGAGAGGATCTGCCTTTTGTTGTGCTGGGTGAGGAGGAGGCAGCGGCCCTGGCCTCCCCACTATCTCCCATCACCTCTGCTATCCAGACGGGGACTCGCGGAGGTGAGATTACCGAGGGCCTTATCTTTAATTGGGGTTAGTGTTGCCAGTCTGAATAGGTTTAAAGAGACTCGATAAAGGGGGAACAATAGATTATTTGTTGATCGGACGCTGGAGCCCTCAGATGTAAAAGAGAGAGGAAGAACTCTTAACAACTTGATTAGCTGTATTTGATTTTGATTTTGAGGTGACGGGCTCTCTCTTGGTAAAAGGGGGAAGGACTAGGGAACTTAGGTGCGATTTGAATGACTTACACTGTTTGATCCCAGCACTTCTGCACCTGTCTTATTTTAAAGGTGCTACCTCTGCTACCTCACCTTTTCCTTAGGGTTGATAAAGTGAGTGATGGGGCTGAGGCAGTGGGGTACTGGCCATCAATGCTTGCTTTTGCGTGGCTTGTTTTGAACAGCTGATGAATTGATGCTTTGAGTCCTGGGGAGATCCTGAAAAGCTAATGAAGCCCACTTTTAGTATGGAAGGAAGAGAATGGTAGATTATGGTTCAACTCTGGCTAGAAGGGCAAGAATCAGTCTAGGACTGGTAGAGATACTATGTTTTGTGTTTGAACCATACCATCTTTTGCTTGAAGTCATTGTGGGGGAAAAATGAAGCAAATTGTCACTTAACTTATGAATGTATTTCACAATTTTATGATATAAACTTTAGAAGGTTCTTAGAATAAATAAAATAGGACAAAATGATTGCTTCTGCCTCCTACTCGTTGTCAAGATAGGTGATTTCATAGGTAGGTATATATGAGCCAGTAACTAAAAGCCTAATTAAAATTTGTTTAAAGCCAGAGGGACATGTTTCCTTGTTGACAGCAGCAGATCGATGGGGGAAGACAATAAGCCCCATTATTTTACTCCCATTGATTGAGCATATTGACATTGCAGGTTTGCTGTTGCCTCAGTGACAGTAAACACAACACTGAAATTCACTGGCTGACTGGTCAGAGTGGCATCTAGACTACTGAGTGTCTTTTCTACCTTATCACCCAGACAGAAGGGGAAAGGCTAGCCTCTGGGCCTTCAGAAGGAGGATAGTATTTTTGGTTAAGGAACTGTCAGATGGCATGTTTTAGGCATATCAGTCTTTTTTTTTTTTTTTTTCAAAACTGAATATTATATAGAAATGTATATGCATTCAAAATCTAGGGGAGCAGCTTAGCAATCTTGAGTATTTATGTACACGAACACCCATTTCCAAGATTTCCTTTTGCTCTCCCTGAAGATATTTACAGCAGGTGGCCAGCTTGTGTTTGGGTGATATCCATTTTGTTCCAGTCTAGGGTACTCAAGCAGCTAAGCCTGTGTCTTAGAAAACAAGTGTTTAGAGTCTCCCTGACATAGGGCCTGACTCTGACTGGTCTGCAGTTTCTTTGGTGGATGAAACAAGGAATGAATGAGATGTGACTCCCCCATGGTCAGGTGTGTCCATAAACAGTGATGTGGATTTTCTATGGTTTTCAAGCAGATGCAGACAAAATATAATTTGCTGTCCTCTTGGCTGGCATTTTCTATACTTTGTATAGTCTTTACATAATAAAATCAAGTATTATGTAGACACCGGAGTCCAAGGAATTTGAACCACACCACAGAAGATATGGAATAAAGCCAGAAGAGACTAAACATAGTTTTTTAAAAGTTTAATGACCATGACTTATACATAGGACACAGTGACTATTGCCATCAAGCAGGGAACTGATGGCCTTTGCCGCGTTTTAGAACAAAACTAGTCTTTTAGACCATTTTCATGAAAATGTTAGGCTTCCATTTGATCAGCAGGTGCTGTGGAGATGAAAGCCATGTGTAAATTTTCAGCAGGCTAAAAGTGTCAATTCAGAAAAGGAAAGTGATAGGGGAAAAGCAATCAGTTTTCCTGTTTTCAATTTGTGCAGGATTTGAAGAGCTGTTTTGTTGAACTGCTACATCTGCTCCAATATGAATATTGAACTACTTCCACTAAAAATAACAACCTATAATTTGGAAGCTACTGCAGCCTTTTGTTAATGCGAATGGGTTATTTAAAAACAAAACAAAATAAAAATAAAAATATAAAAAAAAAAAAAGACAATTTTCTATTCTGACAGTCTCTTGCCCAATGTGCATTTTCATTTGCTGGTCTTTTCATCCCCAGAAGACAAATGGTGTTATGCAATTAGGGCCTCATCTTGTTTTGACTATGAAAAGAGGTTCCTATAGGTGAGAATCCTGATAATAGAAAAAGGTATCCCAGGAAACAAAATTTATTTCCAAGTAATCGTTTAAAGCATGTTTATTTACAACAAGGTGCTTATGCCCTACATTCTCTAATAGTGTGTGTGTGTGTTTTAACTTAGCAGCAACCACTGTGAGAAAGTTAACACTATTCCATTGCATACTGAGCTCTCTGTGGTGTAGTCTACCTTTAATATACCTCCAAATGTAAGTTTAAACTAATCAGGGATATTTTACCTAACAGGGCTTTCAAATAATTTTTTTCATGCTTAAATAAAATGATTAAATTATGCTTGAGTGCCTGCATACAAAGGCTTTGGCCTCTATAGTACTGCTAATCAAATAAGTTTTATGGACCACATTAGAGGAAAAAATTGTATGCATTTTACTGGTGACATTTCTAGGAAAGTCGTGTTCTTTAAATACATCTAGTATTAATTAAAATGAAAACTCCAGAATATATTTAAAAGAATCATAATGAAAAATATCTCATCCATATGACAAAAATGAGCGTGGCGACACTATCTACATGTAATATAGGCATAGACATTGAAGGTAGAAGAAGACAAGTGGATAAGGCTACATATTGATTCAAGGATTGATTGCACTTGGTTTGACTTGTGGCTAAAGTCATTTGTCCAGGGTGAGATCTGATCACTGCCGAGGATCAATTAGCTGTGTAGCTTGTGGCTTCACACTTGAGTGGCTAGACACATTCTTCACAGATAAACTCTGAAGAGCTCAGGAAAGGATAAAGGGATGACAGATACTTTGACACATGAACATGTTGATTTGCAAATGTAGCATTTCTGTTGGTATTGATAAATGCAGTAGATCTTTAGAAATATCAGGTCACAAATAATAGTGGTTGCAGAATGCAACTGAAGGTGTTATTGTATGAATAACTATGTATATGCAATCAGACAAAGAGTATTATCTTAAGGAGTGTCTCTTCCAATCTGAAGCCCAATGAACGGACCAGTATTGTGGTGTTCTGACACATCATTAAGTAAGTTTAGTTCCATACGGGTATATTCTTTGGTACATGTATTTCTCCATTTTCAAGGAAAGAGCCTGAGTCACGTATGCTGGTTTATACTTGTAATCTCAGCACTTAGAGGTAGGAGGATTAAAAGTTCAGAGTTCTTCTTTGCTGCATAGTCCGAAACTTTTTTACAACCATTCCTCTGAGAGAGAGGCAGAGAGGGAGAGAGAGGAGGAGGGGGGAGAGAGAAGGAGAAGAAGAGGGAGAGGGAGAGGGGGGAGGGGAGAGAGAGAGGGAGAGAGAGAGAATGAGAAAGAATAGAGGCTATATTGAAAAGCTTATTCACAAACCCAGTCAGTCCCATTGGTTGGAATGTTTTGTACCGAAGCCACAGTACTTTATGCCTCAAAGGAGAGGAGTTTCCTGGGTCTTCTCAGAGTTTTGGAATCATGCCAGGCTCTTATATTAGAACCACTGGCAAAGTAATGTTCCTTGGTTGAAGTTTATGGCATGGTGCTTTCTTGTTTGGAAAAAGTTTTAAGCCATTTACATGGCTTAAAACTGGTAACATTTTCAGTGACAGACAGACAGGCTTAAAATTTTCTTCTCTAAGGCTGGAGATGTCACTCAATAGATAGAGTGCTTGCTTAGCTACAGGGTACCCTAGATTTTATCCCCAGTGCCACACAGACTGAGTGTGGAATACCTACATTGTAGTTTCAACTTGTGACATCCTGTGTCTTATAACTCACAGCACATGATGGAAGGACAAAGTCGTTTGCTTTTGTGGATGTTGTTTTGGCCAAAGTCTCAAGACAAATCAATGTTTGGGTGAATAGAGAAGGTCTTTAGAGTATAGATACTGTGAAAGAGAAATACAAAGAACACAAATGGAAATTTACCAATGAGTCTCCACATTCGAAACACTGTAAATCCCTTGGAAAAGGTGATTGATTGGCCTCATTAATCTTTTAATATTTGGGGCAGAGACTACTTCAGAGTGAGCTCTGAGGCTTCAGAGACTGCCACATAGTTGTGTTAGGATAAAGGCAAATAATCAACAGATGACAGAGACGGACTGTATCTTGCTCCTAACTTTCACATACGTTTTCATTGTAGACTTGAAATGAATGATTAACTAGCTTCTTACCTTCTTCCTGTCCGAGAACTCCAACCCATGGCTCAGACTAGCCACAGCCACTCCTGCCTTTACTTTTGATCATACTTTTATTTATTTATTTTAATTAATCAATCAGTTAGTTAATTAATTTTTCTAGTCAAGGTTTCACTATACAGCTCTGGCTATTCTGAAACTCACTATGTAGAGCAGGGTGGCCTTGAACTTACAGAGATCTGCCTGCCTCTGCCTCCCACGCGCTTAGATTAAAGGTGTGCCTTACTCTGCTCCTCTTTGACTGTGAGTTTTAAAACTGAGGTTTCCCTGAGCTACCCAAACTGACCTACATTGTGCTGGAGTTCTGATCATTAGGACCTTATTCTCTGAATGCAGGCCTTAGAGAAATCCTTAGCAGACATTGTTTTCTTTGATTTAGTCCACCTTGTGTCTCACTGAGCAGATGCCACCTGCTCCCTGCTAACACATCCCTCGAGAGACCCAAATGTGTGCCACTAAGTAAATCAACTTCTTTCTAAAGATGATGTCACTCATCTGCCTCAAATAAGTTCATCCTGCACTGGGCTTCTGAGTAGCTTTTCTGTTCCCTTTTTTGATCTAACATCCTGGGCCAGATTTTTTGCCTACTGTCACAGCCTCTTCCTGCCCTGTGGGCTACTGTATATCTTTATCTCTTGTTCTGTCATCTTAACATATTTTCTGCCTGACAGTTAAGAGGAAGGGGACAAGGGGGTGTTTTTGTTTGTTTTGTTGTTGTTTTGTTTGTTTGGTTGTGTTTTGTTGTTGTTTGTTTTTGTTGTTATGGTGTTTTGGATAAAGGGAGATCTGTGTAGCTCAGACTGACCTATATGTAGCCTAGCCTGGCCTATAACTCAGTTCTTGTTGCCTCAACTTCTTAAAACTTGGAATTGGCTGCAAACATATACCATTTCCAGCTAAGAGGAAAAAGATCTAGTAGCATCTTGTACTCTAGAGAAGTTGAGATTGTAACTGCTATCATGGCACATAGCCCTTTATGTTATATATCAAAAATGAAGGACCTAGTTTGAATCTGTCGTGCCCTGGGAGGCCAAGGGTTGGATACCCTCTCAATTTTGTCAGACTTTGTTGATAGGTTAAGAGCTATCCCAGTTTTCAGATGAATTCCTCAGAGGTAAGATGAGGGTGTCTCCCATGTAAATGGCTGAATAGATTTGGGAGTTTCCTTACAAGTATTCTGTGTATCATTGACAATGTGTTTAAGGGGCACTGTTTGTCTTCATATTGATGGGAGATGGGTTATTGTGGGATTCACTGGCTCTCCACATACCTGGAGGAGGAGAAAAGGCACTGGAAAAAAGGAGCTAGGCTTCCAGAGGCATCCTGGACATCAGGTGACTGTGTGGAGTGTCAGTCACTACCTTCCCCTTTTCAGGGACAGTAAAAGCAGAATTGATCAGTTTTTTGCTGGGGAAAGAGCTTCTGCCAAAAGAGAATAGGTTTCATGCTTTTCTTTCACAGTCACTGGGTAAGACAGTGGCCTTGTGCAGGGGCAGGGAGCTGAGGTAATGAGAGTCAAGATTAGATATGATTATCAGGCATTCACTGTATTTGATAGCTCAAAGTCTGGACCTGAGTCAATTGGGAGATATAGAAAATAGCCTCTCTAAATAATTTTGTGGGCAGAAACTGACAGCTATTTAGGTGGACAACAGTACATTGCCATGTGGCTAACATCAAGTCTTAAAAGAAACCTGAAAACTTGGCCATATGCTTTGTCTGATGAATTTAAAAATGTAGTTATCACCATCAGTGCGTTGACTTTGTGTTTGTTGCCTGTTTATAAGATCAGTGGATGTTAAAGTACAGATACTCTTGGAGTTTGTCATAAGTTTCCTAATTTATAAAATGGCTAATCCTAAAGCAGGGCTAGGTTTCTTTGACAAGTAGGAACAATTAACTGCATTTGTTGGGTTTGGTCAAGGTGAGCACTTTGCTGTCATCCAGGAAACTTTTGCTATTTACCAAGGAGTTCCTTGGTTGACAGGGCTTGGGAAAATAGCTACTTTCAATTGGTGCTACAAATAGAAGTCACACAGGGATCACTCTTACTTCATAGGCCACAGAATATTTTTTTCACTGATGCTCAAAGTTCAGTATGAGACTAAATGGAAATTCTTTGTCATAAGGGAAACTGTTTTTTTTTTTTTTTTAAGTAGAGATGTAGTGAGTTCTTCATTAAAACTTGGTTCTATTGGATAGGATAATAACTAGGATATATTAGACAATGTATTCCTAGGAGATGTCATGGAAGACTGTAAAGAAGCTGAAGAGCTAGTGTTCTATTGATAACATGAGGGAAAATGGGGAAGAGTAAGGGAGGAGAGATGGGTGTGTAGGCAACAAGGTAGTGTTGGAGCTGGTTGATTGTGACATGTTTTATAAAGAGTGTTTGGGGCTTGTGGGGACTCTTTTGTGGGACATGCTGGAGAATTTCAGGTAGTAACACACAGAAGACCAGAGCATAGTGTTGTAGACAAGCAGACATATGGTGGTCCCCAAAAGAGCCCTCACTGATCATGGTGCCAGGCTAGTGTCCTATCACATTTCCTATCACTTTGAGCCTTGAACTTGGTACTACTGATGCTTTCAGTAAAGTCTTAGGAAATTTGTCACTTTGTCTGATTGTCCATGGACAGTCTATTTAGAAGTTCCCCATCCCTTTCCATGACTACAAGGCAGGAGGAGGAGGATGTGACAGATCCTGAAAGACTACTACTTTATCTTCTAAGTCCATGGGTATGTTATATCCACAGTGATGAGCAAACACAGCATGGAAGAATATCAAATAATACTGAAGCATTGATACGATAACCCTTCCTGGTGAGAGAGTTCTTAAGTAACTTAGAATTCTGAAGCTCTCAGGGTGTGCCAGATAAGTATTGTCTTTTACATTCTCCATGTCCCTTTGTTCCCTTGCTCACAGCTGCATTCTCATCTAGAGCTGGAAATGTTTAGACAGGAGATGCACACCTGACCTCTCCTGGATAGCAGTGCATAGGCAATGACTTCACATTGTTTTGTTTAAGCAAGAGGGGTGAAGGGTTAGCAAAGATGGACAGCAAAAAAGAAATATGATGGTTGGTTTCTCAAGAGTCACGCACTAGTCACCTAACCCTGATAAAGACACTTCCTAGAGTGACCAATGAAAAGTGAAATGTGGACTCCTGCAAGGGGATTAAAATAAGTTGGTAATGCCTGTTGTATGGAAAACAGGTTGGTAGAAGGAGACTTTAGGCATGTAGTAGGCTCAGTCCTCACTGAATAGCACACCTTTTGGGCAGGTTAAATAGGAACAGTGATAGTAGTATAACTAGATTATTAACTAAATGACTCAGTAAGTGGGACTTATTTTTATTTGTGTGTGTATGTATATGTGTTTGTGTGAGTGTGTATTGTGTGTGTGTCTGTGTGTGTGCTGTATGTGTATGTGTTTTGGTCTGAGTGTGTGAGTGTGCGTGTGAGTGTGTGTGTGTGTGTGTGTGTGTGTGTAGGCTGAGACCAAAGGAGGGTATTGCATCCCATAGAGCTTGAGCTGCAGGTGGTTGTAAGCAATCTGTTGCTAGGAACTGAATTCTGGTAATCTTAACTGCTGGGCCATCTTTCCAGCCTCATTAGTGGGATCTTGGATGCAAGAGTAAGTTGGCATTTAAGCTGCCTTGAGACAGGAAGGATTTCCCAAAGTCTGGTTGCTGTTATTGGTCAACAGTGCTTTAGAAGGTAAGAGAGCTAAGAGTACTGGGGTGAAGAGGGAGTGGCATTGCAAGATGCATTAACAACTAACTGCAAAAGAAAGGTTGTGGGGCAATGAGTGCAGAGTAAGAACAAAAGGACCATTTGTAGATAAAACACTTGGGCGCCATCTTCTTGGGAAGTCGCAAGAAGAGTCTCCCCCGCACTTGGGGCCTTGGTGTCCCTTTCCTACTGTAAAGCTCAAACAGTTCAACTTGTATAATAAATTTGCTTCTCTAGTTGAACTTCTCTTGAACAACAGACTCTATCATGAAGCAAATCTAAAGTCAACATATAAAAGAAAAGAAAGAAAAGAAAGAAAGAAAGAAAGAAAGAAAGAAAAAAAGAAAGAAAGAAAGAAAGAAAGAAAGAAAGAAAGAAAGAAAGAAAGAAAAGAAAAAGAACAGATGTCCAAGGAGAGGGCAGGCTATGAGCCTTGGGAAAACTGTTACTCTGGGGTTGGTCCTGTTGTGGTGGGTCTGATGTAGTGGCGGGTAGGGAAGGCACAGAGGCCAAGACCAAGCAGTCTACTTATATCAGCTCATTAATTGTGGTTCATTGCTTTGTTTGCTATGGGGGATTGAATCCATACTATACCTCTGGCCCCTCGTTTCAGCAGTTTAGATTGTAGATACTGTGGAAGAGTGACCATGGTTGGGTTAAGAGGATGGCAAGGAAGAGCCAGATGCAAAAGGGATTTCCAAGAAAAAAATAGGGCATAGATAGACAGAGAAGGGACTTATGGTGGGAGGGGGTGGTTAACAGCCAGGTTAACTGTGGAGTGGGCTTAGAGTGTTACAGCTTGGGAATTTCTTTGGCTCCTTGTTGAAGGGGCAGTGTTTCCGCCCTACTACAAACCCAAAATATCCCAGTATCAGAGAGGAGCTGGGGAGTCATTTGGATCCTTTGGCCCAAGGAATTCTCAAGGTTCCAGTTATTTTTGGGAGGAGGAGACAGGACCAGCAAGTGGTGGGTGTGGTTACGCAGGTGTATTTCTTTGGGTCCTGTCCCTCTCGTGGATTTGACTCCCTAAACCTCTTTTGGAAGGCTCTGACCTTTCTCTCTGTAGATGTCTTCTGGCTACGTGGGAGAGTAAGAACTAAGCAGGCCTGCTGAGCTGTTAGCCTCCCAGTCTGCAAAAGTCACTTCTGCTTGACCTTCTTTTAGGTATTACAAACATTGAGATTTGGTTCTTGATATTTTATAAAACTTCTTTCAGCTCTAACATTGCACAATGGTGAGAAGGCAGAGAGGGCAGGGTATCGAGGTAAGGACCAGTTGATGGGAGTGGGGACAATCTTGGAAATGGGCACATATCAGATCCCAGACTCTGTGCTCTTCTGGATGAGGCAAGAGTAGCTTTCCCGTGAGGTCTTTGAACCTATCTGCATCTCTTTAATGTGCTGTGCATTGTCTATTGACCAAAAACGTTTTCATGTAATAATGCTTTTCAAGGCTTCTTTAAGTGAGAACAAACATACATTAAAATATTGTTGCTAGGAATAGAAATTAATCTTTTTATGCCTTTACAATCAATAGATAGTGAGATTAATGTAATAGCATGTGTGGACCATGACTTTTATTTTAAAATGGAGGCCTCCTATTAGAAAAGAAGAATAATTCTTTTGATATGCTAAAAGACAGTAATAAACATTCTATGTTTATTATCAAATAGCTCTGTATTGTCCCCCAGTTAAGAGAACTTAGTAAAGAAGAAACAGCACGACCATTGAAACTACTTATGAACCTGACATGGTGGCTCATTCTTGTGTCCGCAGCACATAGGCCAAGGGATGAATTTGGACCCAGGTTACTACACAGCCTGTCTCAAAAAAAAAAATTCAATCGAAGACCCAGTCCATGCACGTGGACTTTTAGAATAAAATTCATAAGGTCATGTTTTTTTTTCATATATATTGAGACATGAAAGTAGTTGGAAAATATTATAATGAATTAAGCCAGGAAGGTATATTTTTTCCAACATTTTTTACAATCACCATGGCTTCCAGGACCTGAAAATCTATCATGTAAATTATCCATAAAGTATAACATGGCACACATCATGCCGCTTATGTAGTGACAATACAACCATTTGGATATTGGTCCTAGAACCCTGGCGTTTTAGGGTAGTTTTTGAGGCCTTCTCTTGTTGGTATTTTTGGTCATCAGTCTGTGCTTGTATATCAAATACTTTCCCATGTTCTTTCTTCCCTTAATATTTGTATTTATCTGATGCATTAAACTGAAAAATACATTTTATCATACTGTATTTCTTATTTTCAATTGTTTGTATTTTTAATAAAATGTTTATAATAAAAACACACTGCTGGTCTTATAAGAAGAATACTATTTTCCTAACTATGTATCTATAAATACAACAGTTATTTTAAAAAATTGGAGGGTTTTTAAAATTATCTTTAAGACCATCTTTCATTGAAAGGCTAC
>LR753320.1:741359-798392 GCA_902729485.2 Mus minutoides | reverse complement strand
ATATATGCAGCTAGAGACATGAGCGCAGGGGGAACTAGTTAGTTCATGTTATTCTTCCACCTAGAGGGTTGAAGACCCCTTCCGCTCCTTGGGTACTTTCTCTAGCTCCTACCTTGGGAGTCCTGTGTTCTAACTAATAGCTGACTGTGAGCCTCCACTTCTGTGTTTACCAGGCACTGGTATAGCCTCCCACAAGACAACTATATCAGGTCCCTTTCAGCATTATCTTGCTGTCATATGCTATAGTGTTTATTTTGGTGGCTGATTATGGGAGGGATCCCTGGCAGCCGGAAAGGCTACATTCTTATACAGTTAAAATGTATTATCACATGCTATACCCCATCAAAGAATGTGTGGGAATTAACAAAACACAAGATCACATCATGTCAAGGCCTTGTTCAGTGTTGCTTAATTTGGAACCACCTTGTTTATCTTTATTTTTAAGCTTTAATCAGATCTGTCAGAATTGATTTTTGGATGGATTTTTCTGTTCTGTTATCAACTATGCTTGATAGAAATTAATTTTCACAGTTAAAAAATCTTGACAAAACTTCACCATAAAACCACCCTCTTTTCAAAGGGCAATCATATTATTGTCTGAGAATCATTTTGGGGGTATGTTGTTAGATGAGAAGGGCAAGGAGAAGAAGAGTGTGCTCTGCTTGCTACGCATGCTCAAAAATTGCACGCAGTTCTAGTTGTGGTGGATGTGCAAGAAACTCACAGCAATGTTGCACTTAGAGAAGAAAGGGAGGCCCAGGTATCCTTCCTCTGAAGAAGCGGGTGCTTAGGTACCAAACTTTTAATACATCTTTGGTGCTATCATCTGCTGCAGAACAGCAGGCTGCAGTGTGTGCCTGAAGCTCACTGGCCCAGGACTTCACCCATCTTGGAGAAGAACTGTCTCTTCCCTGCCCGAGGGGAGTAGAGTATTCACAAGGTCCTCTGACTTAATCTGCTTCTCCTTCCTCCTTTGAATAGGAAACAAAATACCCATGAAAGGAGTTACAGAGACAAAGTTTAGAGCTAAGATGAAAGGATACAGAGACTAACCCACCGGGGATCCATCCCATAATCAGTCACTAAACTCAGACACTATTGCATAGGACAGCAAGTGTTTACTGAAGGAACCCTGATATAGCTGACTTCCATAGAAGTGGATGCTCACAGTCATCCATAAGAGGGAGCACGGGGCCCACATTGGAGAAGCTAGAGATAGAACCCCAGGAGCTGAAGGTGTCTGCAACCCTAGAAGAGGAACAACAATATGAACTAACCAGAACCCCTAGAACTCGTGTCTTTAGCTCCATATGTAGCAGGAGATGGCCTAGTCAGCCATCATTGGGAGGAGAGGCCCCTTGGTACTGCAATCTTTATATGCCCCAATACAGGGGAATGCCAGGGCCAAGAAGTGGGAGTGGGTGGGCAGGGGAGCAGGGAGGGGGAAGGGAGGAGGGGACTTTCGGGATAGCAATTGAAATGTAAATTAAGAAAAGATCTAATAAAAAACTGAAAAGAAAAAAAAGAAACAGTTCTCACTCAGACCATAATAGCATGGTCTCAAAGAGCATGGGGAAGTTGACAGGGATAAGAGGTACATCAAGATTTCTGTTTTCTGGGCTTCCCCAGTATGGAATTGTCAACCCCATTTTCTAGAAACTCCTAGTGTGTCTTTCTTTTGTGGTCATTTAGAAAATACTGAATGATTCTGTTGACTCTGGAGATCTGGGCTTATACCCGGCCATAGGTATGTTTTTCTCTTTCTGCTTGGGCTGCTTGTGTGCTTTCTGAGGACTAAGTGAGACTAGGACCGCTTCGCCTTCTCCTCAGCCTCTGGAGAAACAGTTCCCTTTGAGGCTATGGCCTCTCTCCTGATAGAATCTCTTCATGAGATTTAGCTGGTTTACCAGCCCCGTTAGTGTGGGAGTATGGACAGAACAGTTGGGGCCCTTTTTGGCGCTTTGTTAAATAGTGAAAAAGCTCACACGTTGAGCTCAAGTCATTTACTGAAATTTCTCTGGAAACATTTAATGGCTAAAAGTAGAGAACAAACTTGGTTTCAACAGCAAGTCTTTTGTTTTCTTTCCCCACCTCTCTCCACCTTGGTCCCTTTTTTATTGTGTTCTCTTTTCAAGTGCACAATTTATTGCAGTCGTATTTTGGCTTGTATATTGTGTAGCGGTGACTAAAAAATACAGTACCCTAAAAATACATACCCTCTGTGATGTTTAATTTTGTCAGCCTGACTGGATTGAGAAATGCCTAGTGCATTAATGAGGTAGACTATTAGGCATATCTGTGAGAGGTTTCCTTCCTTCCTTCCTTCCTTCCTTCCTTCCTTCCTTCCTTCCTTCCTCCCTCCCTCCCTCCCTCCCTCCCTCCCTTCCTTCCTCCCTTCCTCCCTCCCTTCCTTCCTCCCTTCTCTTCTCTTCTTACTTTTCTGAGGATTAATTGAGGAAGGAAGGCCTCTGGGAATAAGTAGTAACATATCATCGGCTCAGGCCCTAAACTGAATATAAATGCTGAAGGAGAAAGCCAACAGAGTGACAATTCTCTTTCTCTGCTATCAGACCCCCCACCTCATCCTCTCAGATGGGAACAACCTCACTAAGTCAACCTCACATGATCCTGCATGTGTGGTGTTGGGCAAGGGCTGACTTCGTTGCTTTAAGACATCACCACTGGTCCAGGGCTTATTACCACTCTCCTGGAGATCCTTAAATCTCACTAGCTGGAGACAGCCCTGTAAATAGGGGTAGCCACACAGGCTGCAGGTGAGAATTACACCATCAATGGAAAAACAAGGCTTTTCATTGCTTTTGGAAATGTTATTACTTAGGGTTTGAAAATACCCCAACTTTGCAAGTTTCTGAGACAGGGATGTAATGGTGGTGGTGGTGGTAGTGGTGGTGGTGGTAGTGGTGGTGGTGGTGGTGATTTTGTATTTCTTACGATAAACTAATAAGTGGTACCTTTGTCAAGACCATGTTTGCTGCTGGGAGGTTGTAGAATCCTCTTGACAGAGGCAAGGTCAATTCCAGATGCAGACACTTCCAGAATCTCCTTTTTCTTTTATGTGAAGGTTTCAGCATGGTTCAAGTACCTTTATTTAAAGAATTATTTCTTTGGAAATAATTGTTTCTTTCTTCTTTTATCCTCTAGAGATACTCTTTCACAGATGAAATTATAGGGGAGAAAATAAATCACAATACATTCATTAACAGTATTGTTTTCTTTGTTATTTCAAAGTGTTTACCTGCATCCTGATAACTGTTGCAGCTTAGTAATAGTACTTAATTCTATCATTAGTACAGTAGAAGCTTTCATAAAGAAAAAATATAATTTTAGCAGGTCAGCTTTGAGAAAAGACCTTTGCTTTTGTTTTAATGAGCAGAACCATAGCCTTTGGCTCTATAGTACAGGTGGAAAAGGGCTCTTATACACAGAATCTAGTAGGAAGAAGGTGGCCAAGTCTCATAAGGACCAGAGTGTTATGTCAATTTGAGGACCACAGAAAAGTCAGTAGCTATTTAAGGAAAGATTTTCAGGAGTCCCAGAACTGAGCCACTGTGATACCACTTTAGTCAGGTTCATACGTGTGATTCGTTTAATTCTGGATTACTGCTATGTGCTAAGCATAATGCCAAAGGTGGGGGTGAGGATAATGAGCAAAACAAGAGGGGCACAGTTAATAAAGAAGACAGTAAGATGTGCCTACACAGTGTCAGACACGGTGCAGACGGAAACAGTGCTAGGAAGATGGGCATGGGAGGAGTGAGGTGAATTCCCATGCCTGTAAAACCATTGCTCAGGCAGTCTTAGCATCTGGTCATGACTCAGTGTGTGCAAAGTCTTGAACTCAGGGGATAGCTGTAAGGATAAGATGAAGCGTTCTGTTAGGACTGTCCTCTTTTTAGTGCCAAGCAATGCAAACTGACCACATTCACCAAGTAACACTGATTCTTTGAATGGGTGTGCTGTACCAGTGTAATCCGAAGGCACAAAGAGAATGAGATACGATCTCTTCCCTAACAAACTGAAGAACTCTGTGTCTAAAACTTACTACAGTGAGTGGCTGCCTTTAACTTTGGGTTACTATCCCGTTACTGTAACAAATAGCCAAGAGAAACAGTTTAAAGCAGGAAAGGTTTATTTTGGCTCTCTGTTTCAAAGGTTTTAGTCTGGAGGAGGCCAGCTACTCTTACAGGCCTGTGTTGAAGCAAAATAATCACAGGAATGGGAGCACGTGGGGGAGAATATATATCTCAAGCAGAGAAGGCAAGAGAAAGTGAGCCTCTGTTGTCCCAGTGGTTCATTCTTCTGGTTTTGTTTCATCTGCACACCCATCCTATTAGGGGCAGGCTGCTCCTTATCGTCAATTGTTACCCCAGATACTAAATGTTTCTGGTAATGTTCTCTCAGACAAACCTGGAAGTGTACTTTTCTTTATGCATCCCCTAGCCCTCTCATAATCTAGTCAAGACTCACCATCACAGGCTAGGTGGGCATAAACTGCAGGTGTCAGTCATGGTGTTTTGTTTTGCATTGGTGGCAGTGCTGGCCTTTATAGGTCTTGAGTAATTCATATCTTGGATTCTGACTGTAAGGAAAAGTATCAGCTCAGGACAAGACCAAGTTCTCAGCCCAGAGGAGATTTATTTACCCCAAAGAGGCAAAGGACAGGGAATGAGAGACATAGGCAAGAGGGGTGTTTGTCCCTGGGGGACAAAGGACTGCCTCAGGTTAGAGAGGAGACAGACATGGAACATGAGAAAATGGTGGTTTATAAAGGTATTTAATTCTAATTGAATATGTTATTCGGTGATCCAAAGGTGACTCCTGATTGCTAGACTTTAACACTTTGGTAGTTGGACCTTGGTAGTCAGTCTTAGGATGAAGAAGTGGCCAAATAAGGGGAAAGACCCTGGTGGCTAGCTTCAGGAATGCCATCTAATGTTTTTAGCAGGGCAGAAGGAAGGAGAGAGAAGGTAAAAGCCTGCCAGAGCTGTGCTTGCTATGCCTAAGTTTGCCAGGGCCCCTCCAATGACTGTACAGCCTACATGGGTATGGGCACATTACACAGCATTTAGCAGGGAGGATGTAGCCAAACCTGACAGAGATGACAATGATATGAAAATCTCGAGAACACTGAAAGATCACCTGGCCCAGGTGAATCAGGAAAAGATTCCTCAAAGTCGAAGGGATGAATGGGGCCACTGCCAAGCTTCATCGGGTGGATTTGCTTGTTTGATGTTGTTTTTATTCTGGATTGTTTTTAATGTGCCAAGTGCAATGTGAAATACGGAGGACAGGGTGACAAGAAACACAGGTGTGAATCCTCTCCGGACTTGGGAGTAGGAAAGGGAAGTATAATACAGAAACTGTGAGATGTATCCTATAGTGTCAGATAATGAAGACGACTAGGAAATAACGTTTAAAAGATGCCAGTGGCAGGGTGAGAGAACTTGTGGCTTGGAAACTGTTTCAGAGGAGATGGGTACCAGAGGGAGATCTGAGCGTTAAGAAGGATCTGTCTGTGCCTTAAGTGAATAGAGTCTTAGGGGCAGCAGACCAAGCTGTAAAGAAGAGATGACATATTCCTCTGTTAAGAGGTGTCCTCTGTAGCTGTGGTTGAAGAGAAGGCTGAGAACTGTAGTTTGGAATAGGGTCTTCAATGATGGGGCAAGAGTGGGGGCTGTGTGTTTGTGTGAGTGTACCAGGAGGTGGGTAGTTAATAGTAAGGAGGAAAGTGTGTCAAGGAAGCTTGTGGAACTGGTATACTGAAATGTAGTTCCCAGGACCTGTGACTTGGGACGCTACAAAAAGCCATGTCCAGCAGCATCCCATTAGAGGTTGAGTAGTCTGGGTTGAAACACTAAATTCTGCCATCTTCTTCAGATTGAGGGCCACGGCAAGAGCGCCTCCAAAGGAGAATGAATGCCAAGCCCCGCTGAGTGCGGGAACATAACAAGGTCCGCTTCCTTAGGTACAGTAGGTTCCTTTCATAACCCAAAAGCCAACTGTGTTTTTGTTCATGTAAATGCAGGCTCTTTATCCTAGAAAGTGTTTTCAGTCAAGAAAAGTTAAAGTTTAATCAATCAGGGTTGATAGATAAAACAAGTACGTGTAAATGCTCGTTTTTTTTTTTTTTTCCTGAAGAATCATATATTATTTTCTAAAGGAAAAACTTCCTCAGATGTTGATAGAAGTCTCCCGAGAATGCATTCAGACAGTGAAAGGTTTCCTGGCAGTGATTGAGCAGTACTAGATCGGGCAGCTGCACTTCATCTCTTCTGAGGTTGATTTTGATGTGCGTAGTCTTTACATCCTATTAAATTTTTGAAAGATAAACTGATACAAGAATGATTTGCCAAGGCCAGCAGCTCTTCCTTTTAAAACCTTGGCTCAGTGTACACAGGGAAGGGATGGGGGAGTAAGATAAAAGCATTATAAATATGAGGTTAACTGAATTCAAATAGAAGGTTCTCTCAAGTTATTGCATTCCTTAGAAAATAAATACATTGAGCATATGGTTAAGATTGATCAAAAACGTATTCTGTATGCCAGTGATTACATTCCCATCTGTGATTAAGGTTTTCTGTCTGCATCTGGTTTTCACATTATATTTCTGTAACAAGAATCCTTTATATAGCAGGGTTCGGTCTCTGTATTTTCTATTAGCTGCAGCTTGAACTACTGCACGGATGGCAGATTTAAACATGTGCTTTTCATTACCTCATACCATTGAGAAAAAGTAATATTTGTTTGGGAATGTATGTTTTCCACAATTTCCATGGTAATACAGCACGTTGAGCGTTTTTAATAACACTCCTGTAGGACTACAAATTGTTTGAGGCACTCTACCCTTAGTGGAGCACAGCTTTCCATCTTTGCTTCCACAGAGTTCCCCGTGAAGGAAGAGGTCTTGTACATCTGAGGGCTGAGGGTTAAACAAAGAGATTATTAAAGATAAAGGGAAAATTTTGAAATTTTCCTGTTGCTGAGGTATGATAGAAACTTTACTGTAGAATAGGTACACACGTGTCTGAACATATATGTTATAATGCATTTTAGTACCATTTCCTATGGGAAGAGTATTTAATATATCAGATATATGAGACACAAATACACTCCAAGTTCAGAGATTAACATTCTCTGTCTCTGTCTCTGTCTCTCTCTCCCTCTCCCCTTGCCCTTCCCTTACTTCCTCCTTTTCTTTTTAACTTTCTTACAAAACTCTATTAATGGTGGTATGTTTCATCTGTCAGACAGCTAAGGGGTAGCTGCTGGTGTGTATCTGTAGCTTTGCATTCTGTGGTGTTTGCGTGTGTATTTATATACTCTGTTAATATTTAAAGATTATAAATGTGTACATTTGGAATATTTGGTAACACTGTCTCCCTGCTAACTCATATACTTCCAAGTCTTCCTTAAAGTAGATGGTAGAAGTGAGTTCAGAAGTGTAACACTGTTCTGTCCTGAATGACGGCGCCTCACCCTGTAGTTTGTCTCTTAGAGGTCTTTCTTCATGTGATAATTTTGCA
Organism: Mus minutoides; assembly: GCA_902729485.2. Taxonomy (NCBI): domain Eukaryota; kingdom Metazoa; phylum Chordata; class Mammalia; order Rodentia; family Muridae; genus Mus; species Mus minutoides. The sequence continues at coordinate 790,848 of LR753320.1, read as the reverse complement.
TACCTCAGAAATGAAATTCTTGACACCATTTTTGTTAAAAGTTGGCCTAACTCTGCATATCTGGTAAGAAATAGACCAGTGACAGGCTTTGTTCCCTTGGCTTCTCTCACTCAAAGGAGACAGTGAGCTGGGGCCTGTAGCTGACACACAAGAAACCATGAGCTGATGTCTTTTGGTGACAATTTCTCTATGATGTCTTTTGTTGACAGTTGTTGAAACCAAAAATGTTATCATACATCAGTACTGAAATCTTAAAGAAAAGTCTGTCCACTTTCTTTTTTGCCCAATGTGTTACTAAACTTCTATTTGTTTATTTGTTTGTTTGTTTGTTGCCTTGGCATAGAAGCTTGAGAAATAACAAATCTTCTTTTACAAAGAAATATAGTCCATCTTCTCAATGTAGTCCTACTTAGTATTTATAATTTTACTTATTTCACTCGTTGTATATGGTCCTCTGCACTGGCAGTATTTGAGTATTTATATACTCTGAAAATGTTATAAATATCTACATAGCTTGGTTACTTTCTATTTGAAGTATTTCTTTTGTCATTTTAAATAAAATTATTAGTTTTCATAGTAAATTAAATGTTTTCAGTTTTTAACTGATTGTCTTTCATGTTCTTTGAGACAGTTCTCAACCAGGGAATATGTAGTACCACATTTTTCCAATTTGTAAATCTATCTATCTATCTATCTATCTATCTATCTATCTATCTATCTATCTATCGTCTATCTAGTTATCTATCTATCTATCTATGTATCTATCATTTATTTTTAATATTTTATCATAGAGAAATAGTCAACCATTGACACACAGCAGAGCCATATAGTGTCATATAGTGTCATATAGTGGCACAGGTACTTTAACAGAATACTTCTTTGAAGTATATCAGAGCAGAGTTACTTAAACTGTTCTACACATGACCTCTTCTGCCTGATATAATTTTTACATGATTCTGTATATATAGGTATATAAAGTAGATAGACACATCAAATGCTGATAGTGAATTATGAAGACATTTATCTTAAAATAATACTTCAATACGTACTTCTTCTTTTTACCAAATATGAAAGCATTTTTGGTTACTAATGCATCTTCCTGACATAAAAAAGTTAATTTGGGCTAAACACTTAACCTTGCATGGTGCTGTGTGTCATCAATATATTTTCAGAATTGATCAATGTTTTGATTTTCTGATATTCAGTACTGAGAATTCTCCTTTGCATAAATTCAAAGTGCAGAATGGCAAAATTATGTTTATGTCCATTTCAGACATTATTAAAAATTTTGTCTTTTTTCTAAGCCAAATATCAGTTAATTTTTTTTTAACGAAACTCAAGTTATCAACTCAGTCATCCATTCCAAGAATACACTAATTTGATACACTGGAAACTATGAAGTCTGATGTTTCTAGAAGTTCAGAGAACCCCATATCTCCATTAACAACAGTGTAATTCATAATATTCAGCAGCCTCTAATCTGAGCTGAGGAATAACAGGCAGCAATCACTGGCGTTGTGTGATGGCCTGTACAGCACACAGGGCTCATGGGTGCTCCGAACCAAGGCGACAGAGAAACCATGAGCTAGAGCATGGGCAAATGCTGCCAGAAACACCTCAGTTCAGGCCTTTTTGCATTTTTAATTAACTGTTGGCTGTAGTCCTTTTGGAAGCCTTTTACTGATGCCTATTTTTCATGACCTCCATATTCAATTAAGTGGCCCCACATGGGGTTGCAACCCACAGTTTAAGGAGCTGTTTACATGCATGCATTTACCAACTTAAATCCCTACAAAGTAATTAGTCTAAAAATACAGGATCATCTATGGTAATGCTTTTTGAAATTGCTTTTCTGCAGCTATATTTTTTTTGTATTTATTGAATTCCTACTTTATGTTCATGTGCTTCTCTTATAGATCGTAGGAATTAAATAGTAAATCATTGTGTCATCTTATGGGGATTCATACTACTGTTTCTAGCAGTGATAGGTGACAGGTGGGCACAGAACATGGATGAGGAAATCCATGTAGTGGGAGAATGAGAACATTTGAATCTTACAGAAGAAAGCAGTAGAGATTTATGGGCTGAGCAGAATTGTCCACCAGTTTTCTTAACTAAGCTTTTTCTATTTCGGAATCTTAAACTTTTTATTTTGGCTTAGGCTGGCCTGGAATTCATTATGCAAACTCTTGGCAATTCTCCTGCCTCAGTTTCCTGTTTGCTTAAATGCAGGTTTCACACACCATATCTCTCTAGCATTAAGAATTTTGAAAGTAGTCAATTACCTAAAGATTAATCTTCATGATCCTCAGTGGTTGTCAACTCTTGTAACTAATAATGACAATGTTGACGTTTGGGCATAAGGAGAAAGAGTGTAGCTATTTTGTTTTGAAAGAACATTTAACTTACAAAAACAAAACATATAATGCCAAAGAGTGTTCTAAAGAAACTATGTCTTGCTAGTTAATATTTTATTTTATTTGGAAATGGGTAAAGGATAACATGCCCTCCTAAAGTATTGACTGGTGTATACTTTGAAAATCAACTTAAAAGAACATTGGCGTTGAGGTGTCCATCTTTGAGTCAAATGATTGGCAGGTTCAGAGTGTCCTGGAAGACCTCTTACAGGAACTGAGGAAGTGGGGAGTTCTGCTACAATACAGAAGAGCATGTATCTGTTTCTTAAACGCAGAGCTGGTCTGGGTTATCATGTAAATACATGGGGGGAATGCTTTAGCCTGGTTGTGATGTGTGCATTTTCTTTTCCCCTTTGTTGTTGTCAATAGAAAAGATTGATCTGTGGGCTGGTGAACTTATCTGGGTCCCAGTCTGAGCAGCAGAGGAAATTAGCACAGCGCTTGCTGGAGAATGATATCTGTCAAAAGAAACACTTGGAGAGCACTGAGTGTAGTGATAGGTGACTGCCGGAAAAAGGCGAACTTTGAATATTGTCAAGGTAAGGAACAGATGCATATTTTGATTTTGACATTTACTTTATGTATTAGAAAATCAATCTATCGTTTGCTCCCAATACATGATTACTGTGAAGATTTTTCTCTTTCTTATTGTAGCACCTGTTGATAGAGTTGTCTTTATGGTTTAACCACTTGTGTGTGAAGCCTCTTGATGTGGTTTGGGTGGGGATCAATCAGCCTGTGTGAATCCTGCTTAATAGTTTGAGGTCTAGAGAGATCAAATGATCAACTACCAATTTCACTTTTTCTGCTTCTTGCCGTGTTTCATAACACGTCTGTTAGAAACCGAGCAACACCTGGAGTAGTAGAGCAAAAAAATCATGCCACAATTTCTGGGTTTATTGTAATGAGGAGGTGACGTTTTCTAAGTTTGTTGACTAAACAGGCAAACAAGTGCTTTTCAATTTATGATTTCTTCTGATGAATTTGTTTCTTAAAAATTTTTAGTTGACCATCATCCCTTCTGAGCAGAATTCATATCTGTTGGTGGATGAAAAATAAAAGTGTTGTCTAACTTTAGGAAAACACCAATTATAAACTAAGTGTGTGCTGCCACTTGCCTAGAGGCTTCTGAATATCTGTCCTGAACCATGGACGAGGTGTTAATGGCCTATAGAAAGCTCTGCTTCAGGTTTTGCTGGGAATGGACTTGGTCAGAGGCTCCACTCATAAGAAAAAGCTGTACTGAGCCAAAGTTGGTAGTTGGCACGAATGTTGTGTGATCCTGGTTGGCACTCTAGTGGCTCAGAAGAGATTTGAGATTGTGTGACTGTCTGCCTTCCAGAGAAGAGGACTAGCAAAGGGTTCATGGCCTTCTGTGGCCATTGCTTTGGAAACACCCCTGCTTGATGCTGTCCCACAGTCTCAGCGATATCTAGTTCCTAATTCCTCAAAATACGTACTAGCTTATTATTATTTATATTGTTATTGTAGTAGTATGTTTGTTATTTGTTTGAGACAGGGTCTCATAGTGCAATGTAGGCAAGAGTGACTTTGAACACTTGGCCCTCCTCCTGCTAGTTCCGGATGTGGCGGGATTGCACCACACAGGGATCTTATTTACTGCCTTAAAGTTCTCAGGAATATGGTGGCAAATAAGGATTTATTTAAGAACACAGAACACGAAACAGTGCCCTTTAGAGTTTTCCATCCCTCTGGGGGAAGTTCTGCACTTTGGTGTCTACATCTACATTTCTTTCCTTTGGTCCCTCCTTCATTTCCTTACGCCTTTTTATGTGAGTAGTGAGCAAAGCCAGTTAAAAGGGGCAGGCAAGCAAGTCAATTGTGTTACCTAGATGATAATTCTTCCACATTTGCTTCCTTCATCTTTTCCTAGTTTATGGACTGCTGTTATTAAACGTTAATTTTGACAATTCTAATCCCGGTTGGTTATACTTCCACAGTTTTGCACAGAGAAGAAGAATGGGGTCGATACTGTAACTCAAAGGGAACAAGATAATAAGGACAACCATCCCTGCTTTAGAATTGTTTTCTACGTTTCAGCATCTGAACAAAGTAGCTATTTAAGAACAGAACAGAACTCAGCGTTTTGCCTTGTTATCTCTATAGGGGTTCACATTATATGGCAAAAATATCTAAAGTGGCACTTAAATATTGAAAAAGATATTGGATTTAAAAACTTGAGCACATACTGTAGATACATAAAATTATCATCTTTCCTCACCCCATCCCCCATCAATCACATTCTCTGTCGGTCACACAGAATACATCTGTGGCCTGACTGCACTGAATCATTTCAGAGTGGAGAAGCATCTTGAGAGGAAAACCAATATAGGGACATGCTTCTTCATGCACCATAGTATGTCTATTTGTTATAATATGCAAATCCTGAGTCCCCAGCATCAAAAAAAAAATCACAGATTCCATGCAGAATTTCTCCCCCCTTTCTAGCTTTCTTTTCCTCTGTGTGTGTGTGCAACTTAAAAGTTATGACCATTAACAGGCATGTTTACGACAGCCTGCTTTTAAACGTTCAGGTTTCCTTTGTTTTTTTTCTGTTGTGCTAAAAAAAATGTATTCCTGGTTATTTCTCCCTCTTTGTGATAGTAATGGCTGGATAGAAATATGAGCTTGAGAATTGAGTTCATCCAAGAAGCCAAGAAGAACAAAAACCACACACACTTTGCATTTGCAAGCACCTGGAATCCATTGGGTTCCTGGAGTTGTAATTTGGAAGCAGACAAAGCAAAGAATTACCAGCTGAAAAGCTGGCGCTGTGAGTGAGAACAGCCTGAGGAGGCGCCAGAGTCTGGTTTGTGTGGGGACTTTGAGGCAGGGAAACAGAACCCAGGGCACACTGCCAGCTTGGAAACTAGTGACACTAGAGTGCTGGCTGCTGTGTGTCTCCTCTGCTGGTTTGGTTGTCGTCGTATTGTTTTGTTTTGGTGCTTGGAGTGAACCTCAGAGCCACAGGCATCCTAAACTCATACTGGACCACTGAGCCCCACCTCTCAACCCAGCTCAGGAGTCCTGAACCAGCCCCGGGATGCATACATCCTGCGCTTGCTCCTCTAGAATGCATTTGAAGGTGTTCTTTCTTAATAGGTGTCCTTGTGAGTGTTAGATGGGTTGGGAGCTGCTGGGAGTGGTATCTCTCCTGAGAAACTTGCTCTTACAGGCTATTAAGGACAATTCTGAGATGGGTTTATTATAGTATTCGGTATATTAAAAATAAAGATCTCTTAGCTTTCAGGACTGTGAAAGGAAAGAGTGACAGGAAACTCAAGTGCAGAGTTCTGTGTATTTAATATTCCTGCATATGGGGTAGGATATTTAGGTAGCACCGAGTTGCATATATTGCATAGGATCCAGTAGCCATATTTGTTTAAAAAAAGACAATACCTTTTGAGATTTTCTTATCAACAATGCCCTATCTACTTTTGAGCATTAATACCTAAATAGGAAAGTTCATTCTTAGGTAAAATTGATTTTGCGAGGAGAGCCTGTATTTATTTTAGTATTTCTTTGGTCTGATATCTAGGGGTATAGTAGCATTAATGGGCTTTGCCCCACATGGAGCTTTGAGCTTATTGTAGCATTGCACACTGATCCCAGGTCAGTGTGATGCGTGAAATCAATTTATTTGAATCTCTTTGCCTCTATAGGAATTTGGCAGCGTGCCAGTTGTTTTCATTTCATGTTCTTTGTGTTGAACACAGACAAGCAGGCATGCTATTGTGTTCTTCCCTCTTCTGGTCTCTGTCTCTTACAGCCAATATTTTGCTCTGTGGATTTTGAAAGGAAGGGAGACTTTATCGAGGGTGGGTGGTGCTTAATCATTGCTTGATATGCAAAAACATACAGTGTGAGTTGCTTATCTTTTAGAAGATTTCTTTTCACCTTCATGACACGTGGTGTTTATATTAAACACAAAAAATACTTAAAGAATACTTAAGAATTTTGTTTTGATAAGAATCTTGGTGAAATCAAACAGACTATAGGTGGTTCCTTGTATTAATGGTAGTTACTTGAAACAATTGTAGGAATTACAATAAATACTTAATTTGTGAACTAGACTATCCGAAACCATTTTTAGGAACATTTACTCAATGGGAAAATTTACCCTTTAATCAAGCATACATTAAAAGTAATGCTTTTTCTTTAACCCATTTTGATTAAGACACTGCTGTATATGACCTGAGTTTGTTATATATAATGTTCTACTAAATTCCTGTGATTTGGGTAATTTCTTGTTCTTTTTAAAATGTGCAGGGCTAATTTCTGGGAGTGGCAGAGAGCCTTTTTTTTTTTTTTTTTTTTGGCTGTTGTGTGATAAATTCAGAACCATGCATGGCTGTTTTTGTAGACAGCAGGAATTGTTTCTGGGTTAGATTTTGGAAGAGACAGAGAAAGGAAATAAATGCCAGAGAGTGAAAGGAGACTGTTGTATTGATGCTCCAGGCAGTTCTTGTGGAAGTTGATATGCAGAACCATGGAGCCAAGACTTCAGGGTCAGGCTTCTACCCGGCAGCCCAGCTTCCTTGTTTAATTACCTGAAGAGCAAAGCAGTCAACCTGGGAGTGTGCGAAACCCCAGGATCTCCTGCAGCCTCCTGGCTCTCTGACGTCCTTCAAGGCCAGTCCCCTGGGTCTGGCTGGTTCACGCCTGGGTTCCTCCCTTTCAGGAGGCATTGTGTGCAAGAGGGTTTGGCTGTGAAGCTGAGATCTCTGCCAGTGCCTAGACTCCTGTTCATTCCTTCTGGTCTGTATTGACAGATAGGTTTGGCTTTCCTCTTTCTTCAAAGAATTTAAACATGTGGCTCTTTCACTTTGTACTTCTGGCCTTGCTATGGAACAATCCCTGTCCCTCCAACACATTAGCTAACGGAAGAGTGGCCTTAATTTCCTGAGAACTCATTTTTCAGCGTTGTGTGATCACATCCTGTGTGTTGCTATTATGGGGTCAGACTCACTCATAATAATTTAGTGTGCAACTAACAGTTCTGAGATGATTTATTTATTCATGTATGAAAATAGAATACCCTGTTTTTAAAAGAAAAACTATAGGATTTTTTGAGATGGGGTCTTCCTCTTTTTTCCTTGGAATTTGAATATAGTGTTAACATTTTCAGCAGGAAGGTGCACACACTCTTTGATGAAGCAGGAGGTGGTGAGAAATAATATTGGTCAGCAATATGTCCAACTTTGGGGGCGTTGCATAGGGAAAGTATTCTATGACTTGCTTGGAGAGGGAACCATTTGGGAGACCTCCTGGTTATAACAAGATGCTACCTTCCCCAGAGGAAGTCTGACAGCTTCTTTATCTATCCTGCTGACTGATGAAGTGTCCTCCCTGTGGGTGGGGAGCAGGGATGCTGCTAGATTTTCCTTCAAAACTCAGTGGAAAATGTGACTGCATGTCTAGTAATTTGGTTTGTCCAACTCCTTCCTTAGGCTTCTGTCATGCAGCCTGAAGGACATTCGTCCTTTACTGGCACATGCTTTCCTACATAAAATATAAATAAGAGTTGTGGGCATGTCAAAAGAGTAGTTTTTGCCTATATTTTATATTTTCGTTTATTTATTCACCTTACATTCCAATGCCCATCCTGCTCTCCTCCCAGCCCCCTTTCCCGAAGCTCTTCCCCTCCCCCTTCCACTTTCCCTCTGAGAAGGGGAAGACCACCCTTGGGTAGCACCCACCCTGGCACATCAAGTTTCTGTAGGACTAGGGGCATCCTCTCCCAAGTGTTCTTTTGATGAATGCACAGACGTAACCCCACTCCTGGCAGTGGGTTCTCTACACTGCTTTTTCCAAATGTTGGACTTTGTAGAGAAGAGTTTCATGGGAATTATTAGAAAAACAACCTTGCATTCATATAATATTCATGGAGATAATATGTGCTTGAATATTTGTATACTGTGCCATGGGCAAGGGTATAATCATTTAAATAGCTGGTCTAGCCTGGTATACCTGGCGACTGACCTGGTCTGGCGGTCTGGTGCTCACAGGCATTAAGCACCTGTGTCTGGTGCTCCCTCTCGGCAGGCTTGCTCCTCTCTATTTATGTAGCATCCTGATGCCTTTTCCTTCAGAGTTTTTCTTCACCATCAATATGCACATGGAGAAAGTAGTAGAAAAATATATTTTTAGCCACTGTCAGTGTTTGTAACTCACTCTCTACAGACAGACTCTTCACTAAAGCCCCACCCTGCCTCCTGAGCTCCCAAGTTTTGCTAGGTTTTATCACCCCACCCCCCTCGACCCCCATCATAGTTTTTCAGAATGCAGGTGACAGCAGCCAAGTGCTATCAGCAGGGCACTGAGTTCAACAAGTGAGGACTGAGGAAGACCGAAAGACAAGTGGCTAGTTGTGGTTTCCAGGTGAGCTTGCTCTGTTAATCTGGAGCGAAATGGACAGGCGAAGGTGATGTGGCAGAGAAGAGGATGGGGAGGAGTCGCTATGGCCAAGAGCAGGTTGCCAGCTGGGTCAGTGATCTCGTTCTGCTGTCCATGTACCCACAGCTGTGGAAAGGGGACCTTTTCACATAAAAGGCAGTTTTGACAAACTTTCTGAAAATGTTAATGAGGTATAAATTAATAATCTTAATAAGTTGTAGTGCTGAATTTGCTAAGTGAACCGAGCTGAGGTTCAAAGATTTGAAGCTCTCTACTGTATTTTCTATATTTCAGCCTATACAGCATTGAATTATATTGAATGCTTATCTTATGGTAGGGGGATGGGCATGAGAGATGAACACCGCTGGATTCATTATAAAGTATTAATTTTAAAATTTACCTTGGTGTTGTAGCAGATATGCTATACTGGGAACCATTTGGACAAATAAAGCACAATTTGGAATGGAATCTGGGAACAGAACTCATTCTAGCTAAAAGTTTTTTTTTTTTTTTTTAAGTTGGAATCTACATACAAATGTAACAAATTAGTGTATGTGTATAGATTTGAAGAATTTGCAATATGGAGAAAAGGTGATGGGAGTTTGTTAGAGATTAAAAAGAGCTGAGGAAATTAAAATATGACCAGGAAAAAAAAAATGTGGGCTCCTGTATTGCTGTGTCCTTGCTCCACCTGGTGGACATTGCTGGAAGTGTTTAAGTCTGTGTTAATGAAAAGAATTAACCACTACACAGTTCCTCTGAGCATAGCAAGAGTCTAGTTGGTGTTTCAAATATTCCTGTGTTTATGGGTTTTTGTTCTGTTCCTTCATGGCATGGAAAGAAATGTATATATGTATATTATATAGAATCCATGTGATTCAAACATATGCATGTTCGTTTTAGGAAAATTTGGAATATTCCGAAAGTAAGCATCATATAAAATCCCACTGCCTAGAGCCATCCCAGCATCGTTACCGTTTCTACATTTATTATTACTTGTCTTTTGTTTTTGAGACAGCCTCTTGTTCCAAAGCCCCAGCTGGTCCAGAACTGGCTCTATAAATTAGCCTGGATTTGAACTTGTAGCAGTCCTTTAAGCCTCCACTATTGGATTGGTTTTAAGAGTAGATGTTACCAGAAGAGAACCAGTTTGCGGTTTTTGTTTATTTAAAAATACGTGGAATGTACTATTAAGCCAAAGAATGATGACAGGCATCATGCTGATTATAATCATTTTTGCAGAACTGCTTCTCAGGCTCAAAAGTGGAGGTGTGTCTGTGGTGGTGTGTTTAGCAAGAAGGTTTTATTTTTCTCATTGAGCTTCGTGTCCAAGACACAAAGGTAATAGAGACTAGCGGTGCCTTATGCATTCATGGGGTTGGTAATATCTGTTGTTTGCTGGCCTTGTACAGGCTGCTTTCTCTGGCAATCTTAAGGATTCAGTTGTGCTTTGATCAGCTTACTGTTTTCCTTAGGTTATTATTATTTTTTTAATCCCTTAGATTCTTACATTGCTGTAACAGAAGGTGAAGTTTTGAAAACAGTGTCTCCATATGCAAGGGATTTGGAGACCTTTTTATTGTCTTTAACACTGTCATTCATGGTCCTCATTAGCATTTATTGTTGCAAGCCTACAAGCAGAAAATGTGAAATTGGTATGTCATGAATAGCCCCACAGAGCTCTGGAGCCCTCTGATTTTGCCTGCAGTGTGGTGTGGGCTGGGCTTTGAGGGAAAGCTGTCCAGATGGCTGCCTGCACACAGCAGAGATGCAGGTTTTTGTCTCTGGTGCTGAGAGGAGGGGAAGTTCACTGGAGCATACGCCATCACCCTTGCATTTTAACAAAACTAACTAGCCATTAGTCAAGATGGGAGGGTGATGACATCGAGACAAAGGTTTTCCATATAGTGTTACAGGCTGTGTCACAGGATAGGGCCAAGCTGCTAGGTACCTTCTATTTTAACCCAGTGGATTTTGTGGTTAGAAAATGTGTTGGAAATGGTAACTTCTTTGCAGATTGGTATGCAGGTGGATCTTTTACAGATCTCTTTCTTTTTTTTATTTGTTTAAATTGGTAGATGATATTTTATGCTAAAAGAGAGTCAATAAAGCTAGGATTCCTCATTATGGCTTAGAACCTAAGTGTTGTTTTATTTAAGAGCTAAAAAGAAAGAAAGAATTTAAACCATTTTTTCCTGCAGAGAAATCTACTTTTAAGTACATTTAAATCTACATTAGTACATTTAAGTCTCATTTACATAAAATAATGTTCAACCAATGTGAGTGTTAAAAACAGTTTTCAGATTTTAGAATTTCTTAAATGTTAGGTTTGAAAGTCAAAAGTTGCCAATTACAAAATATATACAATAAATATATTATGCTACTATAGTCATGGCCACTATTATAAACAAATAATAATAATTACAGATACATGTTCTATTTACTGTTAGCAAGTGATATACACAGTTATGAACATAACAGACATACTTGCTTTCATATGTTTAGTGTGTATACATTTGAGGTTTTCTTTCTCTTTTTCTCTTTTTCCTTCTGTTTCTCTCTCTCTGTCTCTCTGTCTCTCTCTCTCTGTTTCTCTCTGTTTCTCATTCATAAAGTCTTACAGTGTAGTTCTGACTGGCCTGAAACTTGCTATGTAGACCAGGCTGGTCTCAAACACTCAGAGATTCACCTGACTCTGTCTCCCGAGTATTGTTATTAAACATAGGCATCATCATACCCACTGGATAATATATGTTGACCAGAATTCAAAATCAAATACATTGCTTCAAAAACTGCCAAAATGATTGTCAGTGCATATATATATATATATATATATATATATATATATATATATGAAAATTCCACAGAGATTGGCTTATTAAGAAGACATTATTCTTTGAGACTGAAAGTTTCACACTGGTTTTAGAGCTCAGTATTAACCCACATAAGCTAATAGAGATTAAAAAAATAGTCAAACTGTGTTTGTCATAAGACAAAGATGAATTGTAGAGCTGTGTTATAACCATCTAGCTCCCTGCCTCCCCCTGGCCCAATAGAGTAGGATTTCTCAAAGGACCACATAGTATGGTTTCCACGGGATGGAAGGGGCTTGTCCATCTAGTTGCAAGTGAACCAAGCAAAACAGCCTTTCTGCCTCTGCAATGTCTGTCTAATCACCTATTAAGTCAACCTTCCTCTCTCCAGCATGTTTTCCTTTCAATCCCTTACATTTTACTGCTTAGCACTTAGGTCCTCTAGGACAGCCCCAAGGAGCCTTTGACCTCCTGATGTTTACACACCCTTCAGATTCTTAGGGTGACAGTCAAAACACCCTTCCTTTGTCACTTGAACAAAGTTCTTGGGGTCTCTTCTGTACATCAGCTGACAGTTGAGGAGGTGCAGGTGCTTGCCAATCATTTCCCCCAAACAAGGTACCAGAAATTGTCTGACTGCGTCCAGCTCTTTACAGCAGGCATTTATAGAAGAGATGGCGGCTGACCTCTCAGCATGGTGGAACTCTCAGTGAGCTTTATAACCTATTTTCTACCCCACTCATTTCTTTGTGGTTGGCACTATCTTACCTTGGAGCCTAAACCATACGCTGTTTGTTTTTCCTGCCGACAAAGTATAATTGGATTTATCTTTGTCAGGAGACAATCTATTACGGCCTTTATTTAATACAGTTTCAAATGTCTTCCAGTGGCAGAAGCAAATTAATGTACATTTTTACTGGGTGTTGTATCTATTTAATCGACTGTCAAAGTGATGAGAAGTTAGGAAATCATCCAGAGAGGTCCATCGCCCTCAGCCCAACAGCTCACACATTAGGTAGGTTTGCCCTGTCAGTGGGATGCCTTTAGAAAACACTAATAGCTTCCAGCTGGGTGGAAAATCAAAACCTTTGGGGTCTGACAAAACTAGGAGATTTGAATTTGAAAGCACAGCTAATGCCTCCATTTTATTTTTTACCACTCGCCCATAAAACATTATTTTCCAATATGTCAGCCTCATTTGGTGGCCAGTGGTCTGAAATGGAAAGTGGAACCAGCAAGCGGAGAAATCTGGACATTTGTGAACCCACCCTTTCAAGCTGGTGTGCCACTTTGTGGAAGGGTCTCCCTTAGAGCAGGGGGGGTCTTAATGACCATTCATCAATGCTCGTTGGCTGATCATTGAGTGCCTTCTCATTCAGTTTATCAAGTCTTGCGCATAAAAAGTCAGAATCAACCTTATTCAGCGCTGTTAAAGCCAACTAGAAGTAAAACGTCAGTCTGAACCCATTTTCCCCTTGTTTTTCTCATTTTGTTAATGCAGCCCAGCTTAAATGAGTGCCTTTATTGGGCCTGTTAGAATATCTGAAACTATTAATTCTCCTGTATTGAATAGCTGGTGGCAGGCCAGAGCAGATGGGGTAGGAGAGTATTTGGTTGGGTGTATTGCTTTCAATCAGGATCAATGAGGTTCCAGATCCTTTGAATGAACTCACTTAATACCCATGGCGTGCAGCAGTCGCAGACTATCACAGGACAGTCAGCAAGAGGCAGACAGGGATGGTGAGGAAACCCTGGAAAAGCTTTTGCTCAAACTCTCTCTTCACCAGGGTGGAGATCTCTCATTTGCTGCAGATTATGTCACTGGATGGCTGGTCTCTGTGGCTGAGTCAGATCTGAACAAAGGGAAGGTGTGTGTACTGTGGTGCTGTTCTGCTGAGGAACTGTCACAGTACTGCTGTGCTTGGATGAAGAGGAACCCAGAGTTATCGCCTCAAACCTACTGATGAATTTTTTTTAATGAGTCTGGCATTTCATTATTGGCTAAATTTGCTGATTTGCAAAGTAATGATTTAGACAAATGTCTTTCTAAAAACTGCCTTTTAAAAAGTAGACTTTCCACTAAATTAAAATCAGGTATTAATTGCTGTGCCTTTTCTGAAAAAGTACTTCAGTGGTCATTAAGGTGTTCTGTGTTGTTTTGAATGTATTTTAATTTTATAAAGTCTGTATTGATGGGGACACAGGGCAGGGTTCTGTACTGGAGAAAACTTGCATAGCACACACTCTGTTTCTCGTTGTTTGCCTATGTAACTGCATTAATCATGCTATTGATTGTCTAATTTTATTATACAGTTTGGATGCTAGAGATCTTGGCTCCTTGTACTCATTTTATTAAAGGGAAAGTTATTTCTGTCTAAGTAACTGTATCTATACATGTTCAGGTTTCCCAGTTCAGGGAGAGATGCCAAATGGGGCTGCAGCTTTTTCTGTCTCTAGGTGAAAGCAAGGGACAGACTCCTTGAGAAAACGCTGAACCAGCCTCAGATGCATGCCCAGCCAGGCCCTTTTTGCAATCAGACTTGAAGGTGAGAATCTCCGGGGATCCAGGTTTTGTTGACGTGGATCAATTTAAAGTGGCAATTACTGTAGTCAGATAACAGCTTAAAAAGCCTTTTTACACATAGAAAAGATACATAATCACACAGCATATGGAAGTTCAATTTTCTGAGCCGTAGTTTCAGGCCTTGGAGTGTACCGATATTAAGACCCAGTTTTGAAACCAGATATCATCCAGTTTTCTTGAAGTGTATTGCATTTTGTCATATGACTTTCTATTTTAGAAGTGATTCACCGTGCATATTGATGAAAGGTTGGGTGTCCCACTGTGAAAATGTTTTCTTTCTTTCACAGGTATAGTATTAAATAAAAAAATAAAAAAAACTGGTGTGTAGCATTGAATGGCTTTTCAAAAATACTCTTTTAAAAAATGGAAATCTTCAGATTTAGGATTCTGGATTTCATAAAGGCCCTTATGCCAGCACTTAATTGGTGATCACACTCATGCATGCTATAACGATTTCTATCACAAGAATGTTTGAGCTTGCCGCTTAACAGAACTGAAATCCATTACACAGAACCTCATTACAAGTGACGTCTAACTAAGATGAACACAAAGATTGCCCTCATAAATAGAGTGTAGTATACTATTCCTGACGGAACAGAGTAATCACTATGAATTGTCGTCTTTTTACAAGTTGTCTCTGACAGTGATGGATTTTTTGAGGGGTTCACTGGCTGAAGCAGCCCTTCTCAGGTACGGCGTTCAGGAGCTGTAGAAGTTCTTATTGATCAATGCTGTTAATCAAAGATGATATATTTTTTGTCTGTGCAAGGTGTGTGTTGTGTGCATGTGCTTTGAGACACTCTCAGGCAAAAGGACAGGAAGACAGTGGGTAGAGGTCAGAATCACTGCTTCTTTTCAGATGGGCTCTGTTAGCAGTTCTTGAAGGCAGCAAGGAGGGGATAAAAATCAATCTGATCAAAGCTTATGGAAAATGTCGAATAAGCAAAGGACATGTGGATCACTGTCAGAATAGCAAGAGTTAAAGGGGCCGGTCCCTCTTTATGGTCACTGAGCTGGCTGGCTGGCTGGTCAGTCCTGAGTAGAATTGCTTAGCAGAATTCTGTGTGTCTAGTGGATTGGCTGTACATTGGAAAGGTAGAGCCCGAGGGCTTGACCACCACATGAGCCCTGTTGTTAAAACAAACAATCAAACACAGACCCAGGGAAGAGTTCCCGAGTGTTAAATTGTGAAGGAGAGTTTTAGAAGAGAATAATGTTTTCCTTCTGCCTGGCATCTTTGTGGGTTTAGAAACAGGCAGGCAAGGCAGGCAGGCTTATGTTTCTCCTATGAGGCAAGAGGATGTTTTACAAAGGACTAAAGACACACTGCTGGGAAGGAAATAGCCAGCTTTAGATAAAGCGCTATAACAAAGGCTCCCAGTTTTATATATCATGGTGTCCATTAAAGCTTAATAGGGAAGAGTCCATTGAACCAGACTGGGTATGTGTTATTCACAGTCAGGAGAAACATTTAAGGGTGTCTTCCACCCCCCCCCAACAGACCCCTTCCCAAAATGGCATGATTGTTTAGCTTTTGAAAAGGCTTTACAATGAAGATTTTGTTTTTGTCTCCAGTGGATCTCTATGTAAAGTAGAGGAGAGTAAGCTGAAAGTGTTTGGAACAAATCAACATGGGAGCCCAGTGGATTAGAAGCACTGTAGTGAACTAAAAAACGGTTAGATTCTGCCTCAAAAAAAAAAAAAAAGTTCTGTTTTATACATGCAACTGGGAAAGCTGCTGGAAGTGTTCTGCTCATAGTTTGTGCTGGACAAGAAACTGGCACAGCACAGTCCTACAAGATGTTTTTAGGTTGTTTGGGGTTTCCAGATCAATAAAAAAAAAAAAAAAAGCTTTGTGGTCTGTGCCCTCGTTTGTTTTAAGCCAAACTTCCCAGTAATGCCTGTTAAAATTAGAAGATGAAGGGTGGCTTTCAGTGTGAGTTGGGGTCAGGTCAACATTGCCATCTTTTGGCAAAATAAGGGTTAACTTGGAGCTGGGAAAGAGTGGTGGTAGTGAATGAATTATTCAGCATTTAGCTTATCTTTCTGCATTTCACTTTCTGCTTTTTGGTGCTCTGGAACTGGGGCAGGAGGAAGAGTGGAGAAAGGGAGACAGGAGTTGTGATACTTTGTACACACGTCCCTGTCATTGTTCTGCCTGAAGAGACAGGGCTGGGTTCAAGGCCACATGTGTTCCTGTCATCCTGCACATTTCTGCTCCAAGTGCAATCCGGAGTGTCAGCTCTCCATCTGTCTCTGCCTGGCAGGCGCACGCGCCCAGCACCCTGCCTCGGGCCATGCCGCCCCAGCCCCTCTGATGGCCCTCCTCTCCACCGCCCCGCACATTCCAGAACAGGAGGCATGAGCCCGCATCGCGCTCCCTCTTAACACAGAGTTGCTTTCAGTGTGTTACACGCTGGATTCCGGGATGCCTGGTGAGTGAGTCCTCTTTTCTTGCAAGGAAGGAAGCTTTACTTTCTGTAACGCGTGGAAAATGCCGACTGCCCCACGACTGCTGTACTGGATGAGCACAGGGACAAGCTGTGGGGTGATAGAGGTGTGATTGGGAGGTGACACAAAGAAAGCTATCAAAATCTGGATTTAGGGGTGCAGGATATGGGGAGATGCTCCTTTGAAACTGAGGGGGAAAAGCCGTGGATGTTTGCCTGAGCAGTTTACACAGGGGATTAGCTCCACTGAGAAGTGTTTTCTGTTCTGGGTCTCTGGACTATCATCTGCACTTCCTTGCTGGTTATTTGCCTGTGGAGAGAGTTTTTAGATTATGGTAGAATTCTTGGAGAATGTCTTTGAAGAGCTGTTTATGTCAAAGAAAATGAAGGCAGCTTTGGCACTAGAAGGAATTTCTCCCTCTAAATCATAGTCCTTAGATGTTATCATGTAAGTAATTGAAATCGGGTCATTTAGAAGAAGTATGCTGAATTAGTGACATTCCTGTGTCCCTGGAAATTTAGTGTATGACAATTCTCCAGAAAAATATTATCTTTGGAAACTGGAGTGTTTCTGTGATTGCTGCCAGGGAAAACTGTGTTTGTGAAGCCTGCTGCAGGAGAAGGGCTGGCTCAACTGCTCTCGAGAACTCTCTAAATTGCCCTGTGCCGAATGCAGAGCAGATAAAGGCAGGGCACACAGAGATCCTCCAGCTGGCTGGTGCATGCAGATTATTTGGGTAGGGCAGGCAGAAGAGGCCGTGCTTGGTCAGAGTTTGCACACCTCCCAGATGGTGTTTTGAAACATTATCTGCCAGCTTTCTGAAACCACAGTTGTGTGTAGGTATCACCAGTTGTTTGAAGAATGTTTTCCCTTTAGGATATGTCTCGGAGTCTGCTCTCCTCGTTATTGATATGTGTGCAGAAAGGACGAGTTTGTCCAGGATTGCACTTGTGCTGTTGTTGTTCAGGGGACTAGGAATGCATAGAAGCTGAAATATGGGGAAATTCAATTACCAAAAAAGATAATAACTGAGGTCTTAGAAAGGTCATTTTAACTCTTTAAGCTCTGAGCTTGATTTATAGGCAATATGTAACTGAGGAAGAAATGTACCCTTATTATATAATATAAAACTGGTGAAGAAGTGCTTGTGTTTTATTTATTTATTTTTTATTTTACAAGACCGTTGGAACACAGCTTCATGAAAAATTTTATAACAATTCATAGGTTCTTTGTTTTTATGCTCTTCATTTATGATGAGTATTACATGGTCTGGCAGCGTTCACCGGAGTCTGTGATATTTTGGTAAAATAGAACCAAATCTGCTTCTCAGTGACAAAGGGTGAGGGCTACTAGTTAGGACCTCTTCCCCTGATTCCTCACATGACTTTTGAAGAAAGCTCCAAAACACTAAATTGTACTTAAGGCTTTGCCATTGGACGTTGGTTTTAGTGTTAAGTTGTTAATACCTGACTGGTTCTGTAGTGGTGTTCTGAAGTATGAACTCTGTGTGTCTGCCTGTCTGTCTCTGTCTTTCTGATTGTCTCTCTGTCCCTCTCTTTCTGTCTCTTCCTTTCCTTCTCCCTCTCCCCTCCCCCAGTGCTCTCTCTCTCTCTCTCTCTCTCTCTCTCTCTCTCATTCTCTCGACCCCTCCTCCCCTCCCTCCCTCTTTCTCCCACTGTGTTAGACAATCTTGTACTTGGATGCAGAGACTATCAGCAGCTGTGACTGTGAGCACGTTCCAGGATGACCATACTTGAACAGATCTGATACTTGGCTATTTTTTGACACCCATCTGTATTTTTTTAAAATCTATTATCAGATGAACTACCTCTTAATATGTTTTAGCATATTTTCATCCATTCATGTATATTTATATTAATGGACTTTCTTTTTAGCCATCTTGGGGGTAGCTTTGCAATTTTAATAAAGCAGTCTAGGTATAAGTTTAAAAGGAAAAATGTGTTTGTATAACCTGGTGTCACTGTTCTTCTTTTTATTGCCTACACATTTACATATCAACTTTCCAATTTATTTATTTGTAGTTCAAGTGTCAGAAGTGGTTCCTTGTCTCCGACTTGATATGATAATTCTCAGATCTAAGACCTCTTTTATAAAATTTGGGATCACTAGAAACAGATGTGCAGATGCTGAGCTCATTCAGACGCACGGCATCCTGGGAGTGGGTAGGTGAAAAAGAAGTTTTAATTTAGGGTTTTGTAGAACTGTTTGGGGAAAATAACACCCCTCCTTTTGTTAGTTGTTGATAACATACTGTTACAAAATGAGCTACGAAAACTTGAAGGAGGTTGAGCATACATTAGAAAAATAAACTATTTTAAAGTTATCTAACTCACTTAGAAGGAAATATGACTTCACTGCCTGTCATTTTCTTTCTTTCTTTCTTTCTTTCTTTCTTTCTTTCTTTCTTTCTTTCTTTCTTTCTTTCTCTCTTTCTTTCTCTCTTTCTTTCTCTCTTTCTCTCTTTCTTTTTCTCTTTCTCTCTTTCTTCTCTGACAAGCAGATCCTTGTGTTTAAGAGAAGGAAATGCTTTTTTATAGAAGTCTGGGAGACCTTGGCATTATATTGTTTCAGGAGAAAGTGACCCTAAAGTTTTCTGAAACATTTGTATTTTTATCAGTCTTTGTGTACTGTTATCAAATAACATGTGTTGACCTACAGAATGCACTCAGGACTGTTTCCTTAAAAGGACAGTAAGTGAGCAGGGTCCCTGGAGCCCAGGAATTGTGCTGTTCTTTGAGAAGATGGCTAGCATTAGGTCAGACCACCCTTCTCAATGGTCCTGCTCGCCAGATGTGCCTGCAACTCTTTTTTTTTTAAAGTTCAAGTTTCCAAAAGGGGGAAAAAAAGGTTTGTTTTGAAAATCTGGTTTTACTTAAGACATCTCCATCCTGGAGTGCATTTCATAAATTGCCCACATATTTTTCCTAGCAGAGAACTTAACTGGCTGTAATTTTTAACACATGGCCACATCATGTGATATTTTCAAAACACTTACACATAGCTTTGAGAAGGTCCCTGCAGGAATGATCCATCCTCTCACAGTTGGCCCATTTTTTAACAGCATATCTGCATTTTTCATTTAGGAGAGCTATATATTATTAGCTTACATTTTTGGGTAGTAAAACAGTGCATTGCTGATTGTAAAACATGGACTTTATTATCTGCTGAAAATTGATTTGGCATTTATAGCCACTGTGTACTAGACTGTTTTTCTGTTTTTAACATCAATGCTTGAAAGCGATGATTTGTGTTTAAAAAAAAAATTAAAAAAATAAAAAAGAAAAGAAAAGAGAGAGCAACCCAAAACAAAATCAGAAGTGGAGTTGCCATGGACAGACAGACAGCTGTTAGTGTCCTTTGTAACAGAACATTTAGGTAACACACCTGGAGGTGTGTGTGTGTGTGTGTGTGTGTGTGTGTGTGTGTGTGTTAATAGATGGATGTAAATCCTCTTATGTACAAATAAAAACATTGCACTCACAGTGATGTTTTACTTTGCAAGTCAGTTTGCCAACCTACTAGGCTGACTCTTGAGTTTCAAATAAGCCTCGTGACAGCTATTCAATGACAACTATATGAGCCATAAGCACCCAATTATAAATGTAGATTGTACAGACGTCCGAAGTTTTGACTTCCATTCTATCCCTCTCACCGCATCCCTTTCTCTTTTCAATTCTTTTTATTGATATTTCTGAGGGCTTGGCATTTCAATTCTAGATCTTTTAAACAACTTAAAAGAGCTTATTGCTCATTTCTATGTATAGTTAATAACATAAGGTCTAATGAAAAATGTTTTTAATCTTTTTTCCTCTGAGGAGGGGGCAAGAGGGAGAGAGAGAGGGAGGTGCTCTTTATAATTTCTGCAGGTTTCATAGATATCACATTGGGATAGGAGTTAATGAAGACCATCCTCATTTGCTTAGCGATTTTCAGGGCAGCCTGGCTACCCAAGAGCCGTTTTTCAAAAACAAAACAGAGCAAACAACCCACAAAAGGCCCCGATTGTTCATTTCCCTTTCCTAAAATGAAAATTTACCTAGTGGGCATTATGTAGTTTACAGATGTCTATTACTTATCATCTCTAGGCTGATAGCTGATTTCGAAGAGGATATGGTAATTATGATATCTGAACAGCCTTTGGGGTTATCTTTAGAACTAGATTGATCTTATGGACTTTTGATCTAGAGAGGCTGAAACTGAGGCTCACACAGGCGAGGGGGCCTTCCAGGTGCCTCGTCCCTGCTTCTCCATGCTGCTGCTAAGTGCTGTTTTACTATCTTTTGTCTTCCATTCCCCATCCCTAAATCTCACTCCCTTGTTTTCTTCCCTCCTACTTCAGAGCTATGTGGGAGAAACTCCCGTGACAGTGAACACTCAATCTGTGGCAACAGTGCACCTGTAACTTTTTAATAATTTGAAAAGTAGGAGTTGGGTATAGTTCATGGTGACAATGCTTTTGGGGTAAGATCTCATTATGTAGCCCAGGCTGGCATCACACTCCCAGACATTCCCTTGCCTCTGCCTCCCAAATGCTGGGTTGAAAGGCTTATACTACCACAATGGGCAAAAATATATGGCATCACAAACAAACAAGGGAGAGGATGCTTGAACATGGCTTAGAATAGGTCAGGTATCAAAGATACCTGAGGTCCAGTCCTTCCTTTTGTTCAGGGTGTTAATAGCCTTGGGCTCTTGTGGAAATTAGTGAATCCTGGGTATGGGATCCTGTAAATGAACCACAGTTAAGAGGCTCCTCCTTGCATTAAGAGTCAAAGACTCCCAGGGTGAAAGATGGGCAGTGGGCAGTTAAATGCTCCTTAGAAAGCTTGCTTGTGTCTTTCTTGCACAGTTAGGAAACTAAACAGTTTTGAATGTGTTGCTCTTGTACTGAAAACCTCATTCTTTGTTGTTTCATTGAATGGTAATTCCTGTGCGCAGGATGGAGGTAGTATTTCAGAGAGCAGTTTCTTTGTGCGGTTGCTATTCTTTGGTATTTAACTGTAGCTCGAGGAGTAAGCCATTAACTTAAATGACTCATAACTTGAGAACAATAGGATGTCACACCTGACCAAGTAACAGTTTGATCTGGCTGGCTTTCTCAAGCAGCTGTTTGCATTAATTAATATTAATGTAAATGTGCTCTCTGAGAATGTCTAGCTTAATTATGTTTTTCAACCTATAGAGCTGCAATCAAAGGAACCAAGAAGCCCTCTTAATCTCAGAGGGAGCTAGCAAACTACTGTTTCTAGACAGAATCTGTCTCTGACAGAACAGAGAGCATCCTGCTATTGATAGCATCTGTATGCCAGGCCTCGGGCTGGGCTCTGTACAGTCTTACTGATTTTCTTCACATCCCTGGAATTTTTTTTTTTTTTTTTTTTGCTACATGATCTATCTGAAATCTGAAGTTCAGGTAAATGGAGCAGCTTGACCTGGCACAAGTAGATGAGGATAGACCAAATTCCCCGGTCTACCTGCTACGTTTGTATTTCCTGTCACCTCCTTGGGAGGAATAGACAGTGCTCAAGTTGATGGAGTGGGGTTTGTAATGGAGACTAGAGGAACATTCGAAGGAGCATATTTAATGTTGAAGAATAGTGGCAAAGGAGATATACTTTTCTGTCTGTCTGCCTGTCTGTCTGTCTGCCTGTCTGCCTGTCTGCCTGTCTGTGTCTTTGTTTATTTTCTTTTTTGAATGTCTTATGAAAAGCCTAATCTTGTGTCTACATGCCCCTATAACTCAAAGAGTTGGGTTTACACCTGTGGTCAACAGGATTGGGCTAAAGAAATCCAGTTTTTCTCTTTGCTGAAATTAAAAGCAGAAAACCATAATTAGCTTGAATTATGAAGAATGATAATGCTAAGCTTCTGTTGTTCTCAGGATGCTCCTATTCCTCTTTTTCTTAAATAAAAAACTTTAATTTTATATGTGCTTTGTCTGTGTGTATGTGTACCATACACGTGCAGTACCTGCAGAGGCCAGAGGAGGGCATCAGTTCTTCTAGAACTGGAGTTACAGATGGTTGTATGTACACTGTGGGTCCTGGGAACTGAACCCTGGTCCTTACAAGAGTAGCAAGTATTCTTAGATGCTGAGTTCTCTTTAGCCCGGCCCTCCCATTTCTTTTGAAAGTACAATATGAATAATCGTCTTCCGAAAACTTTCTTTGCTGAATGTGATCATAGTACTAGCACTGTGGAGGCTGAGGCAGGGGATCATGAGTTTGAAGCCAGGTTAGGGTACATAGTGAGACACAATTTCCAAAACATACAAACAAGTAATTTTAACAACAAAACATATCAACAACAACAGCATAGCTACAAAAGAAATTGTGTTATTTGCAACCAAATGAAATTGCCCTGGTTAATTAAAGCACTACCTTTTTGGCTGTTGAGAGATGGAACCCCAGATCTCTGTGCTTGGTCCGCTTAGGTGGCTGACATCCTCTGTTTGAATGAGCAGAAAATTGAAAATTGGATGCCTTTCGACACATGCATAGACAGAACTGTAAAGTGTGTGGTTAATAAACATGAGGTTGCTGAGTGGTGAGACTGCTGGGACCCCTGGGTCTGTTCTTACAGCTCTTCAGCATGTAGGCAGAGGCACTGTCAGAAGCAGGTAGCTGCTTGCATTTCTACTACCAGTGAAATAAAACAAACCCAAACTCAAAAGGCAGTCGAATTTTTAAATCATGGGTAGTTTCTTGAGAAGGTTTCATCTGTTCCCACATTCCCTTTTTAAAACCTAAGTGGTAAGCTGGAGAGTACAGCCTCACCTACTTTATCAGAGGGACTTAAGTAAGACCACAGTGCTGAATGTTAGAAAGTTACCCTAGTCAAGAGTTTGGCTTTCAGCTGTCTAATCAGGCAAACATAATCTTTGGCGGTAAGGGATATGAGAGGTGTCTGCTATGTGTTTGAGCTTAAATGAGAATCTGAAAGAATTTTAGGAAATACATCTTTACAGTCTGGAATGGATTTGATGGAGTACGATAGTATTTGAAACTTCAAGGACAGCAGTTGCTGGATTTTGAGCAAAGCTTTACCCTCACTTTACACTTGAACTCAGTATAATTTCATTCCATTGCCTTCCTTGGGGCTTGGTTGATAAGGACTCTCAGGCTATGGGGAGAAATATGAATAGTTGAATTTGAGGTTCCTAAGAAAATTATTTGTACATTCTCCCACCCAGGATGCTTAACCTATGTTTTGGTGTGGGTAAGACTAGATCAAAAGCCCTGACCCTGCCATCTTGGGGTCCTGCGAGGTGGGCAGTATTATTGCCTCAAAAGGCCTAATTAAGTTACTGTAGAACTTGGGATCCTCTTACAGTATAATTTCTCTTACCCCCTCTAGCATTGGTTGTGTACCCAGAGCCTAGTAACCAAATAAGTTAAAGGGATCAAAAGCAAAGATTTGTGTCCTTAGAACTACTTGTGGAAGAAACTCTAGATTCAATGTCTAGACTTCCTAGCATATTTCTAATAATGGGTTTTTAAAATATGGAGAATGGCAGACCTTAGAGGTGACGTCTGGTGTCTTAGGTCGTTAGAGTTTGGCAAGCACAAAAGCTGAAACAGTTGACAGGAATAGATGCAATCAGACCTCTTTCTGGTCAGTGTTTTCCTAAGGAAGAGTCATTGAAAGGGAGTTGTCCTGATGGATATGGTACCATTCACTGTCTTGAGGGTGCCTGATCCATTTTTACCATCGTCTGTCTATCACTGTGTGCTTGGATGTAAAACATTGGTATCATGGCAGTGTTTGCAGAACCTTTTGGAGAAACCTCTCGGAGAATGGAACCATTTTGAATTGTTTCTCAGAGAGTAGACAGTTTTCTTAAGCTTCTCAAGGACTTTGTTTACTTCCTTACATGTTTGCGTTTATTAACTTGTCACCTTTGAACAGCCATGGTTTCTGTGTCAAGCTCTTTTGTTTGGAGGAGGGTTTTTTGTGTAGTTTTTGTTTTTCTTATTTACTTTTATGATGGGTTTGTATTATAAACGGTTAATACACTGTATTAATGAGATCACTTATCAAATCCTCAGACCATCAAGGGTGTCGGTTTCTTAGATGTACGATCATAAGTAAGTCTTTTGACTGTCTGCTTGCTCTTCATTCTTTTTGTACTCAAGTAGAAAAAAATTGGGTATAGTAGTGCATGTCTGTAATCCCAGGCCTTGCATGCAGAAACGGGGTGACCAGGAGCTCAAAGTCATCCTCTAGTACACAGTGAGTTCACAGTAAGTTTTGGGCTGCATGAAACCCTGTCTTTAAAAAGAAAAAGATAGATAGAAACAGGTCTGCTGCCTTGCTTACTTCATGGGATGCTGGCAGTGCTGTTGATAAGTGGGCTGTGCACCCTTAGAAAGCCAAGAGGTTATTATTATAGATCCTGGCCTTAAAATAGATGAGAAGTGTTTGACCAGCAAGCTCAGTGCTAGTTGGTTGTGCTTGTTGAACTTTGTCTATGTATATGGGGTTTTCTGTATCTTTCTGTCAGCTGCCCACCCTTTAGTTTTGTGCCTACCCTTTACCTATTCGCATCATCTGCTAGCTTAGAAACCAGACAATCAAACAGACTGGTGAGGCAGATAGTAAAGCACCTGATTAGAGAGTCTGAGATGCTCATGCAGGTTTTCAACTCGGGATAAATCAGTTCTTTTGACCTATGGTTGGAGTATAGGTTGTTCTCCATTACTGATTCCTCTCTGGGTATGTCATGTGAGTCAGGGTTAAGTGTTGCATACATTTTCCTTTTAAATTCTGTACTATTCCAATACATAGGCCCTTTCTTTACTACTTAAAATAGACATTATAACTGTCACTAATTCACCTCAATAAAGCTGCCTTTTATGTTAACATCTTGATTTCCTAGTTGTAAGAGTTCCATTGCACATAGAGGGCAATGGACAAATGTTTGATCATCAGATGAGTGTGTGGATGTTGCCTAGGATTCATAGATATTCCAAAAAATAAAAGAAATAATATACAAAGCATAGTAATTAATGAGGGGCAAATTAAGAAGTGAATTCTGTAAAAAGAATTTTGATACAGTTTGAATTAAACATCTCATTCAGTGATAGGGAATGAAAATATGTATGTGTTTGGCAATATGACTTTACTGGTTGCTCGTATCATGAAAGTTATAGTGTGCAAGTAATATGTGAATGCTAATTCGTCATTATATTTACTGTAAGTATAACCTGCATGTACCACTTAGCTGGCATGTGAGGGTGAGCATGTGAAGGTGGACCAGTGAGGAGCACCAAGATATATTTGTAGAAACATGGAATTCAGGTGGTGTGTGTGTGTGTGTGTGTATGCTATGCTGTTTATGTGGAGGTTAGAGGATCAACTTTAAATCCTGGGGAGCAGCTCAGGTCTCCAGGCTTGGCAGCATGGCAGCATGGGCCCTTACCTGCTGAGACCTCTCAGCAGCTCTTGTTTGGCCATTTCTCATTCGATCCTGTTGCCAGTGGCAAGATTGCTATACTTTCTCAATCTGCCATCAGGCACACTGAGTAAGATTTTTGCAAAAGACAAATATTAACAAAATATTTTAATCTTTTTAGCTACACAGGAAATTCAGCCAACAGTTTCTCAAATCAATGATCATAGATGATTTGCAGTTTGATAAGCTGGTAAAATTTATCTTGAGTTTCGAGAGACTGCTAGGATAATTCATTCAGTAAATTATATATATGTATGTATATATATATATATATATATATATATATATATATATATATATATGCATACACTTTTATACTTGATAAAAGTTTTTGCCCTTTTGTATTTGTTCCTTGTGTTTGTACATTGGATCTTTAAGAACCACAGCAAGACTTTGGTATTTCAGAGGCTGTCAGAGTGTGATATACCTTGTAAAATTATCTTGTTCATTTGGCAGGAGCTCTATATTTCTCTTAGTTAGTGCACTTTTAAAAATTCTTGGCGGGATGATGCTGGAGAGATGGCTCAGTGGTTAAGAGCAGAACACACACTGCTCTTGCACAGGACCCGAGTTGGGTTCCCAGCATCCAGACTGGCAGCTTATAACAGCTTGTTACTTCAGCTCCAGTAGAACCCGATATGAACTTTGACCTCAGAGGGCACTTACACCCACTGCTGCTCTACTGTATGAATTAGTGACATTTTCAGGGCTAGCCAAATACCTAGCAGAGATAAGTCAGTGAGGTCTAAGGCCAACAGCAGTAGGTTTGCTTTGGAACTTGGTAGGAGCACAAATTCTCTAGTCAACTGAAGTGGCATGGCTGAAGGTTTGCTTCCCAGCCCTGAAAGCAAATAAACCCTGTAATAGATCCAGCAGTCCGTGTTTAACTCAGATTAAGGCATTCTCAGGCATATTCACATAGGAGAACCAGTGTGACAAATTGTGACTTTTGTATCCTTGTGTATTCCTGAGAGATAACCCTTATTTCATCATGTCAGTTTAAATCCTAACTATAGGAAAATCAAGGAAATTTACTTATCTTAAATGGCATATTAGAAAATTAGAACTTGAATGACTGCAAGTTATCTAGAGCCTTTACCTCCGGTAAAATATCCAGGTGTCACAGATTGAACCTGACAGGACAGGGAGGGAGGAGCATGTCAGCCAAGTTCCTGAATGCTTGTATGTTTAGTGACTTTTCAGTAACCTGGTTTTGTGGTACTCGGGTACCATATGTTATGCCTTCATCTCATGGAGACCACCTTCAAATGATTCATAATGTTGTGAAGTTAGCCAGTCTTCTTTAGAGAACACCCAAGTAGCGTTCACAATACAAAGCAAGTCATCTTGAGAATTTCAGCACATTAAATAAAGAAGCATTCCTTATCCTTTTCTGTGCAACATAAAAACATACTCAGCAGTGTTAGAAAGTGGTTCCTCCGTCATGCCTGCCCCGGAAGATTGATTTCCTGTGTCTCCCAGATCCTCTGTTTTCTCTTTTGTGCTGGGTAGGCCTTCAGTAAGCGTAGTCTGACACGCCTTGTGGCCTTTGCCTCCCATGATAAAATAGATTGAAATGATTCCTGGCACCATCTGCTGAAGAAGAGCAGCCCTGGAGGACTGTGCGGAGAGAGAGTGGCTGAATGCTAAGAAATGTGCAAGTCTAGGGATGCAGGCAAAGGAGTCTTTTTTTTTTTTTTTTAAAGAGCATGAACATTAATACATCTTCTTGAGGTTTGATGGGACATGTACTGCCTACTGCCCCATCTGGTGCTTATGATAGCATGGCATATTAGCATGCTTCAAGTTCATAATGTATTCAGGGGAGGAAACATCTCTTGCATACCAATTGAGGCATCCTCTCTTTCAGAACTGCTTTTGAATTTCAATGATGTTTATATCTTCCAAGCTGTGTCTGAACAGAGCATTTCCGCTCTGAGGAATAACACAAGAGAGAGGGAGAGGGAGAGAGGGAGAGAGGGAGAGAGAGAGAGAGAGAGAGAGAGAGAGAGAGAGAGAGAGAGAGAGGGCTATCCCTCTGTTAATGTACCTGCCTCCCTTTTTTCTTGAAGAAAGCATAAGTAAACTTCAATATTATATTGGTCTATGAATTTATTTATTTTTCTTTTCTGGAAACCACAAAGTATTTGATCACATACATATTGCATTAAATCCTTTTTGTCCTTGGAAGCATATGTATGGAGGGTAACTACAGAAGACAACTGTCCTTCAGAGGTGAGCCACTTTCTGAGGATGAGTCTTCTGTCTAATAGTGCATGGCACTCAGTGTTCAGTTGTCCATTGAGCAAACACTTCTGCGAGGAACTCCTGTTCTGAAAGAGACACATCTAGAGACGCTGTGCATTCCTAGTCAGCAAGACTTGTAAATTTCTCCTCCTTTTCAGATCTGGAGTGGGGGAAGATGAACTTTAAACTGAGAAAGAGATGCACTAGGTAATTTCAGAGAGGAATAAAGCAGCTAATAAAACAGGCTGAAAAGGGGCTTAGGTGGGAGCATGGGAAGCCCATTTAGATTGGGTTGTCAGGGAATGTACCTTTAAGAACGTGACATTTTTCCTGAGACCTGAGTGCCAGGAAGATTCAGTGGCCTAGAAATATCAAATATATCTCCCTGGAGATGCAAACATGATTGACATTTAGCCAGGGCTGGGTAGCTTGAACCAAGTTCAGGGCTGGCCAGCCCAGCATTCTGAGTTGATTTGTTTGTTTGTTTGTTTGTTTGTTTTGTTTTGTATTTTCCTCTTTTCTTTGTGTGTCTGGAAGGCATCAGAGACTTTAAGCTAGTAAGTGACAGGATCAAAATTGGTTTTTCAGAAGATGAATTGAGCTGCTTCTGTGTCTTCCATTAAGTAAGCATCCCTATAATGGAAGGGGGAGATGAGTTTTAAATTCATTGAGGTTCGCACTTAAATTGGCATTAGCATGAATTATTATTTATTTTAATCACTTGGTTTGGCTAAGTAATTTTTGAGGCATGGCCTCATGTCCAGGGTGGCCCTGAACTCAGTAAGTAATGCATGTTCTCTCTGAACTCACACATCTCCTGTCTCCACTCCCAAGAGCTAGATTATAGGTATGTGCCACATTCTGTCCAGCACATACTGCCGGGGCATACAACCGTCTCTTGGATTTTAGCCTAGCTATTTGCTTGGTGTTTGAGTCTGAGTGGCCATTTTACCTCCTTCATCTTGTGCCATCAGACTTTCTGAAAAAGAAAACTTATGCCTAAAACCGTAGGATTGCTGTGAAAATCAAAAGAAGTGATTTTCTAAAAGCCTCATGCCTAGGAACTGTCTGCTCTGCCAAGGATACATTCATTCAAGTCAAATGTGGTTGGAGGGAATACAACAGTTCATAGTGTACTGTTGGTTAACGTTCAAAGCCAGTGATATAAACTATATACTACCCCTTACTCATAACCTGCCTTGTGCGTTTAAATACTAGTATTCTTGATTATTGGCATTTTGTCATTTATTTCAGTATGTGTACATAACACACACACACACACACACACACACACACACACACACACACACACTTTCCCCCCAGAAGATTTTTTTTTTATCATAAAGAAGAAGCCAGATTGCTTTTTGAATTGGGATGAAAATTTTGGTTACCTGAAAGATCCTATAAAGATTTTAAATTAACATAGTAACTGATTATTGGTTATATGCATGATTATTAGTTACTAGCCTCTGAAAGAACATTCTTTAGTACAACCAAATAAAGTAAATAAAGAATCCCTTAGCTTCTGCATAAATAATGTGCTTAATTGCAAGAAAAAAAATCCTCATCATTTTTATATTCTGCAAAATAATGCTTAGCTTATTAAAGTTTCTGTAGCATTGTGGTATTGGTGGGGGTGGAGGCAGATTGAATGTCTAAGTCGAGTTAATGTTACTCTTGCCTTTGACCTAAGTAAAAAAAATATGTGTCTAGATGTGTGTGGGGAGTGTTGACTAAATTGTTATATAACTGTTTTTGGTGAGATTGTTTTGGTTATATGGTTGTTTTTGGTCTTTTATTTTTTTGTAATTTTTCCTGAAATATTCAGAGCAACTTGTCATGCCTGAGGAATGTGGAGGGGAGGCAGTGTGGGTGAGTCATGCAGATTTAGTCAGTACTTAGGAGATTCTTGAAATGTTTTCTGATGTCCAGTAGCACTCTATGGAGCTGGTGACATCTGCATGTTGTAGGAGAGAAGTCATATCAATTGCTTTGCCTTCTTGCTGGAATGTAGATTAAAGAGTGGGTAGGTAGATGAGAAGACTGGGAAGAGGAAGTCCCTGTTGAGAGTAAAACTTCTGGCTGTTGGGCCAGAGATTTTCCATTTTCCTTAGTTAAGTGCCAGTCGATGGTGGACGTCATTGAGAAGGGAGGGGCTTGGGAACTGTCTGGAGAATTCAGAGGGAGCTGTGGACCATTGGCCTGTGTAAAGCTGTGTATGCCTTCCTAGAGTTGTCTGTCCATTTCCATTCCCCTTTCTAAAATGCCTCGTTGCAGAGACACAGTAGTAGTCATTTTCTTGAGGATAAAGATGAGGGTGCTCAGGGGAGATAGGTACATCATCAGTCTGAGCTAAGGTCCACCCGGACAGGGGCTTCAGTCCAACCTGTGGAGCTACTGCATCTGGCTCAGGTGGGAAGTCATTTTAGTTGTTTGGCTTGGGTGGTATAATACTACAGAGCACACTGCCCCACTTCTCCTCTTACCTGGTAAGGGCAGTAATCATACCTTAAATATCCAGTTTAGACTCATAGTCAGTTTTAGTTATTTGGCAACTGTGCCCTTCCTGTTGTCCAGTTTCCCCCACCTGTTGTTCTGTAGTAGTGGAAACAACTCTGTCATCTTCTCCGTGTTCAATTTCCTGGGCATTTCAAGACACACTAGACACAGTTATTTATATAAACTAAACTCATCACATTCAAAGGACCAGGCTAGGTTTCAAATGTATAGCTTTCTGTCTGTCTTTCTTATTCTTTCTATTCCTCTTTTTGTTTCTCTTTCTTTTTCCCCTTCTCTTATCAGAGTCTCATATTGTAGCTCAGCCTGTTCTAGAGCTAACCATTTACTTCAGCTTCCCAAGTGCTAGGTACAGAAGCATGAACCACCGTGAGGGAGGGGGCAGTTTGCTTACCTGCCTTTGCTCCCCTGTCCCTACCTCTCCACCGCCCCCCCCCCCCGTCTTCTTTGTACAGTATATTTTACAGCACTGTTAGGTATGGAAATGTACGGCAAGCTTTAGTCAGTGTAAACGCACATTGTATGCTCAGGTGCTTAGTGACAATGTCAGACCCTCATTTTATTACTGAAAGGAAGTAAGGGACTGTATAGTGGTTATTGATTTCTCTTGGATGCTGAGGAAAGCAGAAGCCTTCGGAGGTCTGGAAAAACAAACAGAGTGCATGGGATGCTCATTTAAACAGTATGGATTCATAGATCATTTGAGCTGTTTCGCTTGGTGAACAAGCCAGTGGCAACATTGCTTTTGTGGCTCTGTCTGAACACACAGACAACATATACTGCTTCTTTGGATCTTTCTCCATCCGTGAAACAAGGCTATCTATTATCTTGCTTTGCTCAGAGTTCTGGGGATTGAACCCATGGGCTCCCCGTGTGCCAAGCATGTGCTCTCTGCCTGAGATGTAACCCCAGCCTTGAATCTTAACTTGAAAGAATTGTGTCATCTTTACTTAAGACACTGTGCCACTGCCCAGGCTCAGCTCCTGGACTTGGGTTTCCTCTGCTGTCCATCTGTGTCATGTAGGCAGGTGTGCAGCAGATGTTGTTGGAAGTAGTAAGTCGATTAAGTAAATGGGAGCAACATTGTGACATCCGTTGTCCTGAGATGGCCTAGGAAGCAGTTGGAAGCCAGCAATCTGAGATGAAGAACTAACTCTTAATCATTTTTTAGGGCCTAGTGCAATAAATGTTTAGTTTTGTTTGAACATAAATATGGCGATGAATATATCAGAAAAATGGTTGTATGTCAAATTTGTCAGGTTGTTAATTCATGCTTTCTCTGTACTTAGTTCTTAATACCTGAAACATCTTTTCATAGCCACTGGGGCAAGTCAAGGTAGGTAGAATTTTGAATTATTAGTTTCTTTGTGTGTGTGTGTGTATGTGTGTGTGTGTGTGTGTAAATGTAATGATCAGACTTCCCCTGTAAGTGCTTTTGTTTGCCAAGGCAGATGAAAATCCTTGCTTTCATAGAGTTAACATTTTAATCAACAGAAACAGACAATACTCCACAGACATGAAATAGCAGAGGATTTGGTCTGTGTTTGTAATTATTATGAAAGATAGCTAAGCAAGAAGAAGGAGAGTCCAGCCCAAGAGGTCAGGGTACAGACTTCCTTTAGGTGCTTGAGAAGGTATGTTAGAGTGAAGATGTGAGTTAAGCGATGGAAAAAGCCACACAGCTACAGGGGATGAGCCATGGAGGCTGGGAATGACATGTAGGTTGATATGTGGCAGGGGTGGTTTGAGGAACAGAAAGAGTAAGTCGAGGATGGACAAGATAGCAGGGAGAGGGCTTGAAAGAGTTCTTTAAGCCACTGGAAAGAGTTTATTATCTAACAGAGAAACCTCATTCTGAATGTTTTGCCAGATCCTTGGCTGTGTGCATTCGTATTCCCCGAATGATGTCATAACATCAGGTGTTTGTATGACATCATGCCAGAGGCGAGACCTCTCACCACGGTGTGTAGCTATTCCTTAGTTATTGTTCTGTGTGTCCATCTTGCTGGCGTCTGTTTTAGTTACTGTCATTGGATCTGATTTGTTTGTGTTTTCTGGTCCTTTGTGTGTCAGAATGAATCCTTTAAGCATCACTTTGTATGAGCTAAGTCTACATGGTAAGTCTCTTCAGGGTCCTAGTCACTACACTATTATAAAGTACTCATAAAGTACTTTGAACATTCTAACTAGTACAGCAATTAAGAAATGGGCATTGGGGGTGGGGAAGGAAATTAATAACGAAACAACAATAATCTCAGAGATTGTAGTGAAAAGTATGACTTTGAGGAGTCTTGTTTTCAACTCAACAGTGAGCTGTGATGCAGGTTCTTTGATTCCTGAAGGTCTTCCTAGTGAGAAGCCTGCATACTGAGGACTGCCAAGGTAGCTCCCCGTAACTATGAAGGGGCTTACACTGATATTTTACCCTCATACCCATCATGATGTCATATATAAGTCATATATGAGATAGAAGCATACTTCTTTTCCCTTGCAAGGCAGGGGAAATCTGAAGCTATATGTGAGTGGGCATATGGGCTTCTAAGGATGAAATAGCTGTGGTTCTGAAAGAACAAAGGCCATGGTGTCAGTGTTCCGTTTAACTCGGGCACACTTCGTTTAATTATCTGCCTAATTTCCTTCATCCCATTTATGCCTTTTGGCCACCATGACATCCTATCTTATAATGACTGGGTTGTAACTATTTAAGGATTTTCTCTAAAAGTATAAATGCGTTTCAGAGATTGCACACTAGGATTGAAACTCTTCTTATTTCAATTTGTTTTTTATTTTTACATTTTGGTGTTTTGGCATGTGCTTTCTGTAACTAAGAATGGGCTACAGCTTGCTGTTTTCTAGCTTGCTAGCCTGACCAAGGATTGAATTTAATGTGAAAACCACTGAGTTTTCCTGAGTCTAGCAAAAGACTTTGCTGAGGACCCGAGGAATGTGAAGAAAGGAAGTCTTTCATTCCTATCCATAGTAATAGCCTATCCCTAAGTTACTTAGAGCCTCCAGGAGTCTATAAAGCTAAAACGGGGATTGTTTCTGCAGACCGAGAACAAATTTCAAGAGGGGAATTTCAAGCTCAGATCTGTGTAGGAGGATGTTTAAAGCATGAAGGAATTGAAGACTGAGTTGTAGATTCACTGAGTTGTTGTTGCATGGGGGGGGGGAGCTTTGAACAGAAGTCCAGATGCTACATACATGTTGAGCTTGAGTAGCAGGCAGCAGAGTTGATTTCAGTTGAAATAGGAAAAGTCAGCAGGAAGAATTGGTTTTTCTATAATGATCTCATCCATACGTTGAATTTGATTTTTTTAAAGGATATAGTAGCCTTGCTGTAGACAGGAACTTGGGTGTGAGATTGCGACCTGACATGTAATTTAAGGCAGAAAAATTAAATTACAAATATTTTCATATGAGTAAATGACTTTGAGAAAATGGAAACTATATTCATGGAAATGTTAAATTTGAATCAGTGCTTAGAAGTTTATTTTGGAATTGAATTTTTGTATTCTTTCTACTACGTGTAAGCTTTTATTTCTTATATTTTCAATGTAGCATTTATTCTTCTTTTAGCTATCAGAATTTTACCTGTATCTATCATACTTAGGAGTCTCTATCCTTTCTGGACACCCTGCTAGGACTACTTTTCACTGCTTCTTTTGTTAAGTTATATATGGCATGCTCATGGCAGAATCCATTGACTCCTGAGTCTCCTTGATTGAACAACATGGGCTTGCAGGGGGAGGGGATTGCAGCAGAAAAGAAGGTTGCCTTGCCTGGTATCGTGATGCATACCTGGGAAATCCGCACACTGGGAAAGCAACCACAAAAGGATTCTTCTAAATTTGAGCCGATTCTGGGCTACATCATAAATTCCAGGCAAGTCTCTCTACCTCCTGAAATCACAACTCTCTACTCCCCAAAAGCCTAGACTTTGTTCTCAGACGATTGGGGGTCACTTCCAAATCTGCTTGTTGCTTATTTTGTCTCTCTGCCTCTGTTTCCTTGGTCTGGTCCTCTTGAGTATTCTGTGGGCTTATCTACAATGGTTCATGAGCCATTGGCAAAGCAGAAGAGGTGAGGGGGTGTTGATAGTGCATCTCCCAGCTAACTTCCAGAACTTTCTCGGTGGATATACGAGGGACAGTGGGTTTTGCTTTACTTTGTTCACCACTTGCACACCGGTTGTGTTTTCATGTCTTGAGAAACCGGAGAGAAACACTGACGACTGACTCAGCATCTTCTTGGTCCTGTGAGCCATGCTTCCCTATAGATCCTGTCACCTAGTCTCCAGGGGGCCTCCTCATGGCCACCTTTCCTGAGAATTTGCAGGAATCACATTTGTCTTCACACTCATAAAATGTGGAGGATGACAGCTGTCAATCGAGGTCTTTTATCAGCAACTGAGACTGGACTTGGCTTTTGCTCTGCTGTTTTCCTGTATCTCTACCAGTTTCTTATAAGAGAATAAACCCACTCACCCACCCACACATCCACCCACACATCCACCCACACATCCACCCACCCACTCATCTATCCATGCCTCCCCTTACCCATCACGTAGTCTATTCTTGATTATGCTTACATAAAGCTTGACAATTATATAAGGCAAACAAGCACTATCTGACATTTTTAAGCTGAAGAATGAATAAAAAGATAAAGAAAAAGAAATTCAGAAATTTGAAGTGTAACTTAAGGTTTTTATGACTATAATTACTTAAATATTACTGTCTTAATAAGGACTTTAAACTTCAAAAGAAACATAACTAAAAAATTTCACATGTAACATCTTTAGTATAATACGATGTTTGTTACTATAAAGCTATGAAATCATTATACTTTTTATTTAAAATGTTATGTTTACCTTTTTTATTATGTTTGTTTGTTTGTTTGTTTATTTATTTATTTGTTTATTTATTTATTTAATTTATCAGTGTTCTGCTGCATATACATCCGTAGACCAAAAGAAGGCACCATATCTTCTTCTTCTTTTTTTTTGTTTTTGTTTTTGTTTTTGTTTTTGTTTTTGTTTTGTTTTGTTTTGTTTTGTTTTTCGAGACAGGGTTTCTCTTTATAGCCCTGGCTGTCCTGGAACTCACTTTGTAGTCCAGGCTGGCCTTGAACTCAGAAATCCACCTGCCTCTGCCTCCCAAATGCTGGGATTAAAGGCATGCGCCACTACGCCCGGCATAGTGTTCATTTTAAAAGGGGTATTGTGGCTTTTTATTTGTAGCAAGGTCTCATGTATCGCAGGCTATCCTCTGTTCTTCACAGTGTAACAGAAGCTGGCCTTGACCTCCTGATCTCTCCTGCCTCCACCATCCAAACACCGGGATCACAGGTGCATAAATAGGCTTGACTCATTCATTTCTCGAGGAGATTCCACCAAGTTAGTTTGGGGACACTTGAGGATATCTCAGCTAATCTTAGAAAATGGATGTCAGTTTGCTTAAAATAATTTTAAAATTGAATAAAATTAACTTTTTGGAGAAATGATTTTTTTTGGAAGGGGTGGGTTGCTCTATAATCAGGCTGGCAAAGAGGTTTGAGAATGTGGATTAAAATTCTTCCCTAGAATACCCTGTTTTCCATACTTATCCATCAATTTTGTACAAAGAATTATGTGTCCTTGTGAAAGATGCAGGAAGTGGGCAAGACTGAGGTCTGGGTGGTCACTTATCTGGATACAAACTACAAAGATATTCGCAAGGGAGAGTAGGGGAATACTCTTATAATATGATTGACAATATAGTGGTTCCCTAAGCCTTGTCTCTCTGACACACATGCCTCAATCCAAACATCTTAAAGTGCTCTCATGAGGAAGTGGGCATGCAGTGTTTATTTAGTCAGCAGCTGCTGACGTTTTCCTGTGTGTGTGAGTGGGTAAAGAATGTCCACATCCTGAGTTTGTAACTTTAGCTCCTATTTAGTGGGATTTGAGTACATTCCTGGCATAAAATTTTTGTTTTCGAGTTAGTGACAGATACATAGCTTCACTGGCAGAATTGTAGTAAATGATGCAAAATTTGCTAACAGGTGCATAGAAAGCAGAACATAGTCAAAAGGAAGGGTCAACCATGTGATTGGAACACCGTCTTGGGTAAGTAGGAGAAACTTCATAGAAGAGGTAGTATTTGCTTTGGTTCTTGCAAGATCCTGTTCTTAGTGTAGTTCTAGTACATTTGAAAGGCAGGGAATGTTCAGGCATCAGCTAGTATGGTGGAGCATACAAGGTAGGCAAACAATAGAACACCACACCTTTAGTTTGCAGATGACAGTTCTAGGAAAGAAAGCCAGTAGATGCTTTTAAACCAGATGTTGAGCTGCCTGCAGGATGTGTAATGTGTTCAGTGAAAACAGCTTTGTGAATTGTGACCCATGCTGGGGTGGGCCTTGCTGATGCAGCTATCTTTGAGTCATTTCTGCTCCTGGAAGTAACTCCAGACCCATATTCCTGTAAATAATACGAATAAAACTCATTGATTCACCAGGTTGGGATTTGCCTGCTGTGAATCTAGTGTGTGTAGACTTGAGCATTGCATCTCTGTAGGAAGAGTTTTGTCACACAAAACCCCCTAAAACTTGAACTTGCAATGCAGCTGAGGATGACTGTGACCTCCTGACCCTCTTACTTATACATACTAAGTGCTAGAATTTAAAATACCTGTTGCCACCATGATCAGCCAAAACTGAGAATTGAGTTAGGGCCTTGCCTTTGACATGCTAGAAAAATACTCTAACACTCAGACCTGTCACACTCTTTTTAAACTTTTGTTTGCTTTTAGATAAGTAGTGCATATAGATAAATATAGATTTATAATACATATATATTATTTATATATGTAATATATACATATACTATACATCATATATGTTATTTATATGCATGCAATATATACTTATAATACACACATATACACATATATACCTCTCTGCCCTAGAAGTTACTATGGAGAACTTATGAGCTTCCTGACTCAGTCTTCTTAGAGTTAGGGTTATAGGCATGTACTACCACATCTAGCTATGTTTCTGGCTGGACTCTCAAAATGATGTAGAATGCATGAGAAGAAAGCAGACTAGGAAGTTGAGCTTTATAAGTGTCAATAAATAAACACAAGTCTCAAGGGACCTATTACTGAATACCTAGGGCATGAGAAACAGTGGTGTCTATTGTGACCATAGGCTGGGATTTAGACAACTGGCTCCCATCGCTCAGATGGGAGATGAATACTCAGGAGCAGGTGAAGTGTTAAACTTCCAGGACTATTTGGTGACTGATGGATGAAGTAGTCTAGTCAACTGGGAGTTAGGTCACAGGCTTGTGAGTAGAGGTACATGTCTGCTGGTAATCTTCATTTCAAGTCACTAGTAGTTGCTGAAACAAAACCTGGGAGTGGTCCAGCAGTAGGAAAGTGTATTATGTAAAGAGACTGGGGCGAGGGGGGCTTTGAAAGGAAGAGGAAGAATTCGGAACCAGTAAAGAAAGGAGAGAAACTGCTGAGGGAGATTTGTAGACTCAAATGTCTCTAAAACAAAGGGACAGGGTTCCATAGTTATGTGTGGCACAACAACTAATGGAAAAAGAGATCATGAATTCAAAAGATACCAAGGAAGGGTGGAAGGGTTGATGGGTGGGCTTAGAAGGAGGAAAGGAAAGGGGTGTTGATGTAATTATTATATTAAATATTATATAAACTAAAATTTATTAAATTATATACTGTATAACATTATATAATATAAAATGTATTATAATATAAAAAGTAAAAGAAATAATAAAAAGAAAGAGCAGATTAATTAGTTATCTAAAACTAAAAGCATACATACAAGCATCATTATGCAGACAGGGTATAGTTATGCATGTAGGGATATTTATATATGTGCATGTCCAGTGTACACACACACATACACATATACATACACACACAGACATATGTATAGACATATATACATATATGCATATGCATACATACATACACACACACATATATTTATTCTTTATTGGAGTACCATGTGGTGGGTAGCCACAGCGGTTGGTTCTTATGTTTGGCAATGTTTATGCTAAGAGGAGGTTTTTTGTTTCTCTTTTGTTTACCTTTATTTTATTTATTCTACTTTTTTGTTGTTTTGATTTTGTTATTGAGATAGGATTTCACTGTATTTTTGAACTTAAACCAATTTTTTAACCACAAGAGGTTAAAGAATGTTAGGTGTGCATTTCAGTGGACAACTCAGATTTTTCCTTCTTCTTTCTTTTCCCTTTTTCCCCATTTATTTCTTTTAATTTTTTCATGTTCTTTGGAGTTCTTTTAGTGTGTGTGTGTGTGTGTGTGTGTGTGTGTGTGTGTGTGTGAACATTCACTGATGGGTGTACACATGTCGTGGTACCTATGCAGAAATCAGAGGAAAACTGTCTCTCTATTGTCATCCTGTTGGGTTAGAATCTTGCCTCTCTCACTCATGAAGCCAGGTGCATAGAGTCTTGTGCTAAGCTGTGATAGGCAGTGCCCACAGGTGAGAGGCTTTCTGAAATCCAGATATAATGATCTAAAAGAGTTTTGAGTTTTTTAAATATTGTAAGAGAAACAAAGGTGTGAAAACCATGATTGATTTAGGATGGTCAGGAGAGGGATCTGTAAACACTGGAGTGCACAACATACAGGGAACTGCCTGTAACTGGCTGTGATCATAGTGTACATAGTTTCCAGGTCTTTTTGTGGTTGCTGAAGACCCAATGCAAGACTTTAGCCAATAGTCCTTTAAGTTAAGACAGAGAAAGATACGCTTTTAGCAATATTAACTGGAAATGCAGCTGGAATGGAACATAGAGGGAAACCAGACAAAAACATGCTACTTTTACATAACCTGATGATGTCTGTCCTTTCCTCCTCTGTCTCCCCCATAAATCAGTGGCTTCTCAGGGCAATGGCATTCATCTTCCTGCACTCGTCTTCTGAGTAACTGCATTGACAGGCAAGCACCGCTCAAGGAGGGCAAAAAGTTTTGAGAAAGGAAAAGTCTCGAAAGGTCCTGAGGTGTCTGTCTTCTCAGAGCAGACTGCCAGCAGCATCTGTTCTTGTTGCTGCATTAAGGGACTGCAATGTTCTGGTTGAGGGCTTTGTGTTCATACATCCATGATGTTATGGTTTCAGATATATCTGATCTGTTGGCCCTTTTTCCCAATCCAGTTCAAAGACATGTTTTTTGTTTAACTGTTTCATAAGAGAAAGACTCTCTTTGTCTCTCTGTCTCTGTTCTCTCTCTCTCTCTCTGTGTGTGTGTGTGTGTGTGTGTGTGTGTGTGTGTTTATGTACCATTGTTATTTACCACCCATATATGGATAACTCCAAATGATTGTAGCCCTAGAAGTGAACATTTGGGAATGCTATGACACTCCACACTGTCACAGCCTGCAATATTTTATCTAGGGATTATAACGTTCCAGATTTCTTGGAGATGACATGAATAGAGGCAGGGTCTGAAATGAAGGCAAACAAAAAAATACAACAACAATATTGAACTTAAATCCACCTTTTAATTTTGTCTAGAATCAGCCATCTAAAACACCATCTAACAGAGCAAAATCTCAGGTTTTCTTGCTAGCCCAAGATTCTTCCAATAAGTTATTTTCTTCAGCGAAAGGTAATCTATGTGTGTTAGTTAGGGTTTCTATTGCTGTGGAGAGACACCATGACCAAAGTAACTCTTATAAGGACAAGTATTTAATTGTAGCTGGCTTACAGTTTCAGAGGTTAAGTCCATTACCATCATGGCAGGAAGCATTGCAATGTCCAAGTAGATATGGTACTGGAAGAGATGAAAGTTCTACATCTTAATCCAAAGGCAACCAGAAGGAGACTATCCTTTGTAGGCATCCAGCAGGAGGGTCTCTTCCACACTATGTGGAGCGTGATCATAGGACCTCAAAGCCTAACACCACAGTGACACACTTCCTATAAGACCACACCTCCAAATAGTGCCACTTTCTGTGGGCTGAGAATATTCAACCCCCACAACACTATGAAATAGTTTATTTGATTTTACAAACTTTACTGAGGCATCCTGGCCTACAGGGAGGGGACAGGAAGTGTGTGTGTGTGTGTGTGTGTGTGTGTGTGTGTGTGTGTGTTTCTAAGGATCAAATCTAGGACTTTTTCATGCTAGCTAAGAATTTCATTCCTGAGTGGCATCACCAGTCCTTTCTAAAATGCTATTTTGAGACAAGATTTCACTAGTTTTCCTATATTGGCCTCAGACTTCCCTCCTTCCTGCCTCAAGCCTCCTGAGTAGCAGGGATTACAGGTAATTCGACCATGTCAGAGGGCTATTAGTCTTTGTGAGGAAAAGGCTGGTACAAGTACACTCTGGACTCTCAAGGCAGATGTACTTTTTTTCTTGCTGTTGTTCACCAACTATTGATCTTCACTATCTTGGTGGACTTCTGTGGCTGGGCCCATCATATCCAAAAGTCTTTTGCTTCCTAAGGAAGTAATGGTGAGATTGTGATGGGGTGATATGGGGCAGGTCTCAAGTTGAGTTTCTGTTGATAGTATGTTGTTAACATAGGAGCCTATGATTGAGATCAGCCTCTTTAGCCTTTAGACATGTATTGCTTTTGTGATTAACTCGCTGGCGAAGAGAATGTCCTTATGGAATCCCACTATAGTGTGCTTCATCGATGAGTAGGATGCACTTTGTGATTGTCCATCAGTGTTGGTTTGATTCTCCCCACTATAATTCTGTGTAAGCCCAGAGACATCGTCAGTGCTGTATAAAATATAAATGATTCCTGGTAAGTGGGAAGGAATTTTGACTGTCATTTTAATTTAATAACATATTTACCCACATTTAAAGTATAAATACAGATATGGCTGCATTAAGGGCTTATTAATATGAAATTTATTTATGTATTCACTTGAGACATGTCACTAGAACTCGAGGCAGCATGTGAATTGTAAAAATGTGTCATTCAAACTAACTAG
This sequence comes from Mus minutoides, assembly GCA_902729485.2. NCBI lineage: Eukaryota > Metazoa > Chordata > Mammalia > Rodentia > Muridae > Mus > Mus minutoides. Next base: position 748,942 of record LR753320.1, on the reverse strand, counting down.
CCAGAATTTAATGGTTTTAGATTCCCCAGTGGTCTGGCATTCAAAATATATGTTTTCCTTTAAGATGTCTAGAAATTAGAGAATAGAAAATAGACTTACTTAATACTATTTAGTTTATGTATCTTCTTTTAAAGATTTTTAAAATTACATTAATTTATTTGTGTGTGTGTGTGCATTTCTTGTATGTGTGCATATAGACAAATGTTATGGTGTAGCTGTGGAGGTCAGAGGACAACTTGAAGGAATACCTTCTCTCCTTCCACCCTATGGGCCACAAGGATTAAACTCAGGTAGTCAGGCCTGGAAGCTAGCTTCTTTACCCAGTAATGTGCTGTCTTCCTAGCCCCCTTAAGCAGGCATTTCTTTGGTAAACAGAATGTAAGCATCTGTCTTCAGGGAGTGTTCAGAGAGCAATTAATTAATTAGGGTACCTTCTCTGAATTACCTTATTAATTAAAGTAAGGTCATGGACCTCCATGGAAATTATATTATGCGAAGTATTAACTGGTCCAGAGACACTATTAAGAGTTGATGCATATGGGACGTGAATATGGCTGACAAGCCCTTGGCTGGCTTTCACAGGAACATAAGTTTTATCGCCAGATATGGGTATGTGTTTGTATCAAACTGAAACTGTTTGGAACTTATGGATTTGATTCTCTTACATGGATAGCATGTTAAGCCAAGGAGCAATCTCCATGTAAACACCAGCTTTCAGATCTTCCTCAGGATGTGTGAGCTAATCCAGTCCACAGGTTGCACACACTTGTCTATGAAAACCACTGTAGATGGATCGACTTTTAGGGAAGCTGGCTCATGGAGAACGGTGTACATTTGTTTCTTTGTTATGAAAAGTTTGCTGCATTGCCAGGCTGGCCTGGAGGATCCACTGTCACATTGTTCTGTTTTGTTGTGTGGGCTATCCCTTGAAGGGTTCTGGATTAACCTTCTGTCTGGGGAACTGTTTCCTGCCATGCACTGTTTGGAATTAATAAGCTTGGTGGAGATACATCCCCTAATATTTTCAGAGAAAACTGAGCGTGCTGTGCATGCTTAGAGTCCTAGCCCTCTAGACTTAGAGGCTGGAAGACTGGGAAGTTGAGGGCAACCCCAGCAAGTGTGAGGCCACAGAGGCTACACAACACTCAGTCTCAAAAACACAAATTCACACAAAATCCTGGCCAGATCGTTTTATTTCTAGAAAATCTGCGTGTGTGAGATTTTTACCCAGTCTTAAGATGCATACTAATTTTGTACATTGCTCATTAAGGAATAGACTGCTGCCCAGAAGCAGAGTGGCATGATTTGATCACACAGTTTGATCACATGGTTCTTTGTCCCTCACTGGAGATTCAGAGATGTTTGTGACACCATCTAAGGGTAGAACAGCCAAAGAAAAGAAGCCCACATGTTAACCATGTGTTCTACTGTGTGACTTGGACAATATACTGGAATGCTCCACTCCGTTGTAGTACACACAGGTCCTTACACCTATCCTTTCAGACTTATTAACTGATGCATTTATCTGATAAATAACAGTTATCATAAAACAGGTCCAGGATCCTATAAACCATGTTCCATGGTAATGTCTTTCCCCATTTGATGTGTTTTAAGAATATCTCTCTCCATATGTATATTTATGCCACTGTATGTCCCTCTGTAGTTGGGGCAGGCTTTCCACCATCAGATGGCAATTGAGGTTACTTCCTTTGAGCACCATAACTTTAAAAGCCAGAACAATCATGGAGTGGATGGCCAGCTTGCTTTCAGTCTCCTTGTCATAAACACTACTGAATACCTGGTGTTAATGGTTGATAATAATTGCTGAAGAGTGTAACTGGTGCACGAAATGATATGTGTACATAATTTAAAGGCATTTTATACCTACTGCCTGGTGCTGTCCTATAGGAAACATCGTTTTACAGAAATAAGGCAAAGTGCCAGTTTGTGCCATATAACTAATGATCATATTATAATTATAAGCCTGTTATTTTATTACATGTAAAAAGATGATTGTGTTTAAATAAATTGAACATCTGCCTATCTCTACCCCTGTGTGGTTATGGTTTTTCCTTTCCAAGGGACTGAAGATCATTTATGTTTCTTAGTAGAGGTGTTAGGGTTGGTTGGTTTGCTTGGCAGTAACTCAGGCTGCCTTCAAACTTACGGTCTTCCAGCTTCATCTAGTCCTGTGCTGGGATTATAATTATAAGCATGGGCCATGGCACATGTTTTGGTTGCTTTATTATTTTGTATTTCTTTGGTGCATTTTGTATTTCTTGTAGATCAAGAATATAAGTCCATTATGGTCATATACCAAACAGTATTTTTCTTGGTTTTGAGTTTATGCTTACTTTGTTGTAAATTTATTTGTAAGTGACATCTTGGGAATCTAAAACAAAATCACTACTAGATCTCCTTATTCTAAGGTTTAATAAATATGTCTATAAATATATAAGTACATATGCATATATGTATTTGTTTTTAAAATGTATATTTGTGTGTGTGTGTGTATGTGTGTGTGTGTGTATGTGTGTGTGTGTGTGTGTTTGTGTTGGCATGATGTGTGGTAGGCAGGCACCTTTACCTTGAGTCATTTTTTGAGCCTACAAGACGATTCTCTGAAGCAGTCTTACTCTGTGGTCAGGCTTGCCCTACATTTACCATGTAGCCTAAATTGTTCTGGTACTCATGTCAAGCCTCCTGTCTCTGATTCCTGGGTGGTAGGACTGTAGGCAGATCTGGCTGCTACTTTTTGTCACTTATACTGCAATTTTTTGTTTGTTTGTTTTTCGACACAGGGTTTCTCTGTATAGCCCTGGCTGTCCTGGAACTCACTCTGTAGACCAGGCTTGCCTCGAACTCAGAAATCCACCTGCCTCTGCCTCCAACAAGTGCTGGGATTAAAGGCGTGCACCACCATGCCCGGCTTTATACTACAATTTTTATTCATAAAGAAGTATGTGATTTTTCATCCAGCATTCTGCCTTACCCATGGGCGATGTGTTCTGTGAACCTTAGTAGATAACTGACTGTGCTTTCTGCCAAGCTCCATTTATTTACATTGTAGTTTTTACTTTACATATACACCTAAGGTAGTTTAACTTAGAACCTAAGTCTGGTTAAATGGTTAAAATAACTATTGATAAAATAGTCATAACAATATATCAGAAGCATGTGACTGGTGTCTTGACATATCTTGCACTTCGTTCTTCTTCTGGGATGCTATGAGACAATGCAAAGTGCTTGGCATGAGTATCAGCGTAGGGAATGAATGAGCATCATGCCAAAGCCTGAGGGAACCAGGAGTTTAAGCAGTCAGTCTGATAGTCAATATGGTTAAGGGAGTACTGGGTACTTACTTAGCACATGCAGCCTGGATTTTCTCCTCAGAGGATTGATTTGGATCTGGGTGGCACAAGATGTGATGTAACTGAAGAGTGACCTATAACATCCTATTTGGAATGCCTCACAATTTAAAACTTATAATTGGTCTAGTCATAGAATCTCCTATTTACTGTCTGCATGATGGTAACTGAAAACATGGAGGGCGAGGTGGGTGTGGAGAGGCTGGTGTAGGATTTGATTAAAAACTGTGCTCTAATAGTAAGTAAGAAATATTATGACTTACTGTAAAGAAGTCGTCTTTTCCCCTCACTCCCTCGTTTCCTCCCTTTCTCCCTCCCTTTCTTCCTTCCTTTGTTCTTCCCTTCCATTTGGTCTTTTGAGTCAGACTTTCATTGTAGCAGCCCAGGCTGGCCTTGTGCTTACTATGTAGTTAAGGATGAACTTGAACTTTGATTCTCTAGCCTCTGCTCCCTGATTACTAGGGTTATAGGCATGTACCCAGGAAAGAGCTCTTAAAATTATGTATGTATGTATATATATATATATATATATATATATATATATATATATATATATATACATATACATATATGTGTGTGTATGTGTGTGTGTGTACATGTATTTATATGGTTCTTTATGTAACTATATGCATGTGTGAGTGTAAGCTATCATTAGCAGCCAGGAGAGGGTGTCAGATCCCCAGTAATGGAAGTTATTAGTGTCTGTGAATGGCCTGGTGTGGCTTCTGGAAACTAAATTCAAGTCCTCTACAAGGGCATCAAGTACACTTAGCCACTGAGCCATAATCTAGGAAGTTTTTTCTATTGTTTCATTTTTAAAATATTTTTACTTCTAAGATAAGGTTATTGGTCTTGAATTCATGACCCTCTTGTCCCAGTCTCCCAAGAGCTGGGATGCCAGGGCTGTTCCACCATACTTGGCAAGAAGTCATCTTTATTACATACTGGCAATTTATTTTTTCCCTGTTTAGTTAATTTTTTCCTGTTTAGTTAATTTTTTTCCTTTGGTTTTTGGCTGTCCAATTTTACATTAGCAGCAGATAATTGAAACTGTAATTTTGTCATGCAGTTTTTGGTTTTATTGTGCATAATTATGACTTACATAAAATTAAGCTGAATTTATTATAATTCACCTTCAAAGTTTCCTTAATTAATTTTTATTTGAAATTAATTGGGTTTTTTGGTTTTGTTTGGTTGTTGTTGTTTTGTTTTGTTTTTTGAGATCGGGTATCATGGGTGCAGACTGGCCTTGAACTCATGACTCTCATTACATAGCTAAGCATGGCCTTGAGTTTCTCCTGATTATCCTACCCCATGCTAGCTCACATGCTGGTATTGCAGACAAGTGCTGCCAGTGCTCAGTTCACATTAACTTTTAAAATACCTGTAAATTCCAGAAAAGAAAAAGGTGACTGGAGTTTAGTTGGGGGGATGTATTAACTGTAAGTATTGTAGTATATACACAGTAGGGATAGAAGGCATGGCTTGAAATCATTATTTCTTTCAAATGGTTTAGTGTAACAAACTCTTTTCAGGATCACTATGTTTGATGCTCAGAGTTCTAGGTTGGAAATGGGAGCCTCTCAGTTTTCCTCCTGGTAATCTGTTTAATTGCACAAGGATTGAAACTTGATTTTGTGAAACTCTTGTTCCAAATGTGAAGAAGGATTTGGGCAGAGCTGAGGGTCAGTGGGGTAACAGCGCAGCCCCCAGTATAGGTGAAAGGCCACATCTGTGCTGGAGTAGGGAAGGACTGTTATGGCTGCAGAAGGGAACTGAGGGGAGGTTGGGGTGAGTGGAAGCAAGGAGCACGACTGTGGCTTGGAGCTTAGTCGGCTGCTTGGAAATAGCACAGAGTTTAGAACTGAAATATTTGATGAGGCAGCAGATTTCCAGAGGAAGAATTGGGTCTCCTTCTAAATTAGCCTGTCAGTGGCTATCCAGATAGATGTGCTAAAGCCCATAATGAGATTACTAGGGTCTGGCCCTCTGGAGAGTCCATTCCTGGCAGAACTTGTTGCCAGAGGTGTACACACCTGTGTCAGGGAAACAGCCAGTCTAGAAGGCAAAGGGCACCAGATCCCAGTTCATTGAAAATCTCCACTGCTGGAACGGCCTAAGAAGTAGACCACAGATCAAAGGAGGCTGAGACATTAAGATGAACCCTGAAGACAGCTGGTAAAGTAACAAGCAACAACACGCCTTATTTCCCTGAGAGCGGCACAATTCAATGGGATAAACATAAATATTTAGAAGACAGTTGACCATATGACCATCTAGCCAAACAATATAAGCCCCTTTAAGGCCTTTGGCCAATAGTACTAGGTTAACAGTACCAAGATTTAATTCTTTCCTGTGGAGCAAGGCTCACATTCAATAAGGAAGGCAGTTGGTTTACTAGTGGCACAAATAAAATTTTCCTTGGCAGATTGATGTTATAGCATGTGGGGTCTAATGCTGGATAAGGCCACTCATGTCTTTTGTCTCTCAGCAGCCTGCGTAGTGCCTTCCTTATCAAAGTTCCCAGCAGGGGAAGTTTTCTGGTCAGTTTGGGACTGATTTCTTTACACCCTGCAACCGAAGTGTGTATTGACTTTAGGGGTAGAGTCTTCCCATGTACTTAACAGTAGGCAGCCAAAAGAAATAAATTGGACATCCAAACACTAAACAGACAAACTTTGACAGCTACCGGGGTCATAAATCAAGTGGATCTAACATGTATGTACGGAACATTTCACCCAAACACCAAAGAACAAATGTTCTTTTCAACAGCCCATGGAGCCTCCAAAACGGGTCACACATTAGGGTATGAAACCAAGTCTCATCAGATAAGAAAAACTGAAAAACAAAACAAAACAAAAACAAACAAACAAACAAAACAAAACAAAAACAACCTGCATATTCTGATTACAGTGGATTAAGTCAGTAAAACAATAGCAGTGGCACATGTGCACATGTGTCCGGGGACTAAACTGCACACCACCGAGTGACAGTGACCCCTTGCAGTAATCAAGAAGGAAATAAAAACTCCTACAGTTAAAATCCAGCTCACTAAGTTTCTAAGGTTTTCGGGTTTTTGTTGTTGTGTTGATGGTTGGTGTTCTGTGGTGCTCGGGACACATGCCAGCATTTGTTCTGCGACTGAAGCTATCTATACCCAGCTTTTGGTATTTGGAGTATTTTGAGATTCGATCTCTCCCATCCTATGTAACTCAGGTTGATTTTGAGATCCTTCAACCTGTGCTTCCATAATTCAGGAAGTACAGTGTTCACCATCAGGCCTAGCTGAATTTTGTCTTTTCATTGGCATTGTGTGGGAGGATGACTGATTATTGACTGAAATCAGTGAAGTGTAAGTAATTTGGATGAGAGAGGCTTTCGAGAGCTATTCTCCTCTTCTGTCATTAAGGAAACGGAAGAGAGGTAGCAAATCCCACTGCTCTGGTCTCTCTTTAAGTCAGTATTACTGGAGATTTATTTATTTTTATTTTGTATGAATGTTTGAGTGCCTGCCTGCCTGCATGTGTGTATGTATACCGTATGCGTGCCTATTGGACAGTAGATGGTGTTAGAATCACTGAATCTGGAGTTACAGTGACTGAGCTGCCTGACATGGGAGCTGAGACCTAAATCTGGACCTTCTGCTGGAGCAGCAAGCTCTTAACCACTGGGCATCTCTCAGCGTCCACATGTGCATTTTTAAATAGGAAAATTCTTATTCACCTTTATGACTGAGTACCTTGTTGTAAATTTCGGGATTGAATTGATTGTAATTCATAATGTAACCTGTGCCTTGACTTGTAACACTTTCCTTTCTGAAGGGAGGCATTAGGAAAACAACTAATTATATAGTTGTTACATAATTATGGTAAGCCTGTAAAGACAGTCTAGTTGGAAAGGTATCCTTTATAGGAGAGTGTTGTGGGGAAAGATCAAGGCACCTCCTTTGTTAAGTGGGTTTGACCTGAACTCTATTCTCCAGGCAGGGAGAAAAGTCTGGAAGTCAGAGAAGTTTGCAAGTCATTAAACCAATGAGGTGTGTGGTGAGATCAAAAAGGATTGCAGATAAAATCTAGCTTCCCTGCAGGTCACTTAGAGGATCCTGAGCTCAGAGTGAAAGGAATCTATTGTTAACATTTTAAACAGAGAAATAACAAGATCCCATAATTAGGATATAACCTCTCTCTCTCTCTCTCTCTCTCTCTCTCTCTCTCT
>LR753320.1:689335-709378 GCA_902729485.2 Mus minutoides | reverse complement strand
GAGAGAGAGAGAGAGAGAGAGAGCACATGTGCACATGTGTACATATGAGAAGTCAGAGGGCGCTCTGTGGAGTTTGTTTTCTCCTCCCACCTTCACATGAGTTCCAGGATCAAACTCAGGATCAAACTGTCATCTTGACCAGCAAATGGTTTACCTGCTAAGGCATCTCTCCAGTCCCAGTTTGAGTATTTTTTTTTAATTCTTAATTTCTTACTATACTGAGAATCAACCCTCGTTAAGCAGCTAGGCAAATGCTTTGCAACTGAATGATACCCCGCCCCTTAAAGTCTTGTTTTCAGCGAGGATTCGTCTCCACACACTGGCCAGTTTGGCTTTGAGTTCTGGGCTCCAGCCATCCTCTCGTTTTAGTCTCATCAGTAGCAGGACTAGAGCTGTGCACCTATAGCTGCACATTTGGTTGCAGTCAAAATGAGGGTAGGCAAGCCTGTCATTCCAGTTCCAAAAAATATGGAGGCAAGAGGACACAAGTGTCCACACAAAATCAGCTCTCCCTTCAATGGGATAGCATAGCTTATTCTGGCGCTAAATAAGAGTTACTGTGGCCTGGGAACCTGAACCAGTTTGCCCCCCAACCACCCGTCCAATGTAGTAATATTTTCATGAATATTTTATAGTGACAGATCAAAAGAAACTCTTAAGTCATATTTCAGATATATTGGTGGACATGTTAGGAAGCTGAATTACAACAAAGAGAAGTCCCTGCTGTGGGTATGAGATGCCAGCTGATGACATTATCCCTTGTCTTGTTGGCTCCATTCAAGGTTTCAGGTGATATGTCACAAGTCTATTAGACCAAGAACTAGGGTAGCTCAATCTATTTTGGCTCCAGACTTGTAACATGCCAACTCTCCAAGATTTACCATGTGGAGTCATTGACATAGGAATGTCTCTTCTCCCTGTAACTTCAGTTCATACAGGTTCAAGGCTAGCCTTGACAATTTAGTGTGACCCTGTCTTAAAATAAATAGTAATTAAAAAAAGGATCATGTGTATAGGTCAGTAGCAGAGGGCTTGTCTAGCTTGTGCTAGACCCTAGGTTCACAACCTAATGTTGCAAAAAAAAAAAAAGTAGAAGTAAAAGTATCTACATTTGACATGATTATTAAGACAATACCATTTGTTGTATGGTAAGTACTCTGCAGCTTGGTGAAGTAGTTCTAAACACAATGGCACATGGAAGAAGTAGTTCTAAACACAATGACACATGGAAGATGGCATGACTTTCAAGAATGTGGGAGAAGAGAGTTGAAAAGCTGATTTAGGTGGCAGGATAATTTTATGGTGAAGAGTCTCGAGAGAAAAGCACTCCAAGGTTTCCTGATGGACCTTAGACTGGGGCTGATTACTTGAATGTACCTTGTCCCTTACCCAAGTGACTCTTCCTTGTAGACTGGGTTTTGCGTCTTAACTTCACCATATTTGCCTCAAGTTCTCTCTGCTGAAAGTTCAACATTTGAATTATTATCTCTCTTCTTGTACCCATTTCAACTCTGAATGTTTGTATTTCCTTTCCTGGACTATGGTTATATACAATGTTCCTGACTGCCCTTCCCTCCCTCCCTCCCTCCCTCCCTCCCTTCCTCCCTCCAAGCCAGTCATAAGTTTTAGGCATTTTTTGTATATGATTCATTCATTCATTCTTCCATTCATTTGCACATATATGTAGGTGCTTATATGTATACTGGTGTGTGCATGCAAAAGCAAGCCAAGGCTGGGTTTCTTTCTGAGTCAACTTCCACTTTGTATATTGAGGCAGAGTCTCTCATTTGAATTCAGCATTTGGCAGTTCAGTTAGTCTAGTCAGCTAGATGACTCTGGGAATCCTCTGCCTCTCTTATCTTTGTGCTGGTGACAGGTCGACCTGCTAGATCTGAATTCTGGTCTTCATGCTTGCATAGTAAGTACTTTACTGAGCCATCTCCTCTATTATATATTCTTCCCTTCAGAAACATTTCTATATGCATGGGTATTTAGCCTGTATGTTTGCCTTGTACCATTTGTATGCTTGGTACCTGCAGAGTCAAAAAGATGGCATCAGAATCCTTGGAAATGGGTTACAGATGGCTGTAAGGTTGTGTAGGTTCTGGGAATTGAACATAGGCCTTCTGAAAGAGTAGTCAGTCCTCTAGTCCTCTTAACTGCTGAACAATCTTTCCAGGCCACCATCCTATTCTTCCCTTGTTCCTTTCCTTCCTCTTCCTCTTCCTCTTCCTCTTCCTCTTCCTCTTCCTCTTTCTCTTTCTCTTTCTCTTTCTCTTTCTCTTTCTCTTTCTCTTTCTCTTTCTCTTTCCCTTTCTCTCTCTCTTTCTCTCTCTCTTTCTTTCTTTCTTTCTTTCTTTCTTTCTTTCTTCCTTCCTTCCTTCCTTCCTTCCTTTCTTTCTTTCTTTCTTTCTTTCTTTCTTTCTTTCTTTCTTTCTTTCTTTTCCTTTCTTCTTTTCCTTCCTTCTTTCAAGGTCTTGTTGTGTAGCCTAGGCTCATCTGAAACTTAATATAGAATACAGACTACTCTCTAACTTCTAACCTTCTATCTCAGCCTCCTGAGTGCTAGGAAAACAAGCACAAGCTATCACACCAGTCTTCTCTGACATTTATTATTCTCTTTTCTTCTTCATGTCTACCTAAGATAGGGAAGCTCACTTGCCATTTGGCTGCCAAAAAACTTGATTGTGCTCCCGATGCTTGTAAGGTGAAGCTTATTAATATTATTTCCCTTTGGAGTACATTCAATTAAAACCAGGAAATATTCAGTTAAGATCCTGTTTGCTGGTCTGTGGCTAAGGAACAGACATATACCCTGTACACCTTCTAATTTTCAGCTTTGACTTGCTAAGCACTCCCTGAGTAATTGGAATTGACTGGATTGGGAATCTGAGCTACCATGTTTTGCAGAGTCTCTGCCTTTTCTTGTATATTTCTTTAACAAATAAGCTACTGAAGCAAAATTTATCTGTGCTTAAAGAACATCAAGATGGGGTTCCCTACATAGTGATGTTTTCACATTCTGATCTAAAGTCTCTGTTATTTGCAACAATGGGCTTTTCTTTCCTTTTCTTTTCCTTCCTTCCTTCCTTCCTTCCTTCCTTCCTTCCTTCCTTTCTTTCTTTCTTTCTTTCTTTCTTTCTTTCTTTCTTTCTTTCTTTCTTTCTTTTTTTTTTGAGACAGGGTTTCTCTGTGTAGCCCTGGCTGTCCTAGAACTCACTCTGTAGACCAGGCTGGCCTTGAACTCAGAAATCTGCCTGCCTCCGCCTCCCAAGTGCTGGAATTAAAGGCGTGAGCCACCACCGCCCTGCTCAATGGAGTTTTCTAACTAAATACTTTGTTTACTTTTATTTTGTTTTATGTTTAAGACAGAATCTTATGTGTGGTCTGGCTTGCTATGAATTTACAATGCAGCCTCTTCCTTTGTTTCCTAAGTATAGGTATAACAGGTGCAATATCAGGTAGCCAGTCTGGCCGGCTAAGTATTTTATCACAGTCCTTTGGTCAACATTTGCTGATTGCCTAGATAAGGAGTCTGTACTTCTGAAAGAGGAGACACCCTTTTATCTAATATCTCACTGGGGATGGTGAAGCATTATGTAAATGCACATGTAACCAAATCAACCGAAGCCATCAGGTCTCTAGCCTCTAGATACAAACCTTGATAGCTTCCAGGAGCTGCTTCCAAGTAGTGATTACAAGAAGACCCAAGAGTTCCTGGAATCAAGATGACAACCATTGATGAAAGGAGGTGTTTCCATAAGATGTGTAACTGCTGGAATCTACCAGAACTGCCAAGGCCAGTGGTTCTTCTCATGAAATCACTAAGATAACATTCTAGCTAGCAGCACCATTTGGCTCTTACTGTGTTTACCCTTGATCTGGAGGCCATCTCTGTCTCAAAGTGACCCATCGCTTTTTTTCGGACTTTCTTCCTTTGTTGTTTGTGCACTCTCAGCACCTCTCCTCTGTTTTATTCATCCATCGTTATGATCTGGGTAACAGTGAATTAGTCACAAACCTGGGGCTGTTTGGGCACAGCCTAGCTTTGCTTTCTTCATCCAACCATTCAACAGCCTGAATTAGATGCTACTATTCCACACACTCTGAAAAATGCCAAGGAAGTTTGAATTTAAATCAGATAAAAGTCTGTGCTCATGAAGTTGGCATTCAAAACTGGATTAATGTGTACAATATAGCTAGGCAGCTGGTATACAGTAAGGGGACGGAGACAGTGCTGAATGGGTAGAATACCTGTCTAGCATTCATGAGGTCTGGTTCAAGTTTCTAAACTGAATACAACTCTGTATGGTGGCACACTCCTGTGATCCCAATAGTCAGGTAAAAAAGGCAGTGAACACAAGTCCAAAGTCATCTCTGGCTGCATACTGAGGTCTAGGTTATCATGGGTTACATGAGACCCTTTCTCAAAGAAAAAAGAGGAATTCTAGTCCCAAATGGAGATGATCCAACCCTCTTTCATTTTTTGAAGTTAGTTTTCTTAAGTGAAAGTAGTAGGTTTACGTTTCCTTGATCCCTGCCTGGCTTTCCTCTTCACCAGATTTCATGCCCATTAGAGGCGCAGATGCGCCATGGCTGTTATCTGATTTTGGACAAGCTGCTGACAATTCCATTTTAGGACTGTGTGGTTGGCTGTGCTCTGCTAATCATCCCCTCCCTGGTGTTTCCTAATGGCTTGTACCCAAGATGTCTGTTCTCACGCTTTCTGGTCAGTTTATGACTTAGTGGGCTTCATCTTAGCTTCCAGGTTTCCAAGGTATACATTTTCTTATGGTAGCTATCACATAAAACAGTGTGCAATGATTAGTAATTGGGGTGATCTGAATAGCCTTGGGGAATGGTTAGGCCCAGACCAAAGGCCCTCTTAATCTTACTTTCGTTGCTTTGTTGCTCCAGAGCCCTTATCTTTGAGTTTCTTCTTCTTTGTGATGATGAAGAAGTAAGCTTTCAAGATAGTAGCCGTGAACCCCATTTAGTCACAGCTGTTGAACATGTAACATGACTGGAGTGGTCAGAAGGAAACTTTAACCTTTATTTAATTTTAATTAAAATTTAAATTGCCACACATGGCCCTGGCTACTGCCCTGGAACATGTATATCCCAATCTGTTACTAGTCCTGGATGTAACATTAATGAGTTTGGTCAGTATTCCTGTGTTTTCAAGGCAAATGAAGTAGCATTTGACCTGCGATAGCAAGCCAATCTTATAAACCTCCATCTTCAGTCTTTGTCTCTCTTTCCTTCTAATGGAAGGATCTGTAGTTTGTTTTCTTTGTAAACTTAGATGTGACATAATGCACATCATCATACTTTGGCGCATCTATCTTTGCAGAGTTTTGCTTGTGGATTGTAGATTCTCTCCCTACAGTCAGTGTCACAAGAATACACAGTAAATGGTAACTTAAGGAAAGCAGCATTAATTTCAGGTCACATTTTGAGGGTCCAGTGCAATTTTAGCAGTGATTGCAGGAACCTGTGGCATCTAATCACACTGCATTCACAGTGAGGAAATAGTGGGATGGTGTTGGTGCTCAGCTCAATTTCTCCTTTATATTCAGCCCAGGACCCCAGTCCATGGTGTTGGTGTTTAGTGAAGGCTCTGCCTAACTCACTATAAAAGCAGCTGCTTGCCCCCTCCTCACCCTTACTCTCTTCTCTTCTCTCTCACCCTCTTCTCCTTCTCTTCCTATTCCCTCCCCCTCTCTCCCTGTGCTCAAGGCCTGCCTCTACTCCCTTGCCCTCTCTCTGCCTTTCTTTGTCTCTGCTCCCTCAACTCCCCTCCCCAAGCTGTGCACAAACTCCATTTTGTAATACCTTCCTGTGGCTGGTACCTCAGAGGGAAAGAGATGCCTCAGCATGGGCCCACAGAAGCACCCCCTTCTCCCACATCATACCTCACCTCCACCAAACATACCCTGGCTTTTCTCTTATCTTTCTATTAAACACAACACATGTAGTGCTACCCATCCTTAGGGTGTGTTTTCTCATGCCAAAGATAATCTAGAAAAATCCCACAGACATGCACTGAGATTTGTCCCCTATGTGATTCTAGATGGTAAACTGATAGTCAGTTTGAACCATCACAACTTGTTTTTAGTTGTGAGAATAAGGTATATCCATTGTAGAATAGAGAAATAGTGTATTTTTGAGCTCACAAGTGCTTTTACCCCTCTTTGTTTAACATATATGTGTGTGACAATGATTATAATTTACAAAGGGAGGTTTGAAGCCTGCATGGGTCATATGTGTATAAGCTGAAATATTAAAATAAGATTTCATGGGTATAGCTTCCTTTTAATGTCTAGAAAACACCATCTAGCCATAGGCATTCTGTTCCTCGGGCTCTTAAAATCTTTCAACTCTCTCTTCAGAGATTTTCTCAGAGCCTTAGCTTTACAGAGAAAGGTTACACACACACACACACACACACACACACACACACACACACACACACACAGATGTAAAGTTCCCCTTAGAACCAGAGACTAACAAAATCCACAGGCTCAGGCATAAGAAATGTCCCTACAAGTTGTTGGTTGAAGGCTTCAGGAGAGTCTCCAAACAGTAATATGCCCTCAATTGCCAACCAGGTGTGAAAGTAAGACTATTGTTGAAAACACCACATTTTAGACCCAAGACTTCAAACAACCAAACTAGAATGGCTTGGCTGTCTCTTGCCTGAAGGCTAACTTTCATAGTATCAAAAAGTACTATGCCAGCTGCCAAGGGAGAAAAGTAATGAGCCATCCTACCTAGCTGTAAAGTTTAGAGCCACAACAATGACCAGCCTAGAATTTGAGCCTTCATTTGAGCAATGGTAGATATCTTGGGGGCAACCAACAGCTATATAATTAGACTTAAGGATCATTCCACAGGAGGAAAAGTGTGCCTGGTACTATAAACTTAGCCAACTATCTGTTGCTGAAGACGTCACAGACCCTGAAGAGTACCTGCTATTGTCATTTTCCTAAACCAATATAATTTCTAACTGCATTCTAAATACTTATCCTGATATCCATAGGTAAGGGTAGTTCTTGCCCTTCATCAAAGAAAGTTTCTCTGCAGCAGGTGGAGACCATCACAAAGGTCCACTACTGGTCAAACTGCAGAAAAAAGTAACCACAGGGTCCTAGCCCTAACTGATACATGGAATTTATTTTATTTTTGAAAGATGATGTCATGTATTGGAGGATAGTTTTGAGCTCCTACACAGTTGAGGAGGGCTTTGAACTTCTGACCATCCTGCCTCATCTTCCAGGTGTGCATCTCCATACCCAGTTTGTCCAGTGGGGATAGAAACAACCCACTTAATGCAGTTGATCACAACCCCAACACCCTACTCTTTTCTCCTTCTTCCCCTCCTTTTCTTCCCATCCTCTTCTCTCTCTTCTCATTCCTCCTCCTCTTCCTTCCATTCCCCCTTTCCTTTACTTCCTCCTCTTCTTACTCTGTCTCCTTCTCCCATCTGAAATCCCAGGACCAGAGAGCTTGAGGCAGAAGGATCATCAGGAACATGAGACCACCCTGATCCACCTAACAGGCACACACACACACACACACACACACACACACACACACACACACACACTGAACCCATTGGCCATCAGAGAAAAGTCCAGTGGATGTTTTGAAGGTGTTTGCTCTTTGGAATAATTTATAACCAGATTACTGATGGGAATTTTTATAATGAGGATTGAAAATGTATCTGAAAAGAGGCAATAGGTACTACTATTAAATGGGAGAACAATAGATATTCTGAAGGACCTAGAGATATATGTGAATGGAGGAAGGCCCATCATTATCACCAGCTTTGAAATATTTGTGCTTCCCTATCCTCAGGTGTGTGTCTTCTGGCTGGCATCCTCATGCTGGTGAAAGAAACTTGGTATCAGCATTTTTAGAAGACCCTGGAGGCAGTGCAGTTTACTAAGATTAATGCCATGGATATGACTAGTAGAATCTGAAGAGATGATGCTTTAGATAGCACAGCCCCACCCTGCCCAATCGAAGGATCTGGGCTGTTTCCTCCTCTTTAGGAGGTTGGGTGTTCCCCAAGGACGACTTCTATAGAATGTCCTTGAACTACTTGTTCCACAAGATTTCTGAAAGGCATGTCTGATAAGAGAATTCCTGTAAAACAAAGAGCAACAGCCATTTGGAATTGTGGGAATAGGGTAGGCAGCTGAAGAAACTCACCATGTGTCCCCAGCAAGAGACGCATAGTTTGGAGTTGGAGCTCGTTGTATTTGTGATTGGACGAATCCAAAGGAATATTTGTATTTATCATGGGAATGATGGAACTCTCCTTAAAGTAACTGCTTTTTATTTGTTTGACTGTTATACTCTGGCTCAGGGTGGCCTTGAACTGCTGACCCTTCCTTCTTTGTAGGATTACAGTTGTATACTGCCATGCCCAACAGAGTGGTCTATCCTTTTGAAAATGTGTGCGCGTGTGTGTGTGTGTGTGTGTGTGTGTGTGTGTGTGTGTGTGTGTGAGAGAGAGAGAGAGAGAGAGAGAGAGAGAGAAATTGAGAAATAGAAAAGAGAGAGAGAAAGCGAGAGAGAAATAGAGAAATAGAAGAGAGAGAGAGAGAGAGAGAGAGAGAGAGAGAGAGAGAGAGAGAGAGAAGGAACTTATTAGAGTCTTTTATTATAGCCCTGAATAATCTTGAGTTTGTCATCCTCCAACAACAGGCTTCTGAATGCACATATCATTTGTTGCAGTTCTATGGGGTTGTAAGGTCAGAGAAAAGATAAGATCCTTTCAAGTTTCAGAAATACTCAGGACCTTTGCTTTCGTAGTTTGTTCATGTTGCTATAACAATATACTCTAGAGTGGGTCATTTATAAAAAGAGGAACCTGTTTTTCACAGGGAAGGGACCTGGAGGTTTTGGCACTCTTGGTGCCAAGTGAGGGCCTAATCTACACTTCCAGTGTGGTGCTTGTTGTTGAGTGTGTCTGTCCTCACATGGTGGAGCAAAGGAGACGCGGTTCTCCTGTGAACCTCCCCAGTGCCATGTTTGCTGTTTTTATACATTTGCAACAGAGGACTGAACCCTGTGCATACTGGGCACATGTCTACTGCCAGACTATACTCCATCACTTTTTATTTATCTGTTACAATGTTGAGACATGGTGTCATTAAACACTCTAGGCGGACTACAAATGTGTTATTCCCTTTGTCTCAGCCTCCTAAGTGACTAGGACCACAGCCTCTGTGCCTCTCTCTTCAGCCCTTTTATAATGAATGAGCTGGTGCCATGTCTGCAAACAGAGCCTTCATAGCCTAAGCTCTTCCTAAATCCCCTGCCTCTTAATGCTATATCACTGGCAACACATGAAATCTGAGCTGTGTTGTGATACATGCCTGAATTTTCAGTAGCCTAGATGCTGAGGCAGGAGAATTACATTGAGTTTGGACCCAGCCTGAGATTCATGAAATCTTGTGTTCAAAAACAATCTGAAACAAAGCCAAATAAAATCCCAAATGAATTTTAGATGACATTTAGACATACATATATGACAAGAAGAGAAATATATTCATTCTTGAATAGAAGTACAGGAAACTAGTGACAATGTTCAACTTAATCTCAGATCTTTATAATTGTCCTATATTTGGATGTTTCCCAACTTGGAATATGTCCCTTAACATTGAAGATTTGAACTTTTTCCTTGGATGGTGAGGTGAAAGATGTTAATTAGCAGTAGCTGTTAGTCAATTGGTGTCAGGAGCCAACAGGGACATTGCACAGTGTACTGTACTACTCAGATTAGATGTTAGTAGGCAACCTAGAGGGACTAAATGTTTTCCCATCCCCTCTTTTTGCTTTCTTGTCACCGATTTTGTTTTAAAGATGGAATTTCAATATATAACTCTGGCTAGCATTAGTTCCCACTGGCCTCTACCTCTAGGGTGCTGGGATTACAAGTGTGTGTCTCTATGTTTGGCTTAAATGTATTTCTGAGCAGAGAGGGTAGTGAAGACTTTTCATCCCAGTATGGGTCCTATAGGCAGAGGTGGTAGGGTTAAGAGTAAAGAGCATCGCCAGTTTCTTAGTGGGATTGAGGCCAGCCAGGACCACAAGAGAGCCGGCCTTTAAAAAGCAAACAAAATGCATTATTTTGAGATTACATTTTATTTATTTATATTATCTGTTTGTGTAGGCATGTGTACAAATGCCATGGTACTTGTGGAAGACAGAAGACAATGCCCAGAAATTGTTCTCTCATTTGTCCTATGATTCAGGTTTCCAGCTCAGGCCACTAAACTTGGTGGCAAGCACTTTTACCGGTTGAATCACCTTATGGGCTCCACAAATGCATTTCTTAAATTCATTTCTGATTTATGATATTTTCAATTTACAATGAGTTATTGGAGCATACTTCCACTGGAAATCCTGGAGTACCTTTCTCTGAATTCTACTCTATCCCAAGTGCTTTCTGTTGATGGCTGGTATGACCCTAAGGTTGATTGTCTTTCTTCTTTGGTTTTGTTTTGTTTTTCACGTATATTGGTGTTTGCCTGCATGTATGTCTTGGTCAGAGTGTTGGATATTGAAGTTACAAACAGTTGTGAGCTGTCCTATGCATGCAGGAGTTGAATCTGGGTTCTTTGTAATAGCATTCAATCCTCTTACCCACTGAGCCATCTCTCCAGCCCCATAATTGCTTGTCTTTGAACTAGTTCTAATACAGAGAATAGATTTAGAAAGAGAAAAAGAGAACGTTGTCACTCTTCCTATAAAGTGAGTTATGTGTGCTTTAGTTTATTTTGTTTTTTTGAGATGGGGTCTTGCTGTAGCTCTTGCTGCCTGGAACTCAATATGTAGATCAGGCTGGCATTGAACTCACAGAGATCCATCCACTTCTGCCTCTCAAGTGCTGTGATTAAAGGTGTGTGCCACCACCCCCAGCCTGTACATATGTATTAAGTACTCTCCTAAGGGAGAATTAAAAAGAGAAAGTAGTTCAAGTTACCTCATTTCCAGTAGTTGGTATGTATAGCTCATACACATTGTCTCATGCAGACAGACTGATGAGTTGTGAAAAATAAAAATAAAAAATTGGGCGATGTGCTTGGTGCATGGGCAGCTGAGAAAAACCATAAGAGCATGTGTATGAGCTCTAATGGGCAGGAAAAGATATGCAGATAAGGGTAGGCTATTTTTCAATGAGGGAAGCAACAAAGAAAGACTCAAAACAAACAAAATGCTCCACAAACCCCAGGAATAGCAAGAGATCTCTCCTATACTGACAGATGGCAGGCTTGATGAACTTGCTTGCAAGAGACAGAGATCTGCATAGGAAAGTACAGGAGGATATTGGTGTCCTATATGAGTAGGGACAAGCTAGGTTCTTAAACACATAATCTCATTCAGTTTCTTACCACCTCTCGAACACGGACACAGAATAGCGTTCCCATTTTTGCTGTGCATAAGGAAGGCTCAGGGTAAGTAACCTAAGGGAGGGCTTACTCTTAATGGTTGAAAGAATTCCTTTGCATGGGTCTTCTCCCACTTGGCCTGTAAGCAAGGCCATTGTGGCCTTTCTCTCTTGCATCCCTTAAAAACACACCTGGAACTATTTGAACTAATTTTAAGTGAGACAAGTGCCAAGCCAGATTATGTTATACCTTTTTACATCGAACAAAGAAAGAAAAAGGAAATGAAAAACATCTCGCCTCTAGAGGGCCTTGGCAATGAATTCAACACTGAAATGGTATCAGTGATACATTTTTCTATGCCGTAAGTAAGTTTTTCCATGCGCCCCCATCTTTGGTACACATGTGCTTGATATTTGTCAAGTGAGAAGAATGTTACTGCACAGGGGAGATGGTCTTGTCTGGAAGCTGTGTGAATCGTTTGAGGTAAAGTCCTTATTTTACCTACCTTTCAGACCTGACCATTCTTCTTTGCAGGATTTTCTTTCTCTTCCTCCCTCCCTCTTTTTTCTTTCCTCCCTTTCTGTGTCACTCTTTCAGTAAGTATCACAAGTTGTCTTCTAGCAACCGAAAAACAGAAAGGATATACCAGGAAAGTATAATCTTCATTAGCTTAAAAAAGGCACTTGTGATACGTTCTAACCTCATGTTGGTTTAACCGTGTCCTCTAATTCGAAATAGGGTGAAGTGCTTCTCTGGTTAAGTCATGGCTTTTGTGCTGTTTGCTGTATAGTTTCAAGAATATATATTTCAAAAACATTGGAAAACATAATCCCAAACAAATGCGACAGAGCTCCACATACTTGAAACATATTGTCCAAATTTATCTTAAATCTCTGTGCTGCAGAATGTTTCTGTGTGCATGGATTAGGCCTGGCTGTTGACTTCTTCATCTATCACTATCCTGGGTGAATTGTGCAGAGCAGAACAGAATGACTTACATATGGTCCCACTTTGTCGTAGTTTGTAGGGCCTCTGGGTTGGAACCATTTGATCAGAGAATCCAACCGTCACAGAAATTTGGCTAATGTCAAAATCCTACATATGCACATGTACACATAGATCGGGTCAGAATGTGTCTATTCCTGTTTGAACACGTGGTTTCCTTCCGTGTATTGATTGCTAGTTCTTTCTCCTAAAATATTGATGGCATTAAAACAAACAAACAAAAAACTTATACCTGTTTTAATCATGATATTCTGGATAGGCATTACGTTACATGTATGGCCCAAGGCTGATGTTGAAAATGTTTCTCAGTTAAAGCTTTGAGTACATCCAACATCTTTCTAGAACTGGACAGAGCTAGAAATACCAAAGATTATCTTCAGCAGAAACCTAACTCTTACAATTGAAGAAGAAGCTCAGAGTGGGCTTTAAAATGTATCCTCTTTTCTTGGTTTAAGTACTTAAAAGGACAGAGGACTTGTGTGAACTTTCTCAAGTTATGTATTCTTGTCATCTGAGGTGGGTAACTGACCCGGGCTGACGGATTCTGCTTCAGTCAATGAAGATTCTGACGGCATTTCTCCCTTTGGATCTTTCTCCTTGTTTTGCTCCTTCCTTGTTTCTCCTTTTCCTTTCTATTGCTTCATTGATTTTTTTTTTCATGCCTCCCATTTCCCCCTCCCCTTCTGCTCTTGCTTTTTCGGTCTGTTCAACCACGTGCTCTGTGGATCTGGCCTGCCTTCCCTCTCAGTTCCCTGTGAGTGTTAGCAGAATGAAAGCCAGATGGACCAGCAGTTCCCACTGTTATCTTCCAGCAGACTCTGGCAAGCCTCCCTCCCTCCTTCCTTTCTTGGCATGACAGAAGTATTTGCCTTTATTTAGGGAGCCCGTGCTTGCTGCTGTACCTCTTCCCTCAGCTGCAGTATAAGTGGAGAACTTTATTCTCTTCTTGCTGAGGTTGATTGAGGAGAGTAGACGTGCCATGGATTTATCAAAGGAGCAATTTGAAGCCCGCCTAACTTGTTTATTTTTCTGAAATAAGGGATTACTGAAGCTGGTGGTTGTGTGCCCTGGGATAGCAGTATAAAGACATGGTTTTTGTAGTAAGATAAAGTTTGGAGCAAGTTGTATTTGTGTTGCCGCCAACATGTCCCTCGGGATACTTCTCTTGACCTGGGATTATTCAGTGTTATTAAACCAATGGTAGAGAAGAAGACACAGAGCCTGATACTGCCGACTCAATTATGAAGCAAAATACACCTACTAGGCTGTAGATGATGGTATTACATCATCCTTAAAATAGAATCAATATTATTTCAGCTTTTTAAATGCCCTGTTTTGTTGTACTCCCCTTTTTATGAAAATGTTTTTTTTTTTGACACTGAGTATTACAAAGTAGCCTTCATGAGTTTTGACCGGAGTGGTTTCAGATTTAAAGCAATCCCTCTGTCTCTGCCTCTCAAGTGCTGAAATTCCTGGTGTGTGCCACCAGGCCTAGGTAGGAAACTGCTTTTGTTTGTTTGAGATACAAGCTTAGTATTTCAAGCTGTCCTTGAACTCCTGATTCCCTTTGCCTTCATTTGCCAAGTGATGGGATTACAAGCATGTATCATGAGAGGTGCCATAGCAAGTTCCTTTGAAGAAAGATAAACTAGGTTTAGGATTATAATAACAGTAATTTGAGACTTCAGTTTCATTGACTTTAAATTTTTTTTTTTTTACTTATTTTAATTTTATGTGTATGTATGTGTGCCATGTGTGTGTTTGAGTGTGTGTGAGTGTGTGTGCACCATGTATGTGCACAAGCCTTAGGATGTCAGAGAGGGTATTGGACCTCTTAGAACTGGAGTTACAGGTGATTGTGAGCAAGCACATAGGTGCTGTGAATTGATCCCAGTACATCCTCTGAACCACTGAGCCATCTTTTCAGCTCTCTTAGTATCTGACTCTTAAGTAAATTTGGGAATTATTTTTGGGGTCGTGGGTGTGGGGGAAAGTGTAGAACAGGAGTTCAACCTGTAACTGACTTTGAGCAATCAATTGAGATAACTCATTACCTTCCGGACAACCCACCCCTGGCTCCTGTGCATATCCTATTGCCCCATAATTGTTTCTTCTAATTTTCATAAAAATTTATAACTCGTGCTCTGAATAGTGTATTATTTTGCCTTTTTTAGGAAGTGCAAGTTTAAAATTTTTGTCTCTAAAGTTTAGAACTATCTCAAAAATGTTTTTGGAGTGTCTATCATAGATTTGTATAAAATTGGACCCAAGGCATAAAGCAAGAAACCACTTCGTTTTCAGCGAGAACCTACTGCCTTGAAAATTTTATTAGCCTAAAAAGTAGGTGGAAGTATCAAGGGAAAAATAAACTTAGAAGCCCCATGTTCACACTGTCATCCATCATTAGGATGCTGACAAAGGGGAAAGGATGCAGGTTCAAGGCTAGCCTGGCCCTCAGAGTGAGTTTCCATGTCAGCTGAGTGGCTCAAACAATCCAGTCTACACAGGAGAAAAAGGAAATAGACGTAGGAGGAAACAGCCTGGGCTTATACATGGTCATCATTAGGTAACAAGGGGTTTGCCCAAGGCCCTCCTTTGGCTTTTATCAACTTTTACTTTGAGACTTTCATGTTCTAAGGATATAAATTGGAGTATTGCACTCAAGCTTGTAACTAACAGGACAGGCCACGAATCCACATAAAGATTTATTCTTTATCTACATAAAGAATAGCTTATCTTTACTGTAGACCAAGCATTTATGTGTTGTTAAAGTAGGGGAGATAAAATTGAGGATCTAGGGAACACAAAGTTTTCATTTAATCAACCAGAAAAATAAGCAAGATGGGGATGGGAGGTCTGGAAGAAATGGACGGTAAGGTGCCTCCTCAATGCCAGGACCTCCTCATGGCTTAGCTGACACTGGAATTCCATTACTTCTGAGCCATCAGGGCGGGTTCATTATCATCCTCTTCATCTGTTTTCTACTGAGTGAAGTTGTGTTGATGCACAGAGCAGTACCAAGGTAGCAACTGCCTAAGCCGGGAATAACAATAGAGTATTATATAGTCTGGTTACAAATGAAGTCCAGCCCCCAACCCCCCCCACCCCCCCAATCTATGCTACACCTTCTCAAGCGGTTGCTTGGATGACAAAATTCTGCTTTCAACTTCCATAGATCAGAGTATTTTACTGATAGAAGATGTGGGATTTCTTCTGTTTGTGTGCCTTTAAAAAAGACAGACCTGACTTTGTGGGTCCAGGGTGTTGAAGGAGGGAAATAACCTGTTCCTGGTGGCATTCCCAGATCGTACCGAGAAGCACTCCACAATGCCAGACTCACCTGTGGATGTGAAGACGCAGTCTAGGCTGACTCCCCCAGCAATGCCGCCTCCTCCAACCACTCAAGGAGCCCCGAGAACCAGCTCATTTACGCCAACCACATGTAAGTACTCAGTTTTGAACTCAAGTTTTCAGTTTGAAAGGGTAAATTGAAATTTCTCTGCACATTAAAAAAAAATCATCAAGGAAAAATAAAATCCAATATCAACGCTTTATGCAGAATCATGTGCAAAAACCTTGAAAGTTTGCCAGTACGTAATGGTTATTGAACCCAAACAAAAGTGTCGTGTTTTAGGTATAATTGGTACAACTGTGAATATTTGCCTGCCTTTATATTATTACTTCAACATTGTAATCTGCCACGATTTGAGCAAATGAATAATATTACATTTGCTCCCTTGGTCTAGTTACGCCTATGACTTTTAATTCATGTTAATGTAGAGCTCTTTATTTTGGTTGTTCAATTTCACTTAGAACATAGAAATATGCTATAATTATATCAAGTTATTTCTACCTTGCTTTCTTCTATGTCAAATAGCTACAAATAATTTTTTTTTAAATCCCTCACATTTCGAAGTTTAAAAGGCAGCTGCTTGATACCACAGTTACCTGTGGAAACCTTTCCGTAACTGTGGAAACCTTTCCGAATTCAGCAGCATGTCTTTTGTTAGGACCCGCCGGACTTTTATCAAACCATATTCCATTTGCCCTTAGCCCAGGTCCCATGTTCTGAGTTTTTCCTGTAGCATCCCAGAAAGGAACGGAAAATTCGGACCACCAAGCAACTTCCCCATTCTAGCAGGGGCATTCTGTAGGATGGTTTTAATCAGTCTCACAGTTCTGGTTAAAATTCTCATCAAAGCCTTGTGATGCTAAGAAATATTTATCTGTTATAGATGATACTCTTAATGGACCATGTGCCATGAAACCATATGAATGAAAAAAAATATCTGAGGGGCAAAAATAGATCCACTAGTCTCTAAAGATAGACATCCTAAGCAGTCATGCACAACTGCCCTGCCATTTAAAAGCTCTTTCCAAATGTGTACAGGGCAGAAGGCTGTGACATGCCAAGTTGTAACCTGTCATCAAAAGGTTTCTTATCCAAAGTAATGGTGACAGGCATGTGTCTCCTCTGAAAAGACCTCCTGAGCTAGCATTGATAGGTTACTTTGTCTCTCATTCAGATGAAAGAACATTTACTTCTGGTTTTCTCTCTCTCTTTTTTTTTTAAGGCAGGATCTCACTATGTAGCCCATGGTGGCCTTAGACTAGCTATGTGTAGTTGAAGGTAACATTAACCTCCCTATGCTTCTTGCCTGCATCTTCCCAGTGCTGGATGCTAGACATGAGGCACAGCACATTGGGACTCCGATGCTAGTTCTTATAGACCCATCATCCTTGCTGTTCAAATAAGTTTCATTAGAAAGCAATTCAGTAAATTACTACTAATCCATGCTCTGGGTTAAATTGAGTTGTCCCCTTTCAGTTTCTTAAAATAACTCCTTAGTAATCCCTCAATCCATTTTGTCTTCCTATCTTCCTTTGTAAAACTTACATTCCCCCACTCCCCAAATAAATGGTTAAGAAATAAGAGGGAAAGAAAATAGCCTTCTAATTGGGTGGTATAAGGTTAAAACTTGAAAGTCCTCTTCCTATAAACACAGCTGTCAGTTGTGTGTACAAAACATGATTAAAAATGTTCAGTGATAAATTTAGTCCCCACCAAATGTACACTTTCTCTAGGGGAGCAGTTTAGGGAGAAACCATCCTGTTATATTGATGTAAGCCTGTGACAAAAGGCTGACATCCAAAGCTGTTTGTGCTATGTTTGAAGCCTTTCAGGTGGTTGGCATATGTGCACATGGGAGGCAGGGCTGGCTCGGTGCAGCAGCAGCAGGCTCCACTTATTATCAGCTTCTGTGCAGCAGGCTGCCCCTCACTGTAAGGAGGAGACTTAGAGTTGATAGAGTACCCGAGTCCCACCGGTGACGCTGTGACAATCCAAGCTTTTTGCAGAATGTCCCAGTATTTTTAAAATTACAAGCACAAGATTTCAAGACAAGGACTCTTAGTGGTAGTTCCTTTATGCATTGTCTCTGTAAACTTATTTACTTGTTTCCTTCTGATTTTGTGCCCTTGACAGTAACGAATGGCACCAGCCATTCACCCACGGCCTTGAATGGCGCTCCCTCACCACCTAATGGCTTTAGCAATGGGCCTTCCTCGTCCTCTTCCTCTTCTCTGGCTAATCAGCAGCTGCCCCCAGCCTGTGGTGCCAGGCAACTCAGCAAGCTGAAACGATTTCTTACCACCCTGCAGCAGTTTGGCAATGACATTTCACCAGAGATTGGAGAAAGAGTTCGCACCCTTGTACTGGGACTGGTGGTAAGCAATCAGAAATCAGTTTTCTGGGATAAGAGGTATTGTGTGGGTGGGGGTTGGGGTGGGGATGGGGTAGGCAGAGCACAGAAAGTAGATGCTCCAACTCCATAGCAATTTCTATATCTCCAGCTACTGTGCAAATCTGTTTGATTCTAAAGTAATATATTTTCAGTTCTGCATTATGAATGGACCCTACAACTGTCAATTTTACTATTTTACTGATAATAGTATAGGGATACAAGTAAATTACTGGCTTGGCCCTAAGTGCTTGTATGTATATACATATATGTGTATGTATGTGTTTATATGCTTT
This sequence comes from Mus minutoides, assembly GCA_902729485.2. Classification (NCBI taxonomy): domain Eukaryota; kingdom Metazoa; phylum Chordata; class Mammalia; order Rodentia; family Muridae; genus Mus; species Mus minutoides. The sequence goes on along the minus strand of LR753320.1, from coordinate 690,931 downwards.
TATATTACATGAATATGTTTATAGATGTATATATATATATATACATATGTTTATATATACACACATATGTATAGGAGTCTTTCAATAAACATGGTCTCCTGGTATAGTTAAGAGCTTTCTTCAATAACAGTGTTTTTGTTACATTAATGAGTCAGTTAATCTGAGTGCTCATTTTCATGTTCATGTTTTTTGGATTTTTGCTATTGACCTAGTTGAACAAAAATTCATAACAAATAATACACACTCATTTCATATAGTTTTATTCTTAAGGCTAATGGCATTAAAGATGTTATTGTAAAATATACATAATATTGACCATAATTACCATTTTTAACTGTACAGTTCATTGGGATTACAAATATAGCCACATAGTACAGTTGTTGCTACTAATGCGCCTCCAGATCCAGAGCTGTTGTGTGTCTTTGTGTGTTTATGAGAGAGAGAGAGAGAACTTGTGTGGGGGGGTGGGGGGTGGGGGCTGGGGATTGAACCCAGAGTCCCACAAGGTTTCCATTGCTGAGTTATTTCCTCAACCTTCTGGAGTTGTTTTATTTTCTCAACCTAAATCTGTGCTCATCAGACAGACAGATATTTGGAAATGGATATTGGCATACTCTATTGTATTCTGTATATTATCAAACTGGAAATGAGAGCTTATATCCTATTTTAACCTTTTACCCTCAAGTTACTTCTATATTAATTGTGATTTTTTATGTAAATGAGTGGTTTCTTAGTCCTTAAGAGGGTGGTGTATCCTGGTCCTGAGTCATGGTGGTGACGAGTTTCCCAAAGAGCCCTCTCCTCTATGTTCTAGTGGATCTGAGGTCTGTTAATTAATCATTTATTTTTACTATTTGGGTTGACCATGAATAAAACAAGACCAGAACATGGGCCTTGGATCACCACTGCCTACTTTTGATAGCTTTTACATTCAAAGAAAGAAGATCATGTTTCCCAGTCTGCCAGCTGCTCTGTCTTCCAAGGCAGAGGTGACATTGGGCAGAGGTGTGTCATTATACCTAAGATTTTAGGTCATTACTTAGCTTTTTCTTTGTATTTGTTACCTACCTACCTATGCCCTCTCTCCTTTGCCCTGTCTGTCCCCCCTCGCCCCTATCTCTTTCTCTGAGATAGGGTATCACTTTGTAGCATTTGTTGTTCTAGAACTCCGAGGCATCAGCCTAACCTTGAACTCAGGAATCATCCAATCTCTTCCTCCCATGTGCTGGGATTTATAGTACGGGCAACATACCAGATTTATACATATCTTTAAATTTGCATAATATGTTGGCCTTTCAATATGTAAATAAGCTAAGGAACCAAAAGTAAATCCACAGTAATAACTATATCAAATAAGTGATGAATTTGTTAGTTTAAAAACTGTGTTTTAGCCGGGTGTGGTGGCGCACACCTTTAATCCCAGCACTCGGGAGGCAGAGGCAGGCGGATTTCTGAGTTCGAGGCCAGCCTGGTCTACAGAGTGAGTTCCAGGACAGCCAGGGCTATACAGAGAAACCCTGTCTCGAAAAACCAAAAAAAAAAAAAAAAAAAAAAAAAAAAAAAAAAAAAAAAAAAAAAAAAAAAAAAAAAAAAAAA
>LR753320.1:687773-689235 GCA_902729485.2 Mus minutoides | reverse complement strand
GTTTTTTTTTTTTTTAAATGGGATCTCATTGTGTAGTCCTGACTGTGTCTTATAACTTGATATGTAGGCCAGACTGGCCTTGAACTCATAAAGCTATGCCTGTGTTTGCTTCCCAAGTGCTGGGATTAAGGGCACATATTCCCATACCCAGCCTGGAAGTGGCTACCTGTTAAGTGAGTAGGGATGAGACTTGGATTTGAGAAAACAGTTCAGAATGTGGTCTTGGCTGGCCTAGAGTTTACAATGTAACTGTAGGAGCGGGCTTGAACCGTTAACTCTGTGCACCAGTGTTCTAAGTGCTTGGGAAAGAGGATCACAGGTGTGGGTCACCTTGTTCCTTCTTAGTCCCAGAATCATTGGTTAATTCTTGGGAATAGCCTTCAAAGGAGAGATTTGTATGCATGTTTGCCACACTGAGCAACTGAGTTACATTGTTACTCACTAAAATCAATGACACCAACCAAGTGCTACTGGCACACTTTTGGTTTAGACTTTGGCACCAAATCATAATGGTGCAATTAAGATTGTTGTTAAGCATGATTGTCAAAATGAGAGATTAAAAAAACAAGGGACCCTAGCTTGTATTCTTATGAATAGGAAGTTGGAATTTACTCATAGGTTCATGTGAAAATGTTTTGAGTTAACAGTATAAAATGTATTTCCCTTACGTTTATCATAAAAACAAAACAGAGGAGTACAGAAAGCAGAGGAAGCAATATTCTAATATTATACAGTCCCAATGACCCGAGTCTTTATCCATCATAATAACTCCCCCTAAGGACCAAGGAAAACCTCCAAAATACACTTAGTTCTTTCACTGTCCTTACTATGTAAGTTGAATGTCTGTTAAGTAGGTGATCTTTTCAACACATTATCCTTTGCAGAATGCAAATCCTAGGGCTTGTTTATTGATACAGAGTAAGGTAGGAATAGATTTAGGGTGATGTGTTCTGTCTCCTGGATAAAGACTGTCTCCAGGGTCAATGAGGAGTGCTTTTAGGATGTTTAAAACTCAGTGGCTTAGCATAGGCTCACATCTCCTCTTCAGCATCAGTAGCACAGCATAGGACTTAGTGTGGCCTCTCTCCGTGAACAAAGACACTTGCAGACAGCACAGAATGGAAAGCTATGATACACCAATATGATATTTGTGATGAGTCAGAGGGACGCTAATACCTGCCTTGTGTTTTAGTTAAATACACTCAAGTGTGTTTGTTTTCCATAAATATTACATTAGGGTGGTGGTTCTAAACCTGTGGAGAATCTTTAGTGAACCTCTCAACCTTTGCCATTTGGCAAATCTCTATCTCCAAATTTATTTTCATTAAGATTCATAACAGTAGCAAAATTGCAGTTATAAAGTAGCAACAAAAATCATCTTATGGATGGAGGTTACCACAAGATAAGTAACTGTATTGAAGGGTCACAGCATTAGGAAGGGTGAGAACCACTGCATTAAAGG
>LR753320.1:637773-682773 GCA_902729485.2 Mus minutoides | reverse complement strand
TCACAAGCCACCAGGGGGAAAAAGTGTTGTCAGTAAGAAAATGAGGAGAGATAGAGAGATTTGCTGGATCAACTACCACATACAACGCCATGGTGCCAGTCAGGCACCTTGTAGCATAGTCTTGAGTTGTGCCTCACACTGAAACCGAGGCAAGCACACACGAACAGCAATGTAGCTGCATTGCTTAGGCTTCTGCTTTGTTCAAGCAGCAGACCCACTAGTTAGGCAGACCAGAAACAGGCTTTCACTGCCCCATCTTATGCCTGTTATGTTCTTGCAGGCCAACCTGCCCCTGCTCCAGCGTGAACTCCTCCACTGCGCAAGGCTAGCCAAACAGAACCCTGCCCAGTACCTCGCTCAGCACGAACAGCTGCTTCTGGATGCCAGCACCACCTCCCCTGTCGACTCCTCAGAGCTGCTTCTCGACGTGAACGAAAACGGGAAGAGGCGAACTCCAGACAGGTGAGAGGAAGGAGACCCCCTGGACTAATTTTGGCTTTTTTTCCTATCTCAGGTACGGAGACCTGTTTTAAGTCACTTTGAAATTGCTAGCCTCCATCTCTCCTGGGAACAGTCTGGCCATATCGTAGTGGCCCAAGTTTTACAGAGAAGTGAGTCTCTGCCTGTATCTGGGCAGCTTTTGTGCAGATTGACCTACAGGTTTCATTATTAAACCTAAAATGTAAAGATGAGATATTGACAGATGGACCAAGGGTCACCAAGGGTTCTTTGACACACTTCAGCATTGAAATTCTCACTTATTATATAGCTTTCCTGAACCATAGATTTTACACTCCAGTGTTTGTGAACGTTGCTGTCCTGTTTCCTTAACTCATGATGCATTTGAAAGATGGGCTATATATGTTAGTCCATGAACTGAGAACAGTAGCTAAGAAATGCTGTATGAACTGTAGGAAAACTTATGGGAAGCCAGATGAGCTAGGTCAAAATCACAGCTATAAGAGAGCACTAACAGATAACACTTTTGGTAAAATAATAATAGTTTATGAGCCAATATTATATCTCATCAGATACTCTGTTCTCAAGCCTGTGAGTTCTAAGAGAGAGAGAAAAGGGGCTCTCTCTCCATTAAACCCACAGGTTAATTGTTGAATATTGCATACATATGAAACTTCCACGTCTTAAACGATTTTTCATAAATTCTTCAGGCATGAATATGAACTCTTAGCAGCATTTTGCACAGTGTGTGTGAACTATGAAGATGCTTAAAAAGAAACTGTGTTCTAGAACTTACATCTTATGTACTTTCTATACTCTCTCTTGATCTTTTTAAAAAATTATTTATTTATTTTATGTATGTGAGTATACTATAACTTATGTACTTTCTATACTCTCTCTTTATATTTTTTAAATTAATTATTTATTTTATGTATGTGAGTACACTATAACTGTCTTCAGACACACCAGAAGAGGGCAATTGAATCTCATTGCAGATGGTTGTGAGCCACCATGTGGTTGCTGGGAATTGAACTCAGGACCTCTGGAAGAGCAGTCAGTACTCTTAACCACTGAGCCATCACTCTAGCCTGATCTTTTTTTTTTTAATTACTGAATATTTTATTTATTTATATTTCAAATGTTATCCCCTTTCCTGGTTTCCCCTCTGCAAACTCCCTATCCCATTCTCTCTTCCACTGCTTCTATGAGGGTGCTCCCCCACCCACCTACCCACTCCTGCCTCCCCACCCTGGCTTTCCCCTACACTGGGGCATTGAGCCTTCACAGGACCAAAAGCCTCTCTCCCATTGATGTCCGACAAGGCCATCCTCTGCTACATACAGCTTTGAGAGTTCAACCCCTGGTACAGTTGTGTTCTGCATTCCAGGAACTTAGGGGCTTTGGAATTACTTAGGGACTTCCATCTCTGGCCAAGAGCTTCCTTTGCACACATTACTGGCTTTTTCAAATCAGTGCATGAGTACAACTAAAGCATGCTGCCGGCAGTTAAGCAGGCTTTATGCTACAATCCATTCTCTTGCAGTAAGATTTCTGGCTCCCTCTTTCCAACTTTGCTTCCCTCTTCTTCCTCTTCTTCTTTTAGAGTAAAGCTTTTACTTTGAATTCCAGGCTAGCCTTGAATTTATTACAATCTTCTCCCAAATTCTCAGATTATTGGCCTGGTTCAGGATAAGACTTTAAAAGTTATATATTCTTTCACAATTTCATTGTTTTCTCTCTATGTGTCTGCCTCTCTCTGTCTCTCTCTGTATGTGTCTCTCTCAGTCTCTTTCTCAGTTTCTGTCTCTCTCTGTGTGTCTCTCTCTCCCTCCCCTCTCTTTCAGCCTCCCACCCCCTCTCTCTCATATGTATGTATGTTTACTATGTATGCTTAAAATGTATGTGTTATATGCCTTTCTCCATATTCTCCATCAACTATTATTTTCTGACTCCCATTAGACCGCTTCTTCTGAGTAAGTCCTCCTTGCATTTTGAGGAACTTTTTTTCTTCTTTACTTTTTGTGGCCCAGTGAATGGAATTATGGTTGCAAGTCCCTTTCCCATCTATGATGCAATGTTGGTGGGCCTAGTCTTAGGCTGGTAGCCATTGCTACTGTGAACTCATGGGTACAAAACAACAGCTGTGTCACGGCCGGAAAACAGCATGTCACAGCACTTTCGCCATCTTTCTGCCTTTACATTCTTTCTTCCTCTTCTGCCGTGATCCTTTCTGAGCCTTTGAAAAGGTGGGATAGATGTATCATTTTGGAATGAGTAACTCTTTAAGCCTTTAGCACGTTAGGGTTTAAAAGGAGCTTTGTAATCTAAGTATGGGGGTGTATGAGCCATGATGTCACCCAAGGGTGGGTAGATGGTTTGCATGTGCATGTCTGGCCAATCCAAACACACTAAAGTTCCAGAAAATGAGTTCCATGTGCAACTATTGAGATATCATGGAAGACTAGTTCTAAACTGTGAACTTATTTTTTTGGAGAGTATAACAGAGGAGTGTGTAGATGACTAAGATAAATATAAAGATGGCATTCTTGTTTCTATGGTTCCTGTGTACATTTGTGTATGCATTCAGTCACATAGACCACACTTATTAGAGTCTCCCATCGTATCCTATCTTGATTGTTTAGGACAGTAGTTGCAGTCATTTTTCCTGTGATGGATCTGTGGATGGAACATTCTTTCACTAACTGATGTGTCTTTTGTAATGGAGAGATGGCAAGTAGATTTCCTTACCGTTAGGAGTAGGGTAATGAGAATATGTTGTGTAAATACATTTGTGTCTTGTGGGAATTTTATCAGAGCCAAGAAAATATAGGTCTCTACAGTACAGTTTTGCATCTATTTCCCGAATCTCGTTTGCATATGCATTTTCTTCTTCTCTGGTTATTTATTTGTATCTCCTGCTCTACTCTATGAAATTTTGTAGAGTATATAGCTGTCTGACAGCAGAGTGTTTTGTTGTTCCAGTGACTGTTTTGTTGGTGCATATGGTCTGACATGGATGAGCAACCACGGTGAGATTTTGGAGTCTATTAAAGTGGCTCATTAAAAAGATCAATCTGTTTCCGTAATAACACTGGGAACCATCAGTCACCGGAAGAGAGAAAAACTGACACCTGAGGAGAAAACACATTTTGGTAATTTGTTCATGACATATCATGAACAAAAGAGCACTCATATTTTGTTTACAACTTTGGGGGTTTAAATTCTGTGATTATTGCCAAGCTAATATGTTTCAGGGATGGTCTTTGGCAAGCTTAAATTTATTCTTATTCTTAAATTTATTTTTACTGGCTATGTTTTTCTTGTTGCTGCTGTTGTTGTTGTCATTTCGTATTTTAAACTATCATTGTTATTTTGTGTCACTTGAGACAGTCTCATGTAACTTAGGCCAGACATGAACTCTTTAGGTATAGCCAAGGAAGACTTGAAATCCTGATCCTCCTGCCTCTACCTCAAAAGTGTTAGGACTATAGACATACACCACTGAGTGGGTCTACTGTGATTGTTATTAACAGGGAAATGCATTCTCTTTGTAAGTTTATGAAATCATTCCTTTGCTTTTCTCTATATGGAAGAATAAAATGTGTTACAGTTTCTTATAAAATCAGCCTAGGGCTGAGTCCCTGAACAATGGTACTGAAGGTTCAGTTCTATGGAAACTCAAAACCAAAAAAAAAAAAAAGCCACTAATTTTTATTTAAAAATCATGTTTTTTCTCATAATACTAGGGAAAGAGAATTTAATTTGTAGATGTTTAACCTTGTTTATTCTTTTTTTTTTGAGCCAGTTACATGTAATGGACAAGTAGAGGAATGTTCGTCCTCTGCAAGCTCGCTCTGATGGCTCATCAGGCCTCAGTACCAGCATAAGAGCAGGGGTTGCTTCATTTCCTGGGCACTGCAAAGATCCTGTGCTTTTGGATGGGCTCCATTGCTTGCTTGCTTGCTTTCTCTTCACTCACTCAAATGATTGCTTCACCAATTCTCTTACTCTTTATCATCATTTTGATGACATCATTCCCCTCAGATATTTATTTTTGAAGCTGTGGAACTGGACTTTTGTGCACTCCTCCCCATCAATAACTAAACATTTTCAGAACACAATTTGTTTGAATATTAAACCTACACAGTCTGTTACCTGGGAGGGATCTTCTGAATGGACCCCATCAACTGCTTCTCTTCATACTTGAGGAAATCCAGACTTAAAGAATTTGCCCAAAGTCACAAAGCTTCCTAAAGGAGAATCGGGTGTATATGTGTGTTGGAATCTTGCAGTTGTACAAAATATGTTTGAAAGCTCAATTAAGAATTGGAGATTTTTCTTATTCTCTAATTAATTTCTTTTTGTAATTACAGACGTAGGTAAATGCCATAGTATAATGCTTTAAGGGTTTATAAGTCTTTTTTAATGATATAAAATCCATAATGAGCCAGGATTCCTAGTTTAATGAGTAAGTTAGTAAATGCTGAAGGTTAGAGATCAAAGTGTTTTCCAACTGCATTGGTTGAATCTGTAAGGTCTGGCACCAGCTGACACTCCAACTAAACTGTTTATGCCCATTTCTTCTTAATAAAATGAATGAGGGTTCAATCTTTTTTATTTTCTAAAAACCAAAATGTATGTACACTTTAGGGGAAAACTGCATGATTACTCAGTTCTACAAATAAGAACTAAATCTGCATATTCAACTGCAGTTAATATCCAACGAGAAAGCAGGACTTTTTTTTATAATATAGTCATAGTTTGCATGCACCTTTATGCATTCTTCAGTTTCAGGAAGGATGCAGTAATCTCTGTGGTAATTATTTTCTTATTCACCTAAGTTATGAAGCCTTCTAGTAAAATAGCATTGTCTGAGAAAGAAGAAATGGTGGAAGGGAGACTTCTACCATCATGAATCCCCGCTTCAACTTAAGTAGCCTTCCTTCTTGTCACTCCTGTAGGGTCGAGCTGTTCCAAATACTCTCCCATGCCTACTGTTGGCCATTTATGGTGAATGCCCTCTTTCCTACACCTTATGTGTCATGACTCTACACAGGCTTCCCAGCCTGACTCAGTATCTGTTATGTGCATGAAGGGTTCCCAGCTACAATTCTGTAACAATGGCCACTATTTACTGAGGTCTTAACATGTGCCAGGCCCTGTACTAACCTACAGGGTTATGCATGGATTTAGGAAGGTTAGATACTATGGCTGAGGTTACGTGGTTTACAAGAGGGGATCCTAACCCTAGGTTCTCTAACTTCAACAGCTATGTTTGTAAAGCTGTGATTTTTCTAATCCTGGCCCCTAGTTCCATAACTGGAGAACTAAGTGCCCCAATGAATTTGTTGGATGCCAGATGTGTGTTCCTCCTTCTGCCCTCTAGCTCTCTCAGCAGACCTACGATAATCAGTCTTCGTTTTGCAAATGGAAACGCTGAATTTCTTAAAAGGTTATGGCTTCTGTGTTCATATGGCTAGAAATAGCAGAGATAAATGCTCAAGCTAACTCTTTGTGACTCAAAAGCCCCTGCTCTTTTGAGTGTACATTCTGGAGAAATGCCTTTCTGTTTGATATCTCTTAGTAATTAACCTGCTTCTCTGGACCCTTTTGGTACACAGATCTTATGTGAATATAGAATCTCAGAGCTTCAGTTGTATAACTTTTAATTTAGTAAGGAATTTAATAAAGAATTTATTTCTAGGTTAGGAATAGTGGTACATAACTACAGTTTCAGCACTCAGCTAAAACAAGAGGATCTCCAGTTTGAGGCCTGCCTGGACATCACAGTAGTACACTGTTTCACATTAAGCTTGGTGCATAGCTTAGTAGCAGATGATAGAGCATTTTGCCCATGTGAACAATTCCCCAGTTCAATCTCCATCAAACACAGACAGACCGGTGCATTCATAGGTACATCCACGCACGCATATGTGCATGTGCACACACACAAACACACACAGAGACTTTAATTTGACCCACAAGTCGTAATCTCAGGGAGTAACCTTCTGTTAAGATCAAGTCTGCAGCAGATGGGAACAAATGTAGAGAACCACAGCCAGACAGTACACAGAGCAAGAGACCATGGAACACTCAGTCCTAAATGGGATGTCTCTATCAAATCCCCTGCCCTCCTCTCCCCCCATCTCGAGACTCAAGGAACCCATGGAAGAGTATGTAGAACATGTGTAAGAGCCAGAGAGGATGGAGGACACCAGTTGAACAAGGTGCTCTGAATCAACTGAGCACAGCTCTTTAGCTCACAGAGACGGAATGGGTGTCAGCAAGCACGGAGCCTGCCAGGGCCTTCACCACATCTTTTGCATATATGTCATAGTTTTCAGTTTGGTATTTTTACAGGATTCCTCAGGGTGTGAGTGAGTGGGTCTCTGATTCTTGTGCCTCCTTTAGGATTCTTTTCCTTCTGTCGGGTTTGCCTTGTCCAATTTCAATGTGGTCGGTGTGTTTGTGTGTGTGTGTGTGTGTCTGGTTTTAATCTTTCTATATTTTATTTTGTTAGGCTTTGTTATTATCTCTGTTATTTTCTTTTTTAATTTAATTTTAATTTTTTACTTATTCACTTTCCATCCCACTCACTGCCCCACTACTCCTGGTTACCTCCTTCCACAATCCTTCCCCACCCCTCTCTTCTAAGCCCCCCAACCCCCCAATCCCTGCTATCCAGTATCCTGGAAATTCAAGTCTCTGGAGCTTGGAGACTCTTATGAAAGAACAGGAGGAAGTATTGACGCCCCCTAAGGGTTTAAGGACTCCACAGGAAGACCAATAGAGTCAACTCACCTGGACCCTTGGGGCTCTCAGAGTCTGAACCACCATCCAGAGAACACACATGGGCTGGACCTAGGCCTCCCCACACATATGTAGCACATGTGCAGTTTGGTCTTCCTTCCTATGGGTCCCAAACACCTGGAATGGGGGCTCTCCCAAAGCTCTTGCCTGTAAGTGAGATATATTCTTTTTCTAGCTGGGCTGCCTTGTTTGGCCTCAGTGGGAGAGGAATCACCTAGCCTTGCAGCTACTTGAAGAGCCTATTCTTTTCTAATGACAGACAAGGGGAGGTGGACCTGGAAGGGTTAGAGAGAGGGGAGCTGTAATCAGGATATATTGCATGAGAAAAGAATCTACTTTTAATGAAAGGGAAAAGAGAGACCAAGTTTCATCTTTGAATTTCCATTAAAGAGTGACCCAGGAACCAAATGTGGAGATTGGATCCAGGGCCAGGAGAAACTGGAGGGCTCCGACTAGAATATGCAGATGACAAGTTGGAACATGAAGACAGCAAGAGAAAACATGGACTATTTCTGCAGTGGCAAAGATTAGAAGATGCACAGGGGACAGCCAGTGACACTCTAACTGTTGAACAGATGGTCTGTGTTAGGAGGCATATGAGGGAAGAATTCTTTCCTCCCAGTTGGGGGGAAGGATGCTCAGGTGGCTCTCTGAACCTGTATGTTATAATCTTTGAAGGGCCAGGCATCTTTCGTGTGTCTGGAGTAGCAGACAACCGCCTGCCTCTCATATCTTTCTGAAGACAGTTGTGCATGTTGCCAGAACGTGGCTCTCTTGGGTAGTTGTAGCAATAGAGAGATTAAAGGTGTTTTTTTTTTTTCCATCTGGGCCAGTAGTGACAGTCCTGTGGCATTCCAATATCTGCTTCTTTCTGTCCCTCACTGTCCAAATATTCCTTTTCCTGAAGACTGGTAGGAAAACACAGAAGTCACCTCAGACTTTCGTGGAGAATTAGACTTTTCTTTTTAAGCAGACAGCAAGATTTAGAATGGTTTTTTTTTGTTTGTTTGTTTTGTTTTGTTTTATTATTTGTTTGTTTCAGATATACATCAAGAAAAATTTATGATGTAAAATTCTTATTTAAAGTCATCCATTTCTGAACAGTTTATGAAAGGACTTCTTGTACAGCTATGCTTTGAGAATGATGCTTTTCCTCCTTTGAATCAAGGTTCAGTCATACCACGAGAGCTCAACAAACAGCACATTTCAGAAGGGGAGCACCTGTGTGATGTTGGTTCTAATGCCCTGAGTCTTTTCTTTAATAGAAACGTTTCCTCCTAAAGTTGAGATGTACATACATGTAGCTTAAGAAGAAAATGATTTAAGTCCTTGTGCTTGACAAAAGGGATTTCAGATCAATGTCTCCTTCCTGCCCATCTTTTTCTCAGAGCCACAGTCCAGCATTGAATATGGCTGTGGAGACAAAGAGCAAGCAAGTTGGGAGAGCATCCTTGGCTGTGCCCGGATGCTTGCTCAGTGGACAATGGAAAGACAGGAGGAAGCAAAGTGCTCTGAATAAGAGAGGATGGACCACCAACGTAGTTTGGTTCTGCAGAAGAAGACATTCTGGAGACAGTGTAGGAGGTGGTAAATGAAGCAAGAGAGGAAGAGAGAGGAGACAGAGTCCACTCTGTTTGAAATGCCTGTTGGGCTCAAGTGAATGAGCATTTAATGCATTTTCTGAAGTTATGAATCCATTTGTGATGGGACCAAGATTAGAATTTTAGTTGCATCATTGTTTGTTTGTTTGTTTGTTTGTTTTTTGAGACAGGGTCTTTCTCTGTAGTCTAAGTTGGTTTTGAACTGGCAGTCTTCCTATGTCGGCCTCCAGTGATTACTAACTACCACATCAGGGCGAGTCTTCCCCATTCTAAGGTTTCTTAGACAATGAAGCATTGCCTATCCCCAGAAACATTTTATAGGAGATTTTCTCAATGTAAAAGATACATCTAGAAAAAAAGAAGAGTTCAGACCCACTCACATCATTCAGGAGACTGGTCACGGCTCTCCTCTGTCACCTCCTTCTCTTGATGGCTTATTCTATTCTTTTTTTTTTTTTTGCCATCTCTTTGAATGATGTAGTCTGCTGTATGTTGTGGAGTGATTATCAGTGCACACTGTCATAGGTTGATACATATTTCTTGTAGAACTTTAAGAAATATTTAATTATTGTTTTTTAGTTATGTGTATGGGTCTGTCATGTGCCATGTGCCAGAGACATCAGATCTGGTGCTATATGTAGTTGCAAGCTGCTTCAGATAGGAGCCAGTCATCAAACTTGCACCTTCTACAAGAAGAACAGTCTATGCTCTTAATCACCGTGCCATCTCTCCAGTCTCTCGTGTAGACTTTAATTTCTTTCCCCTGTGTTGATTGATAGTCTTTATGACTGAGGAACTAGAAACAAAATAGCCTCAGTGTGGTAAAGAGTGTGTTTAGCTTTTTGAGTTGTTCCTCTGTTATTTTTGTGTGACTTTTCCACCTTAATGAGCAGGTACCTGAGGCTAAAGAGGTAAGGAACCCGAAGCCAAGCTGCATCTCAGCTGGGCTTAGGTTAGACCTTGTGAATGGTTTGGACTAAGTGTTGAATGATGAGCGTCCTTTCAGATGATAGCTTCTGGTTGGGGACATAGCATCCAAAAATTAAAAACCATCTTCCAAATAGCCCTGAGACATGCTGTGGTGACTTCTCTGTAGATTCGTCTTATTTCATGGGGAAGGCTGTTTGGGGACAGTGACAGGGTATTTAATTTTGCCTAATACACTTTGAAAAGGGCAACAAATAAAAATGCAAATATGGAATTTACCTAAGCAAATGAGGTATAGATGGCTACAGGCATTTCTAAGACACAGAGACAAATGGCAGTTACGTTGTTTTAGTTCCTACTCGGGACACATGTCCTATGGATAGGGTGGGACTTAGAGCTTGAGAGCTCAACTTCTTAGCTTCTTAGGTCTATGTCAGTGGTCTGCTGTGAATGATACCTCTAAGGAGGGGTGCTTGTCACCAAGTCTCAGAGTGAAAGGACTCAGTGTAGAAAGCAGGGACCTTTAAGAGAGAGGACAAACTCAAGACCTAGCTGTGCCCGTGTTTCAGGAGTTGGGAATGGGCTTTGATTCATGGAATTGGGTCACTGAAGTAACATCTCATCTAAGAATGGAGATAGATAATAAATCTATTCATTTGAGATCTGGGTGGATTCTTTCATTGTTACTTGTTGCTGTTAATGTCATTGAAATAAGGTAAAATGAAACAAAAGCCATAAGCTATCCTGGTGTGACACAAATGAGTCAAAGATGTGTTGATGTATAGAAATGCTGATGCTACTTAAAGATTTTTAAAGTATATTTTTATTTCTACACACAAACACACACACACACACACACACACACACACTAACTATAAATAATTCTTTCTGGAAAACAAAAAGTAGAAAACTAGACACAAGATGCTGTGTTTCACACTTAAGCTTGGCCAGAAAGTCATCATCCCTGGACGCTTTAATCTTTATAGTAATGCCATTGGCATTAGACTATTATAACAGCATAATATTAGAATACTATTAATACTGATAATAATAATATTAGACTATCATAACAGGAGCATTGGGTTGTTGGGTTTTCAAACCAGAAGGGACCTCAGCTGTCATCTAGTCCAGTGGTTTTCAAACTTGATCTTTAGCAGTAGATTGTTTCTTTCTTTAAAAAATGAAATCTTAGGTAGAACCTCATTTTGTAGAACAGGTAAGAACAATCAGTGGGTTCCGCTGGCCCTTTAAATCCTGATTTGGCAGGGCAAACAGTTCTTCATTGCCTACAGAATCCCGTATGCACGTCAGGTGTCAAAGTTTGAAAACCACTGATCTAGTCCAACCCTTTCATTTTACAGATGAGCAAACAGAGGTCCAAAGAGGTTAAATGACTTGCCCAAGGTCAAACAGCTAGTCGTGGAAGAGCCAGGACTAGCTCTCAGGTCTCTTGACTTCCAGTCCCGTGCTCTTTCCACTACACCACACTGCCAGTAAGGTAGGTGCTGGGTTAGCATTATGTTCATAGCTCTCATAGCTCGTCATAGTCTTCACTGCTTTCCGACTGATGTATGCTGGTAATATGTTCTGAGTGTCAAACTGTATTATTTAAAAAAATGTATAGGTTATGAAAGTACACATTAGAATCACGTAGACAGGCTCACGATAAATCAATATCTAAAATGCTTCTTTCCACTTTAAAAATTATTTAGGTAATGTCTGAGCTACACTAGATACTTCAGTCTGATTCCAGTGATCAATATGTATGGAGTCAGTATGTTAAGTGCAGACACATGCTTCACAGGCGCAGCATTGAGATTTCTGGCCGCCATTCCTATGGTGGCCATGCGCTGCAGTCATTTCCAATTATCGGCCAAGTCTCCCATCTCCTTCTTTAACTTATAGTGGGCTTAGACTCATTTCACATTGAACTCTGCAGACTTTCCCTCTGTTCCTTGGGTGCTTGCGCTCTTGTCTCCAACCCCTTTATCTTTCCCTGGCTGGTGCATGTAAATTGTCACTAGGATTCCATCCTACAGGGACAGATGGGAGGGTCCTTGTAGAGCCCTCTTGCCAATTATCTATACCTTTGATTCAGTTTTTTTCTCTCCATTGATTCTTTGCTATTATCAAATAAGGACTGTCACTAATGCCAGGGAAGAAGGAAAGGTGTTTAATGGGTTGTGTAGCGATTTACCAGCTCAGGATTGAAAAGGCTCCTGGAGCTCTGCAGCCTGTGTGAAATGTAAGATTCTTATGAGGTGACTTCCTTGGGAAAATAGATGGTACCAGTGTTTCACTGGCTTGATGAAGAGAGCCAGCTGCTAAGTCATTAGTGTTCAAGCTCTGCTTCCAGACTAAGTGAGCTGCAATTTGCTTTTTTTTTTTTTTTTTCTTACCGAGTTCATTGGGTTCCTAAGTAGAGATGCATTCAGCAAGAACCTGTTTCTTTATCCCTACTGGTGTCTGCCAATCTAGGAGCAGTGATTAGGTATCTGGTTTCATTTAGGAAATGCATTTCTCCTGAATGTCGAGTTCACAATGCTACACAGTACCTGCTGAAGGTCATTCTCAGTGTTCCTGTCCTGTTGTAAGAACCAACAACTCCAGGCAGGACACATAAACTGTCCAATGATGAAATGACTCAGTTTTAAAATAAAGTAGGTGAAAGGGCTGAGCGCTTAACTCATTGATAGAGAATTTCCATGTCATTCCTCTCTAAAGTAAAAAGAACAAAGTGACTTATATTTTCCTTCTAGTGCCAGCTATCTATATATGACTGTTGACTGATTTCTTTTTCAGTGACTGAAGATAGTGTTGAAGATCTAGACTCACTGTATGAGTTCAGTTTGATCACTGCACACAAATAGAATAAACATTCTGTGTCCTTGAGTTCAAGTTCTGTAACCTTTAGTCACTGGTGACCTGAAATGTGGCTGCTAGATTATTGAGTTTGAACTTTAATTTGAATTAACTTATATTTCAAACTGTCATTTCCAACTAAAAGCCCTCAGGTGTTCTTGGGGACAAAACTGAGATGCCAGGTGGAACTGATTGGTGTATATTCTTCATCTAGATAGTAATTATGCTTCCCTCCATGTGGAATAATACAGAGGTCTTTTCTCTGACTTTGTGAAACAGGGATCTAATTATGTAGCCCAGGCTGGGATTATAGGTGTGAACCAGCTTTGCAGAAAGTCCTAGGGTAGCTTGTTAAAAATTAAGTACCTTTTTGCATGAACGTGTCACCTGTAGAAGGAGACCGAGTTTCCTCTTATTTGTGACTTAACCACATGGACTGTAGCTGCAAAGGTGTTTGCTAGTTCCGTAACAAGTGCCGCATTTCCTCCTCTTAGTCTGGTGATCCCTTCAGGCTGAGCATGCATTTCAGTGAATTTACATAGAGTCTCTGAGAAGCATCAAATTGTATGGTACTGATCAGTGAAGACATATTCTCTTAAATATTACAAGCTCAAGTTGAAGTATCTGGAAATGTTAACTACTTTATGAAACAAAATTCTTTTCTTCCCTCCTCAGAACCAAAGAAAATGGCTTTGACAGAGAGCCTTTGCACTCAGAACATCCAAGCAAGCGACCATGCACTATTAGTCCAGGCCAGCGGTACAGTCCAAATAATGGCTTATCCTACCAGCCAAATGGCCTGCCTCACCCCACCCCTCCTCCACCTCAGCATTACCGATTGGATGATATGGCCATTGCCCACCACTACAGGGACTCCTATCGACACCCCAGCCACAGGGACCTCAGGGACAGAAATAGACCTATGGGTAAGACTGAAGGATATGATTTCTTCTTTGGGGATTGGATATTTGAAGATCTGTGCTATTACTTCTTAACTGAATTTGAACATGTTATCTGGTAGAAGTAATGATCTCTCTTATGTTGTTTCTTTTATGAAGAAAATCTACTAATATGCTGTGTCTCTTCTTTAATCACTTATATTTTAATTAATTAACTAAGCAATTAAAACTTTGAGACAGTGTCTTGCTATATAACCCATTCTGTCCTCAAACTTACAGTCCCTCTGCCTCCTGAGTGTTGGGAGTCTAGGTTTGCATCAATATATGGGGGCATCACTTCTAAGCTTTAAGAGAACAGATTAACTTTTTGTCTTTGGAGGAGGGCATCAAATATAAAAGAAAACCCTCCAATTCTAGTTTCAGAAGCAAGATATGTTTTCCTTGAATTCTTTTTTCATATAAAAGCTTTCATGCAATCCTGCCACAGGTGCTTTTTACTTAAATTTATTTTCATTCACTGAAATTTAGTGTCAAAGTTGGTTTTGATATTTCCTGTCTCCATGCTATTCCATATTTCCAAAGTATTATGTGGCATGTTGTCCGTGGCCTAACTTGACAGGTATGCCTTCAGAAATACCTTGATATATTAATACACAAATGCTAGGAATAAGTGTTAGTGTCAGCTTTACATCAAAAGAAGGAGTGGCTTTGGGCAAATATATATTCTATTTGCCTGCATCTATGTCTTCATTTCACAAATTACAGGAAGTGACATTTTTAGGAGACATTACCTTGTTAAGAACAAGTGTCAAGGATGGGAACATCAGAGGCAGGATTAATGAAGCAGGCTGTGACATGTGACTGCAGTCAAGGTGATAACATCACGTGATTAGCATGTGTGCTGTTCTTGGAGACACCTTCAGTTCTTAATTTTTGCTGAGTCCAGCTTGCAGCAGTGATCTACTGCTCTCCTTTTTGGATCTTGCACATAAGGGGATGTTCCTTTACCACAAAACTAGTTGTTAGCAAGCGTGGCTAACATGGGGAATTTGGAATTTGATGGGTAACACACAAGTCTAGGTTGGAAAACAGAAAACTGAGCCAGGGATGCAGAACTTTAGGAAACAGTCCACCACCTGGCTCATACTGGAATAATAGTGACAGTTACTTTTATTTGTTTCACAGACTGATGCCTGTTTCTAACTGGATTACTAGAAAGCAGGAATTATCAGATTAGGGCTTGTTGCCTCTCTGCACAGTCTTCTGCATGTTTATAGGCCAGCATGGAGAGTTGGAATGGGAAGAGAGATGATGGAGACTTTGGTTGTGAGATGGTTAATTACGTCTTCTGGTTCCCAAACAAGCCTTTTCTACAGTTATATAGCATCTCAGAGAAGTAGCGAAGCATATAATTTATGCTTTCTTAGTAGCCAATCTGTCTAATGTTCTTGCAGGTAATATTTCTAAAAAGATTTCAGAAGTTGCTATATTATTAGTCCAGACTGATACTTTAACCTACACATCAGATATGACAGCTTTACTACTTATTTATGACCTAATGCCTGAAAGCTGTAACAGCTCATTTTTATTTTTATTTTTATTTTTATTTTGAGACAGAGTCTATCTACATAACCCTGGTTAGTCTGGAACTAGCCATGTAGATCAAACCCATCTCAAAGTTACACAGATCCATCTGCCGTTGCCCCTCCCAAATTCTAGGATTAAAGGATGCATCACTGTGGCCACGTATAACTTCTCATTTTTAAATAGCAGTGAGGTCACCTGGCCACTGGGAAACTGGCTCAAGATATTTCCAGTTGTAAGCATAGAAGTGTCCTCTTCAAGCTAGCAAGTAGTGTAGTCCAAGTCTTCCTTCACTTTCTATTTCAGCCTTTCTGGATGGCCTCACTGAATGTACCCTGTACGTTGAAATAAACTCTTGCCTTCCCCCCCCCCGCCCCCCCCCCTGCAAAAGAAGTCTCTTTCTTAGGCAATAATAGCATCTGCTGAAGTATTAGTTACTATGTGTCATACAGTAATCAGCACAGAAGTAATTATGCTTATATGGAGCGATTATGTTTTCATGTAGTAAATGTCCTCTTATAAATTCTGTCTGCAACCACTGGTTTTTCATAATTTTTTCAAAAGCATGTGTCTCACCTTTTAATTATACTAGCTTATAAAACTAACATAGTTTTATAAAAACTAATGTAGAGCTAGTCTCTAGAAATATGTGCAACTATTTAACCATTCCTAAAGTCTGGCAGAGTTTAGTTTGTATTGATGTAAAATAAAATTTTGATGTATAAGAAACAAATTGTAGTGCTACATCAAGCTGACATTTTGAGGGTATAAAAATCACCATAAAGGTGTGGTGTATAAATGCCTCTTACGTGGAGGGACATATTACTCATGAGAAGTCTTGAATAAACTAACTTTGTAAGCAGCATTAGTTTATCAATAAACTTAAAAAATGGTCCCATTTATCTGGAATCGCCGGAATCTAAGAACGACTTAAGTCTCAACATTGGGCCAAGTATCTCGTGAATGGCAAGTGTTTGTTTTATTAAGTGTAGTTTACTCATGCCTGTGTCCCTCTTTATGGCCTTCTCTGTTATCATTATGATCAAAACAATGAGGGGCTGAAAACTTACCTGTGTGAAATCCAGATACTGATAAATGCAAACATTAAGTTTCGTAATTTTTTCCTTTTCTTATTCAGTTAGTACTAGCCACTACCCCCAGACTTCAAATGCATCGAGACAGCCCTATATTTCTTCACCAAAAACTGAGGATCAAACACGTTTCTATTATTATTATTATTATTATTATTATTATTATTATTTGAAGCCCAGCATAGCTACACAAATGCTGAACTGCCTTTATCTATAGACATCCTATTTTTCATTAACTATCCTGGGTATTAAATGCGTGTATCAGTACTGAATTAGTGTGCTGAAGTCCTGACACATTTGTGACTTTCATAATTCTTGATCCTCACAGGAGTATATCTAGATGCCAGTGTCATGAGTGTCCCTGTCACATTTATATTCTTATCACTCTCTAGTTGTTTTCTGTGATGACTAATTTTAACATTAGTGCTTCTTTTCCCTGAAAACACAGACAAAAAAAAATAAGTCAACAAAAATTACATATTTGCAAACATTTCAACTTGAAATAATCACAACAAACAGAGCAATAACTAAATATTACTTTCCCTCGGTGTCTTTTCTATTATGCAAATCAGTAAAATATATTTGTAGTTTTCCCTTTTAACCAATAGGTGGCATTAACAATTTTAACTTTTGAAATATATCTCTGGATATTTTCTAATTGGACAGAGAAAAATGCAAAACATCTTATACTTAGAATTTTTGTTTTTTTAGCCTAAGAAAGAACTGTCATGAATTTATTTAATCCAATCCATCCTGGATGCACATATATTCATGAATGAAAACAGCCTTGTTTTCATCAGGTTTTTTTTTCTCTCTCTAAATCATCTCAGAGAAAGATTTCAGATTACTTACGTGTCACAGTAAGTGGGACACAGTGTCTTGTAAGTCTAGAGGCATTCAGATCTTGCAAAAGACCCTCCATGTCTAGGAACTGCAGACTTGCCAGCCCTGGTTTTCTGTTAGCATAGGACTCTGAGGAATGGGAGCCAACTACAGGGATTCAGCCATCTAAAGTGGAAAATGATGTCATAGACTAATTGCCTTTGTTTGACCGTGATGGTCTTTGTCCTCAGTGATCTGTGAGATGAGCCCATCAGACCCTTTGCCCTTTCATTGAGACCTATAGACTTTGTGTTCTTGTGAGCATCTTTGTTCCCTTCTCACAGTCATTGATGTTGGTGGTGAGCAGGGAATCATTCACATCTGTTACTTCACACTTGGTGAGCTGAGTCAGGTGGATTGGCCATGAGTTCTAAGCCAGCCTAGGCTTGAGTGAGACCATTTATTAGGGGAAACAAAACTTGATGTCCCCTTGATAAGCATTTCCATGCTGTCTTTTATTTGTGAGTACTCATGTTTGTAGAGTCTAGAGGTCAGCATCAGGGATCCTTTTCAATTTCTGTCTTTCTTACTTTTTGACAGAGTCTCTAGCTGAACCTAGAGCTCACTGGTATTTTTTAGACTGGCTGGCAGTAAGATCTAGGGAAACTACTGTCTCTGCCTTCCTGGAAACTGGGATTAAAAATGTGTCCATATATATATATATATATATATATATATATATATATATATATATATATATATATATGCACTGAAGGTCTAAATTTAGGTTCTCTTGCTTGTATGACAAGTAGCTTGTTGACTGAGCCATTTTCCCAGCCCATGTTATGCTATTTTTCATAGTAGCAGTCAGTGATCCAAAGAAGATTCTTGAATCAGAAATTTAGGTTTCTTGCCTTGAAAATTTATTGATTATTTTGTAGCTGGCATGTCAAATTTTCTCTCTCTCTCTCTCTCTCTCTCTCTCTCTCTCTCTCTCTTTCTTTCTTTCTTTCTCTCTCTCTCTCTCTCTCTCTCTCTCTCTCTATCTATCTATCTCTCTTATATAAAAGTTATGGTGTGGTGCTATGTATAGTGGTTCAGGCCTAAATTCCCAGTACTACATAGACTGAAACAGAAAGATTGAGTTCAAGGCCAGCCTGGGCTTCAAAGTGATTTCTATGCCAGTCAGCTCTTCATGGTGAGACGTTGTTTCTAAAAACAAACAAACAAACAAACAAAACCAAACAAAACAACTAAAAAGAAAAGAAAGATCTTGTTTATTCTCACTGTTTATATTTGGTAAGTTGAATGATCATCTGTGGCTTTCATATCATCTAAAATTTTGTTCCTGGGCCTTGTTAGATATGTATAGTAAGATTGTATGCAGCTATAACTGTTGAAATATGAGATTTTCTCTTTTTTTTTGCCATGCTCCTTTTGAAAAGCTATAGTCCCACCCATGTAAAATAGATTACACTGTTCTTATTTTTAATGCACTATAGCCAGATTTGATGCTGGATTGATTGATTAATTGCTGGAAATTGAACAAAGAATTTCACCATACTAAATCTGATCTCCAGCAACAACAACAAAACCTTCCTTGTTGCTTCAAACACAAAAAACTTGAGCCCAGATTTCACAGTGTTCCTAAGAGTTGAGGAATGCTATGCAGATAACCAGCTCTCAGCTCTGAAGACACCTACCGGAGTCATTATGTGTTCACATCCTGTAGTTGTTACTCTGTGCTCATTGCAGATGGACTGTATACTGGAGTCTTGGGGGATTCAGTCTTCTTCTCTCCATTTGTAGGGTTACATGGCACACGTCAAGAAGAAATGATTGACCACAGACTAACAGATAGAGAATGGGCAGAAGAGTGGAAACATCTCGATCATGTAAGACATTAGTAATCTTTTGGGCTAAAAATATTTTACAAACAAGTGACAGGAGGTTTTCCAATTGCTTTGAAAGTATTTTATTTCCTGTTCTTGGGAGAAAGGGGAACTGAGTTAAAATATTTGATATAGAACATAGGATCTGATTTATAAATTTATGTGAAAGCTACTTAAGAGAAATATTAGACCTTGGGAGAAGGCAGATCAGCAGGCAACTGTTTTATTGTGAAAGGGCCACTTAGTTCGTAGATTACCGAGCTCTGTATTGGGAAGGATGAATTTACTGCATAACATTGTTAGTTAAGTAGCTACCTGTCATGACACCATCCATAACTCCTCTTTTGTCCCTCCACATTTCTGTCAAATTTCGTCAATTTTGGGGTCTGAATTTCAGATCTTTCCATGAAAAGTCTTACACTAAAGCTTTCAGAAAGAAAACATTTCCTTGGCCCTTGTGTTTATTACTTATCTAAGCTTTAACTCTGTGGTGACTTGTATAATCATCCCCTACCCTACCTGCTGTTTCTCACATAGCTGTTAAACTGCATAATGGACATGGTAGAGAAGACAAGGCGATCCCTCACTGTACTAAGACGGTGTCAGGAAGCAGACCGGGAAGAACTGAATTACTGGATACGGCGGTACAGTGATGCTGAGGACGTTAAAAAGGGTGGCAGCAGTAGCAGCAGCCACTCCAGGCAGCAGAGTCCTGTCAATCCAGACCCAGTCGCATTAGGTACCTTTATCTTGTTGTTTGATTGATCACCACAAACACCTATTTCATATTCTACTCATAATGATTCTAGTTTCTTGTAATGTGTGTTTCTGAAAATACAGAGTACTGCAAGAATTTAAGGACAATAAACATCTTGATATCGAGGAAAGTAGGCAGACGACAGTATTAAGAAATGGTAATAAAACTCAAACTTTTTCCAGGTCAATTCACTAAGCTTGTAGCATAGTTTCATAGCTGAACCAGAGTGCGCCTTCCTTCCTTAAACAGCTGTTAGGATCCTGCCTCAAACCTGTCAACACACAAGCTCAGCCATGGGCTTGAGGGGCCAGCATTTCTAACAATTTTTCTAGGAAACTCTTTAAAATAATATACTTTTGGAAGTGTGTGTGTGTGTGTGTGTGTGTGTGTGTGTGTGTGTGTGTGTGTGCATGCGTGAACATATGTGAATGCATGTGAGTATAGTGCCTGTGGAGGCCAGAGGAGGATATAAGTACTTCTAGAATTGGAGTTACTGGTGGTTGTAGGTTGCCTGATGGCTGCTGAACTCAGATCCTCTGGAAGAGA
The DNA here is from genome assembly GCA_902729485.2 of Mus minutoides. Taxonomy (NCBI): domain Eukaryota; kingdom Metazoa; phylum Chordata; class Mammalia; order Rodentia; family Muridae; genus Mus; species Mus minutoides. The sequence goes on along the minus strand of LR753320.1, from coordinate 662,523 downwards.
AGTACATGCTTGTAACGGCTGAGCCATCTCTTCAGCATCTTTTCTAAGTTTTAATTGGGACCTAGCCTGGAAGACAGCGCTGTTCTGTTGCTATGTCTCATCAAACAAACAGAAGCCAGCTTTCCCCAGAGTCCTTCTGGATGGGAGACAAGAACGCTATACAGTGTGCTTATGCCATGTGAAAATTAATGATTAAAAAGTATAACTCTCCTACTCTATTTATCTTCTCTGAGATTGTTTACTCTTGATTTTACTACTCTTAGTTTATATAATCGGACTGTGTTATGACTATATGAAACTATATTTAGTGTTGATATTTGTGTGTTGTCGAGATCAAAAATAGAACAGAATCTCAAAGATACTAAAAGATAAATTCAACCTGAAAGACTTTCAAGTGGCCTGAGAGTTTGCGTTTAAGTGAATGATGGCTGTTATAGTTTACACTGCTAGCCACTGTGTATGCGCACTGTGTGACTCAGCACAGTAGAAAGATGGACTTGTATGGTCCCTCATTCCCTCATCTTCTCTTATATGCTTAGCTCATATCCCCAAGCCAGCTCAGTATTGCAAACAGTCTTTTCTGGAAAATGAAAAGAATAGCCCGTATACAGAATAAGCCTGTAACTTTGAATCATTGAAATGAAAGCTGAAGACTTGAAAACAAAACCAACTAAACAAACAAATACACAAACAGAATGAAGATCAAATATTTATCTGCCTATTGATTTCACATCATCCTTTTTAAAAATAAAATTATTCCAAGCTATACGGTTTCCTTTGCACTTAGATTTGTGGATTTCTGCAAATCCTTGAAGGCTGAATCCTCATTATCATAGTAAATATTAAATAAAGAAGGATTCCTAGCCATGTAATTTACCCACTAGGCATTGCTCTGAAGAGTTTACAGACAAAACAGTATTATTTGTCAGGTTGCATTAAGGCATGTAATGAAAACAGAATTAAGCCTGATTTGAACTGGTTTTGGTCTAAACAAAGCTATGTGGAGCTAAATACAATACACATCTTGTTTTTATTTTCTTATTGTGAACAAAAATTGGTTAATGTGACAGATTTGCTAAGGAAAAGCAGAGGCGATATTTGCAAATGAATGTAGGCAAAAATTGAGAGCTCTAAAGTAGATAACCCTTCTGGAATAGAATACAGTGTGCTTTAGCTCTGAGGGACACATTCTTTGAGTCAGCCCTTAAACTTCATTTGCATGCGTATCATGTTTGAGGCACTCTAATGAAGATTCTTCATTCTGGTCTTGAGGAAGAGGGAGGCAAAGGTCCAACTGAGGGCCCTGACTGGGACCTGCTTTCTAGTGCTAAAGAAGTTTCAGTGGACTCCCTGGACTTCATACTAAAGCAAGATGTTAATTACCCCTGGGGTAGCCTGCTTTGCAGGTCATCGTAGAACTCTGAACAGTTCTGGTGAGCATTCACATCCTCCAGAAAGACAGCTTCAGGTCTCTGATGTGAAAACTGAGATTAAAAAAAAAACTTGACCTACAAAAAGCTGTTCCATAGGAGTACACAAGTTACTGCTCATACCAATGTTTGGTGATTTTATATTTTTGATAAAGCTAAGATGTCACTTTGCCTTAAGCATTTATAGGTTATATTCTTCAAAGACCTCATAACATTTTGCATTTTGTTATTTAGCCTATTAAAACAAGCATGCGTCCTTTGGACACAGATCAATAGACTGCTTACTACTATGAAACTACCACAATTGTAAGAGCAGTGCAGTTCCCAGGTTCTAGCATCTGGCAATTATTTTTCTTGTGTGCCTTTGCTACTTGATCTGTGAAGCCTTTGAATGATAGGATGGGTAGCTTATAATCAGAGACAACTACTATTTACATAAACTGCTTTCTATCTTTCAGGGTTGAGAAATGAAGGTCTGAATGAGTGTAGTAAAATGATTGTGAATTATTGGCAAATAAATCCATTTTATCTTCTTGGAAAGTGTTTACTGAGGTTCATATGGATAGAGAAAGCTATGATAAGTCTGTGTTTTGTATACATGCAGGTACCCATTATACTTTCAGTCATTTATCTTCTAAAGTTTGCAATGGTTAGTCTCAAATGAGACCTTCAGAATATACTATAGAAGATACATTTGGCTCCAATCCAGTCCTCCTCCCATCCCTAACTTGGAAACAGTGGGGATGTTTAGCATATACACATTCTCCGCATTAGTAAATGGTGTTTAGGGACCACATGGAGGAGGATGTAGCATCTCAGACTGATGTACTGTGTTTGACTCAATCCCAGTATCACCTTTGAAATGTATCCACAGGATTGAGTCAGTGAGGGGAATAGGAAAATAATGCGATTAATCTACCAGTAATTGAATTTTAGAAGTTTTCTCCAGATACGAAATAGAGACTCTGTTGTGAATATCTTCTGAATTTTAAACACCGAGAACATACTGATCTCATCATGCTGTCTTCATCCTTTAAATAAAATGCAAGCTGATATCTTAAAGTATGTTTTCATCCCTTGTAACTCAGCCTAGCCCCCAACTTGCTATGCAGCTGAGCATGAACTTGAACTTCTCATCCTCCCGCCTCTTTCTCTAAAATGCTAGGATTTTGGGCAAGTGCACCACTCTTGACTTGAAGGACTTTTCAAAACAAGATTTTTTTTTTTTCATTTTGGGGGGAAAAAGATATTTGTTATTTTTGTTATTCTTCATTTCCTGTCCAGGAAAAACTCTATTCAACTGCTATCAACCTTAGTAAACTACTCTTCAATCTATTGTTCTTTTTAAAGTATGACCCTTTTACCTTTATGTTTTGCATTCTGATGTACGTGGTAGAGAGGAGGGTGGTAGGATGAGAGTTGGCAGACTGCATCACTGGCAGAATTGGCTGCCCAGCCCGGGCCTGCTCCCTTAGTGTATGACTTCCTTTCCTTTTCTCTGCACCTTTTCCTTGTATTAGTGTATGACTTCCTTTCCTTTTCTCTGCACCTTTCCCTTGTATTATGCTGCTTGGATTACTCTTTGGGATCCTAAGATTTTATTTTCTTTAAACTACTTTGTTTTTTTATTTGCTTGGAAATATTCTAGAGTCTTTCTACAATTCACCGTATACCTCTTTTGTCTTGACGAACATTTCAAAACTCATTAGAAAAGGTTTTATTAAAAGTTATCTAAAGGTGGGTTTAAGGCTAACATCAGGAAGCTAATATATAGAGCTCTAAAGTCTGATTCATTAATTCCTTGTGGTTCTTTGAAAGAATACTGAGACGGCAGGGTAGAAACTACCTCTTTTTTCTGGGAAGAGCTTTTTACCAGAAATGAGTTTTTGGTGCAAGGAAAAACGAGGCTGGTCTTTCATTAAAAGGTCAGTCTTTCAAGAGTTTCTTGAAATGACTAAGGAGGTCATACTTTAAAGTCACTCAGTTGGCACGGTGTGTATGATCATAGCAGCACTGAATTACTATATTCCTCTGGGCATCTTATCCAGACTGTACTTAAAGTACAGTTTCTGAGCTGATTGCTCATTTGAGGTCTTGGTTCCTTCTACACTTGGGAGTTCTGTCACATCACAAATTTCTCTGCGCTTCAGTCTCCTCATCTCCAAAATAAACGCACAGGTTGCAGGCAGTTCTGCCAGTTTTAAGTGGCATACAAAGTAAAAAAGGGGTGATATCTGACACACATAAATAGTAATATTATGATGATCTTCTAAAGTTCGTGGACTTCTTTTGAGGGGGAAGAGGACTCACCACCCAAGCTTGTCACATCATAGTCTATTCTTAGATATTTTTTTCAACTACAAAATATATCCAAGCATGGTTTTTTTTATTGACAGAGACATTTAGAAAGGGATTTTGCCTTAAACATAATGCCATATTTAATTCATAACCCATGACTCTAGAAAAATAGTTTTCTCTCAACCAAAAAACGCATTCATTGTTCAGTTTTTCTACTGCCAGAACATAAAAACCATAAACAAATTGTTCAGAACAGAGCTGTGTGTAAAATTTGGATTTTTTTATGCACTTGTATTGACTCTTTGTAATCACATCATAAAGTTCATCTCATGGCCACATAACAGAGTTCATAGTGTGAATGCCTGTCATGTCTTAAAATTCTGCTTTCTTTAATGATGGTATAATTAAAACACTGCAAATTAAAGATGTCTGTGTTCTCAATAGAAAATGATGCTTCTTCCTACAACCTAAGGTGTGCTCATTGATAAAGCTGGATATTGGGAAGCAGCAACTAGTTTTGAGGATCTGTAGGGGGGGTTCTAAAAGATAGCATTGTGATCTCTAAATTCATGACCCTTAAAGAAAAACCTCAAAAGTGGCATTTGTGAAGATGAAATCACTTAAGCTATTCTTTCTTTTAATGATCTCTGTAATAGATATGATCATGATCACAGCCTCATTCTGCCCACTACAGGATGAAGGCCATGCCTAGGTGCTGCCAAACTTTGAGCATTGCTGTCCTGGGTCAGATGAGGTCACATTGGTTCTCCAAAGGCTCTCAGCTCATCCCTTCATGTATATTGATGGCGGCCCTTGCTGTATCTAGTATCCAAAGGTCTCCATTCTGTCGTAAGTGGAGTGCATCTCCCACCTCCTTCATACATCACGGACCACTTCTTTTCTTTCCCTTTTCTTCTAACATTGCCTTTCATGCAGATGTGGCTCCTTCTCTTGATTAGGTGTCTGTTGTTCTCCGGGGGCTGCCACCTCCTTCTCCCTTTACCTCCATGCAGTTTGTACTCCAAAGCAAGCAAACTTAACCTACAAGGAGTGTTCTCTTCATATTGTGTCCATGTTTTACCTTTGAAATTCAGTCTTGATTGATGCTCCTATATTTCTACTGTTGAATTTTAGAAGAACTATCCATTTGCAAGTTAGTACTTGCAAATAAACTTCTTTAGAAGGAGCTAAATAATCTTAGAATTGCCCTCTTTACACAATGGAGTACTACTCAGCTATTAAAAACAATGAATTTATGAAATTCTTGAGCAAATGGATGTATCTGGAGGATATCATCCTGAATGAGGTAACCCAATCACAAAAGAAGTCACTTAATATACACTCACTGATAAGCGGATATTAGCCCAGAAACCTAGAATACCCAAGATACAGTTTCCAAAACACAAGCGTGGATACTTCATTCCTCCCTAGAATAGGGAATAAAATATACATGGAAGGAGGTGCAGAGACAAAGTTTGGAGCTAAAATGAAAGGATGAACCATCCAGAGAGTGCCCCACCCGGGTGGTCCATCACATAATCAGCCACCAAATGCAGACACTAGTGCATACGCCAGCAGGATATTGCTGAAAGGACCCTGATATAGCTGTCTCCTGTGAGGCTTTGACAGTTCCTGACAGATACAGAAGTGGATGCTCACAATCATCTATAGGGCAGAACACAGGGTCTCCAATGTAGGAGCTAGAGAGCGTACCCAAGAGCTGTAGGGGTCTGCAACCCTATAGATGGAACAATAATATGAACTAATCAGAACCCCCAGAACTCATGTCTCTAGCTGCATATGTACTAGAAGATGGCCTAGTTGGCCATTATTGGGGAAGAAAGACCCTAGGTCTAACAATGTTTATATGCCCCAGTACAAGGGAATGCCAGGGCCTAGTAGTGGGAGTGGGTGGGTAGGGGAGCAGGGCAGAGGGGAGGAGGGTATAGGGGACTCATGGGATAATACTTGAAATGTAAATGAAGAAAATATCTAAAAAAAAAAAAAAAGAATTGTCCTCTAGATTAGCCAGAATTTTAACAGTTAAGTCATAGAATCATAGAAGTATTCTCTCTTTCCCTCTATGTATCAGTGTCAGGATTTTCTTTTCTTTCTTTTTCTTTTTTTTAATTGTCTCATAAGCTCCTTTTGCCTACATAGCTTCTACTATTCAGACATTGCTTCTTAACCAGAAGATACTTATTCTTGAAATTGCAACTACTTAATCAAAAGATATGTTAAATGTATTAATTATGTGGCTTCTCTAGCCTGTTAAATAATATCTTTAACATTTAGCATGAAAGCAAATAGATTCTGAGGACCACCCATTTGACTGTTCTGTTCTTCCTGTTGTTAGTTCTGATGTTCAGCAAAAGTGCCATGACATAGAACTGGAGATGATGCTGTAAAATGTGTGTGTGTGTGTGTGTGTGTGTGTGTGTGTGTGTGTGTGTGTGTTAAGTTTGACTATTTTGAAAAAAAAAACTCTTTTAAAAATTAAGATTATGATAGCTGCTTTTCACAGTTGGCTTCAGTATGTCTCGGTTAAGAGTTGGGTCTTGGTGGATTACCATTTAGAGAAATGTAGCCAAAGTAACACACAGCACAGCTTCTCTGTGTGGTACAGCAAGATATCCACGGCAAAGCCCATGGGTGATGAAAGGCTGGCTGAGCCCTAAATAATTTGAGTGAAATTTAGGGTATAAATATTCACAAGGTTTAAGTAACATTCATGAAAATTTCATTTGTGTAATTTAAGTATCTGCTTCCAAGGAGAAGGACAGTGAATTGGTACCTATAGGAATAATTTCAACCCATCACACAGAACAAAATTCTTACAGTTCAATGTATTGGGGTATATTTGCATACTGCAAAGTTCTCCAGGGCTTCTGTTTTCTTGAAAGTTGTATGCTTTTTGGTTTACGTACTGAGAAACACAATCTCTACAGTGCTTTCTGCATCCTAGTTACTTAGGAGGATTATCTTTTCCTCACTGGCGAGGATGATAAGGCTAAGCAGTGATAGTAACCCCTGCTTTTGCCTCAGAGCATAGCTATGTTGCCTCAGTTTACAAATGGGGCAGTTCCAACATGGAGAAATCATCTAGCCTGATGCCCCAGAGTGGATAGTAGCTAAAACTCAAGATTGCTTTCCACTGGAGTCTAGTCTTATTTCTCTTTCCTTTGTGCTGGCTGGAATTAATAGTTAGCATCTTTCATGTCTGTACTTTGAACAGCAGTGTGGCCTTTCCTGCTGTTTATACTAATGTTTGCTTATTTACCAAAAGAAGAGTTGTTAAGCTATTGAACTTTCTTTAATCTGCCAAAGGAAAAGAATGAAAGCCAAAGGAACCCACCCACCCCTTGCCACTTCCAGGTCTCGGATTTTATCTTTGCCTGTAGACTTTACAGATCTTTTGTGATGCAACCAAGTAGAATTCAGCCAAACCCCTTTGTCCTGTGATAGAGTCTTTCCTGTGTGTTACATGGAAAGTGGCTGTCACTGTATCACATGCTGCATGTGAACCTGACCACATTCCATCCCTGTAGGAACAACGAGGGTGGTGCAGAAGGTGAGCTGGAAGAACTTGTTAGCAGCCTTGTAGATTCTCTTAGTCATATCATATAGACAGCAAATAATTTTATCGAGTTATTTTTCTGAACAACAACAACAAAATTAAAACCAGTTTTTAGATAAAAAAGGCATGTCACTGTTGTTACTTACTTTACAAAATGAGTAATTCCAATAACAACTCATGGGTATACTACTTATTATTATCATATAATTAGATATTAGTGTTAATAATATATATTATATATTATTTAAGAACGTATTAAGTAGTTGCAAGATTGTAATGAATACTTTTTAAAAGAAATTGTTTATACTTGAAATAATACTGGAAGAAACATTGCAAAGATAGAACAGAAACTTTTGATATATCCTTCACCAAATTACCATAGGCTGTTAAGAATTACCTAGGGAAAAATAGTGTTCTGGCTCACTGATAGTCTATGTACCATGCAAAGATTTACATATATTTAAAACATTCATATCTAATGACTTAGCTAAAGTGACTGTCATTTTTCTTCTCTAGCTGCATAAACTATAGGAAACCAGAAAAATTTGTCTTGACTTAAAACTATTATAATGTATTTTTTTTAAAAAAAAGACGGTTTGTTCTTTGATAGCTCTTGTGTATATATAGATGACATAATTTCAGCTGAAATTTATCACTCATTCATTATTGTAGTTTAAGAAGTCTAACTGATTATTCTCTTTCTCAATTCTTCTGAAGTCTGATGTCTGATGTAGTAGTACTTGTCTCTAATTCTACCACGAAAGAGGAATAAATAAACCTTGAATACATAGGCTTGCATTAAAAATCCAGCATGGAAGACTTGTTTTGCATAAGAAATAAGTAGAGTTTGAATATATAGGCTTACATTGAAAATTCAGAATGGAAGATTTGTGTTGAATATTTATATTTTAACTAGGGAATACCATAATACATTTTATTTCTGGGAGCATAGAAATATTAAATGTTCATAGTTTTTGTATGCATGTGTTATTTGAAAGTTAGCATTCTTGTGCCAACTTTGTTTTCTCAAAATTTTAAAATCTGAAAGCATAATAGACACAGAAACATAGCTGCATTTCCTTTTCAGGACAAAACATGAACCAATTTCTTACTGGTCGACTCAATGTCCACAAATCTCATATGACATAATGTATCATAAAGTTTTAATGCACAATAGGAGGTTTAAGAAATAAGTGTGAGAGCTGATTAGCCCGAGAGTAGGACTCACTGGCTGGCTGTTTTGATAGAATCAGCACTTTGTATAAATTATTTTACCATACGATTGATATTTGAACTACAGATTTCACTTTTGAAAAGAAAGTCACCAACTATTACCTCCTTTATCAACACAAAGTCTACCTATAGAAATCATCCCCATGAGAAAGTTCCGAGAAGTCTGTTCCCAGGCATCACACTGTATCATAAAGTGATGTTTTTGCATATGAGTATGTGATGTATATGGACCAATGACCTTCTCCTTTCCTTGGATTCTGATGACTAGCTTTGCTATTTTCTTGAAGTGAAATATTCAACCTTTTCAAACTGCGTTTTTGTAAGGAAGCCGAGAGGCAGGGTTGCGTGCTTGACTCTGCACAGGGCTCTGCAGCACTGATGGTGCTCTCTTCTTCTCTCCACCGTCTCCTTCCATGTTCATAGATGCACATCGGGAATTCCTTCACAGGCCTGCGTCTGGATACGTGCCAGAGGAGATCTGGAAGAAAGCTGGTAAGAATTGTTTAAAAACATGAGTTTAGTGTTCTGGCAGCTGTGTGCAGTTGTTAATGCTGTGATGTGAGGAGTGACAAGAGAGGACTTCACTGCGAACAACAACAATAGCAAAAGCAAAGCAAAACAGAGTAAAAACCACAAAACAAAACAAACTAAAAGGAAAAAAAACCCTCATTAATATTCTCAAACCAGGCCTGATTAAAACATGAAATAATTTTTATTTTCATAGCATCTGCTAGTGCCGTTATAATTGAAAGGCTGGCATGTTTCCTTTATAACCTTCTCCCCGCCCCCCCTTTTTGTAGCATCTGTAATGGTTTCAGAGTGAAATTTTGGCACAGGAGGTCTTAGCTTGCATGGAGTTGTTCTTTGATGAGGAAAGAAATCCAGTGTTTTAGGAATTAAATTACATACATCAGCATTTTTTTTCTGGGTTCTGAAGTCGGACCTAATCTAGTAGACTTGTTAAAGAACTTTGAAAGGATCATTATTTTTTGGTTACAGTCTGGTATTAAAATCACTCTTCTGTGGTCTTTAATATTAAGCCACTAGAGCTAAGTTCCTTTTTAAGTTGAGCAACAGAGTGGTTGGGCCTTTAATTTCCACACACACCGTTCATTCACTCCCATTCCTATCTGTTGCTGTGCGTTTTGTGGTAGAATTTGAAGCTTCTCGTGACCCACTGACATGGTGTTGGGCTTAAAGGGTAGAGCTGTCAGAGCCTCTGTGGAGCACCAGCTAAGCATGAAATCTTTAAAAATCCAATGCAGGAGATCAAAGATAAGCCTGGTTCAAGAGCCTATGATTACACCCAGAACAGATGATAGCTGTGTATTTGAGCTGCTGAAATTTCAACTGTTAAAACAGTGGGACACATGGCCGGCCAAGCTAAGTCTTGGGAAAGGGTCTTTGTTGCTGTTATCCCTGTTTTGCCGGCAAAAGACCTTTTAGATTTTGGTTGGATCCAGCTGTCTGTGGCTCTTTAACACTTGGTGAATATTTGGTCATGTGTACTTTATGCACGTGTTTTTTTTTATATTATCTGAGAAATACTACTTTAGGTGAAGATGGTAATGAGTTTCCCAAGTCTGATAGAACTGTGTTTTGAAGCTTACTTAGATCTAGAGCTAGAAAGTGCTTTCACATGTTCTCTCTAGGAAGCCGATGGGTCCTCTGGCTTAACTGCTGGGAGTGGTGCTCACCATGTCATTCATGATAAATACATTCATCCCTACCCTATGTGTGTAGATATACATGCTATATGAACCCAGTTGTGCCAAGTCTCAGGGTTCTCGCAAGTTGTTACTAACCTGCCAAGTGCCCTCCAAATCCTAGAAGTTGCTGTATTTTCCCATTGCTTCTTCTTCTTCTTCTTTTTTTTTTTTCTTTCAAATCCACTTTTGAGCATCCAAGGCTGGCCATTTCTATAAGAGGTACAAAGAATTGTCATTTAGGATAACGAAAGGATGAGTTTCTGTGTTAGGAAAAAAATGTCCTTCTCTGTTCTCTTCGTTACCTATATTTAAGCTAAATTCTGGATTGTTCCTAAAGAAAATTGACTGTGAGGTCTTGTGTAATCCAAAGTCCCTCTGCTGTTATCTGCTAATAAGTAAAAGCAGGTTTTCTTAAATACTCCATCTTTCCCGGTCAGATTGAATAGCTAAGCGTGAAGGAATTCCTCCTGGGAGCAGCAAGCAATGGGCAGCCAATTCAGAAGCATACTGTGGATTTTCCACTGAATCAAAGTTGTGTTTTCTCTTCTTTTTGTTTTTCTGATTGACATATGGGAATCTATGGAATCCTCCATTATCTTTTCTTCCCAGTCCTCTTTGTGCATTCTGAACCTAGTCTTGATGTAATTTAGGTTTATGGGCCTTAGAAGTTGAGAAAGAACAACTTTGTTTCTCTTGTGTCCTGCAATGCTCAAGATGGAGTGAACCTTGCCAGGACAGTTTCGGGTTACTTTTAGATGTATCTTTCATCTACATCCTTTGTCATTCTAAGATATTGTTTGGTTGTGGAACAGATGACGTTGGTTCTTTTCTCACTGTGATTCCCACTCATCACAGAGAACAGTCTGGACTAATTTTCTATAGATGAATGCTAAGTATTAAGGTGTGGATGGCAGCTTTACCCAGAGAGCTCTATGAAGTGATTGTGGGATTTTCCTGGGCAGACTTCTTAAAAGCAGGTGTGGACTTCCCAGTGAGTATCAAGGATGTAGTGTTCCTAATGAGCATCCATGTGTCCAGCACATGAGAATACCACAGTCAAACTAACCATCTACACTCAGCTTCAGACACTTGGAAAGGACTCACAAACATTGTAAGCAGAATAAACAAAACAAAATCCAGAGCTAGGCTTAATAGTTCACACCTGTAATCCTTATAGTTGAACACTGTGGCAGAAGAGCAAGAATGAGGCAGCCTGTGCTACAGGATGAGACCTCCATCTCCTCAAACCAAACCAAAATGCAACAACAAAATCCCCAAAACCTGCCTACTCTGTTTTTCAAAGAGAAACCTACAAAGTGTGCCTTTGCCATGAAAGTACTACATACCGTTTTCACAGTAAAAGAAAACTAAGCAGAGTTTAAAATATTTGAAACATGCCGAATAGACACAACTCATTCAATACAACTTTCATGTAACACAATCACTGGATTGTCCTCACTGGAAATTACAATTATAGAGAACTTACTTTTATTTTGATGTGCATTTGGTGCATTTGGCCTGCTTGTATATCTGTATAAGGGTGTCAGATCCTGGAGTTACACATAGTTGTTTGCGGGCTGCCCTGTTGGCCCTGGGAATTGAACCTGGGTCCTCTCCAGGAGCAATCAGTGTCTCCAATTGCAGAACTATCTCCCCGTCCCAGAAATTATAATTATAAAAGTGAATATCTTTAATTGTGTTTTTCAGTATTTATGTCATTTTATTTTGAAATGATGGTGAACTTGTAATCCTTTCTGTTTTCATCTGGATTCTTCATTTTACGTTATTTGGATAGAGTGTCCACCTTCTTCTCTCACACTTTGTATCTCTCTCTCTGCCTCTCTATTCTGACACACACATTCATGTACTCACACACAAATATACATGCACATACACATAAACATATACAAAAAACCCGTACACACAAACATACACAGGCACACAAACATACACAAATATGCATACACACATACACATAAACATATGCACTCCAAAAACATACACACACTACATGTAAACATATATACACCCACAAACCTACATATACACAAATGCTCACACATGTACACAAACACACACAAATATACACACACACTACACATATACATACACGTACACAAGTAAACACACACACCATACACTTAAAATACATGAACATACAAATAGCATACACACTAATATACACTCACAAACATGCACATACACAAAAGAGACCCTATGTAAATTCTGTATATTGCTCCAATGATAGTTTAATGTTATTTAATCCATATTAAAAAAAAAGATTATAAACTCTTACAAACCATGGTGGCAACATTCACTTTTCTCTAAAAGTTATATTTTTAAAAGCAAGAGCAAAGAAAACAAATGAACTCAAAAGTTACAAAGGATCCTTACAAAACTGAAGGGGAAAAAAACAAACATAAAAGTAGTTTTAAAATTGTGACTGAATGTTTTCTTCAGTATATTTCTTTTCAAAGGATCAGAGAATGTTTGCAGTTGGTAATAAATATTCAAGCACCTTGCAAATGTCCTACCAATTCTCTTTGCTGATCTGTATATGCCTGTGGGATTAGAATAGGAATGCATAATTTAAATATAAATTGCCTGATTTGCATATACAATTAGTCAAGCTACAGCTTTGATCCTAAGCAAAAATTATTGTCCTGTATTACCACTTAGATAGAATTTTAATTCACCTTGAATATTCAAACTAAATTAGACCCTGGCTATCTGGTTAGAAGGGCAGTGCTTCCCTGGTGCCCTGAGTCAATAGGGTAATAAAGGCAGCTTTTGCCTCTTGGTGAAGAAGGCGCTGTGCGCTGGGCCCAATATGCTGATTCTATCCAGATTTGAAGTGCACACCTTGCCGGAGCTAACAGAGGCTTATCATAGTTTAGTTACCATTTCCAATCTGGATCATTCCTTTATAGTATAGTGTCTGAGTCTTAGCCAGACATTATTTGCAGTGAAGGTTCTTTAGGGATGATAGGGCTAAGTGACAGAGGCTACAGAAAGCGTGATACTGTGTCCCAGGAGAGGGCTTCTGCTGGCTTGGAGGTCACATACTGGAGAACCAGCCACAGGAAATTATGAAACCCTGAGAGAACTTGCATCTCTTAAACTTTTCATCTACAGTAAAACATTTTTATTAGGAATCTATGTTTTTAATTAAACAGAACATTTAATTAAGGTGCTTTTTAAGTGGGTGAAACAATTAAGTGCAAACACTTGAATAAAACATGTCATAATTAGTTTTAATAGAGTGTTAATTGGTAGTAGGTTTGCCAAGTTAATAATTACTGCTTATTAAATTTTCAATTAATCATTGTCATTTTGCTTTGAATAAAGATGAAAATTAGATAAACTAATTCATGAGGAGGGTATTTTCCCTTGTTAATTTGAACTGTTGTTTTTTTTTTTTTTTTTAATGGAAAGTACTTGTTTTAGTTGTCAATCTTCCGTTGAACATTGGGTGAATCTTTGCACCTCAACTACAGCCAAAACTGTAAAGCTAATTGGATACCTTGTGAGTTTTCGGTCAGGTCTGATTGTTGTGGATTGAGGTGGGACTCCCTTTTCTTGTCTAGTGCAACAGTTGGTTGTACCAAGCTACTCTGTGTATGTCTGAAGTAGACACAAAACATCCTCAAACATAGAAATGGCAAGGTTCTCTTAAAAAGATCTGTATGATCTGCACTGCAGACACACATATCTGTATTATTCACAAAATGACAAGAAAAAGTTAAACTGCACCATCTATTCCATTATTTATATAAAGGGTCCTACTGTGTAGCCTAGGCTGGCCTTGAATTCCTGAATTATAGGCATTCACCATGTCAGGTTAAAAACTCAGTTCCTTGTGCGTCTGAATGACACATACAAGTTCCAAGCTCCTTGTAGACATTCTTGCTCCTTAAAGCAGCCCAGAATAATTTCTGGAGGCATTATTGTGGGATAAAAGTTAAGTAAATATATAAGCATTAAAAATATTCCCAACAAGGCCATGCCAAAAGAATTCTCATTTTTGGTGTCCTAGATGAATTTAAAAGATCAGGTTGTTCTTTAGAGAGCCAGAACTGTCCAGCTATTTGGATAAGAGCTGGGTTTGATCTATGAACTTCTGTTAAGGGATGGGTGCTTATAGTGCTAAGCTAACCTAGAGATACTCTGTTCTTTGGTCTGGTTCGGTATCACAGAGGAGGCTGTGAATGAGGTGAAGCGCCAGGCAATGACAGAGCTGCAGAAAGCCGTGTCTGAGGCAGAGAGGAAAGCCCATGACATGATCACCACGGAGCGAGCCAAGATGGAACGCACAGTGGCTGAAGCGAAGAGGCAGGCGGCAGAGGATGCTCTAGCAGTCATCAACCAGCAGGAAGACTCCAGTGAGGTAAGGGCTTTTTCTTTGCAAAGCAAAGATAGAATGTTTGGTTTTGATTCTGGAAGTTCACAAACGCAAGTGGAGACTGGACTTTAGACAGATCGCTGGGAAAAACTTACAAAAGTGTGTCGAAAATCCAGGCATTGACGGACTGACCTAGGGCTGATCCAAGCTTGTTTATTCATTAGCCACTTGGATGGAAAGTTCTCTAACTGAAGACTTACATTGTGATGTGTTTGGTAATTGAAACTTAATGTGAAAGTCCTTTGATCCATGTGTACGGTGTGTGTGTAATGGGGAAGTATGTGTGCCATGACAAATGTCCTGTAGTTAGAAGATGACCTTACATGGTGGTGTCTGCCTCTCATGTTGTGTTACACAGGGCCTCTAATTCACTTCTGCACATGTGTTGGGCAGTGAACTTCTGGGGAGTCTCTTGTTTCCATGTCCCATCTCCGCAGTGGAATGTTGTGATTATGGATGTGTAAACTGTCCTGCCCAGCTTTACATGGGATTTGGGGGTTCAAGCTCAGGTTCTTAGTTGTGAGGCAAACATGTTACCAACTGAACCCCAATGACTAATGTGAAATTCATGTTCTCCAGAGTCATATTGATGCTTGGCACTAAAATTACTTTAGTAAGAAACCTAAAGTTCAATGCCAAAATAATGTCTGGATGATTTAAATATCTCTAAAAGATTTTACGTATAATCTTTTTCATGTCTTCTATCATAACCATTATAGTGGTCTTAACATAACATTGCTATCTGAGTAATATTATTAACTATTATTCCACTATAATGATTTCTACACATTCACACCCACACATATGTGCTCATTCAGGGCCCAATGATTCAAGGAACTGATAAGTAAATAAACGAAAGTGTGGCAGAATGCTTTTTTAAAATATGGCCTACAGAACAGCATAGAATTGTTCTACGTTAATTAATATAGCGCACAATCTTCAACTCCAAAATAACTCCAGATAAAAGACTGCAATTAGCTAGTCTCACAAATCTGAACTAGCAAAGGCACAGACTGATAAATCAATGGTCTACTACAATACGTATCTGTAATTTGTGAGGGAGAGTAAGAATTTAATTTGTAGCAGGCTTTTCTGCAGATGAAAGACCCTGCGGGACTCACTCAGTGCCCAGAGTTTCTATTTAATGTGTAGCAGATGAATAACAAGGAGACAAAAGGAATTGATTTTCAGCATTTGGAAGTTTCTCAGGAAGAGGGGGACAAAGGGAAGTTTATCTGCCTTTTAATGGCTGACTTTTCCATTGTTGAATTAAACTAGACAGAAATTCAATTTTACTGGCATCTTGCCTCTAAGATTTATACAGACTTTTTTTTTTTTGAGTTGATTAGTGTCTTCTGAAGAGATCTTGTACAACTTGGTGATAGTATGAGTCACACGTACTATCCTTTGTACATTTTTACTTTCACATGAACATCCTAAGCTTATATTTATATTTAGAGTATTGGTAGAGGATTGACTTCTAGAGACAAATACCTAGGAAGGAAATAAGTTAGTATATTTACATCCAGGCAGTGGTACGCTGGAGTCCTTCAGTCTCTGTACACTTAGTATCTTTATTATAAGACACTATAAAGCAATGCAAAAAAAAAAAAAAAAACCAGTATGATGTTGACACTGGTCTTGGTGTTAGTATTATAAAGACATCATGTTCACGTCTACAAAACTTACCAGTATTCCTCCCACACAACCTGAAGGGCTCTAGCATCCTCAGGCTAGGGCAGGCCCATTCTGACTCTCATGTTGACTGTCCCATTAGGTGGGGAATCTGTCAGAAATATGAGGCTCCCCATTCTCTCTCTCTCTCTCTCTCTCTATATATATATATATATATATATATATATATATATATATATATATATATTCCTTACAATTTTACAATTCAGAATTCTCTGCTATACTTTTAAGGTTTGTAATTTCCACCAGGCAGTGATGGCACATACCTTTAATCCCAACACTTGGGAGGCACAGGCAGGTTTCTAAATTCAAGGCCAGCTTGATCTACAGAGTGAGTTCCAGGACAGGGGCTACACAGAGAAACACTGTCTTGAAAAACCAAATAAAATAAAATAAAATAAAACAAAGGTTTGTATTGACCACAAATAAGGCTCACATAGCATTTTAGATAATTTGTGATTTTTATTTTCTTTTAAGAAAAAATAAAAAGTCTGGTTATGGAAGAAACTGGTTGAAGAACATATGCATTATCATTAAATATAACAGATATTGATTTTTGTATCTCTTTTTAGAATCATTTCTTAACAGATGCATTTGAATGTTTGGTACCTGGTTGGTGGAACTATTTGGAAAGGATTAGGTGCGACCTTGTTGGAGGATGTCTGTTACTAGGAGTTAGCTTTGAGGAGATAGTGTTTGTTTTCCTTTGCTGATAAGAAAGCTGAGTCTTGGATGTTGTAGGACACTTGTTTCATGGCTTAGATGGTACTTGTGAGCTGGTTCTCAGCCCAAGTTGCCATGGTAGTCACATGGCAATAGGTTTTTTTCCCCCAGACCAAGTATATACTAGTATTTTCCAATTATTGATACACAGTTCTCTAATCTTGTAAACTAATAACATCACAACTAAGACAATGACAAGGAAATTTGAATATCAACCATGATGTAGGAAGAAATAAGAGGTTGGGGAGCGGGGGAGGGGGACACCACAGGTAGGGCCTGTGGTATTTGGTTAGAGTAGTTATAAGAACTAAAGAAAGAGGAATTAACATAAAATGCCCCAGTCTTAGGACTATGTGCTACCAGTGACTCACCTGGACGGTACTAGACTCACCTTTCGGTTTTAGAGGGAGTTAGGCTCCGTATAGAACAGAGGGTTCGGGCTAGCGAGATGGCTCAGTGGTTAAGAGCGCCGACTGCTCTTCCAAAGGTCCCGAGTTCAAATCCCAGCAACCACATGGTGGCCACAACCATCCGTAATGAAATCTGATGCCCTCTTCTGGAGTGTCTGAAGACAGCTACAGTGTACTTACATATAATAAATAAATAAATAAAAATCTAAAACAAAAACAAAAACAAGAACAGAGGGTTCCCAGTCAGGGAGTGTTGCCTGGAGAGGCAGTAGGTGCACAAGAAACAGGTTTGGATCATCGGTTTGGAGAGACTGTGGAAACTAGCTTAGAAAGGAAGATACAGTTCTTTATACCAGTCCCTGCCTCTCAAACACCTCAAGGGAATAAAGCAAGTGTTATAATGGAAGAAACAGATTATTAGCCTTTTGCAAACCAAAAGTCAGTGGATATTTCACCACAGGGGAATTTGAAAGAAGGAATGAATCTTTAGGGAGTCTGCATGAAGACAGGGAGGATGGAGGAGATGCTCCTGGACACTAAGGAAGTTCTTTCCTCGTAGCTGTTAATGTCTTGGGTGAGGGCACTTGATTTGGATGATGGGTAAGCATTCAGAATCTAGTGGTACAGAGGCACTGTTTCTGGAACAGGAAGTGAACCTCCATCTTGATTCCAGCCAGTGCTAAGGGAAGGAGCCAGGCTGACCGCCTGCTGTGTATGCAGGACCTCAGGCTCTATGCTGAGCCCTGGCATAACTCTGAGCAGTCCTAGAGTTCCTAGTTTTGCTCCAAGAGCTTAAGCTAATTGCCTATGGTTTTACTATCACACAACAGTGGCACTGAAAATGAAACACAGGCTGCCCTGACTCTGAAGCCTGTGGTTAGCTGCCGTGATACCTTGGTGCCGTCTTCTAACCAGTGGGGCCACGGTGGGACCCACGAAAAGATCTGACATTGGCAGAGTGGGACATTTTGAAAAGAGTGTTTGATTAGCAGTCTATGTACCAGCTAGATGGGGCTGAGGAGGGCTTAACTTTTAAGGTTTCTGTGTCCTGAACTGCAAAATATCCACAAGCATGATCTTAAAAGGTCAAGTGCAATGCAGGTCTAAGATGTGGTTGAATTTACAGTGTGAGTTCAAGTCAGGGTGTTGCTTCTATGGAGTTTTGTTTTTATAGAACTAGTAGTGGAGCCAGCCCTTTACATTGGTGGAATTTTAGGTAGAACAATTTTACTTAAATGTCTTAAGCATCAGATACATATAAGACATAGTAAAATGGACAGTGATTCCAGAGAAAACCTTTTGTCTATCAGAAAAAAAAAATTAACATTGATGACTAGGAGGGGTGCCTTTTGCTGAAATGATGGCCAGATTATTCTCTGTATTTGTATTATTTCTCTGCATTTGCCTGAGGGACAAAGAGAATTACTGATAAGATAAAAAGGAACTGAATCTTTGCTAGGAAACTCCAGCATCCAGAATCTCCCATCCATTCTTGCTGTATCTGTATATAAAGATATGTCTAGTGTATTTTGCAAAGAGGAACTTTGTATACAGCCTTAGATTCTTCACCTGCATTCCAGTGCTGCAACTTTGCCCAATTGCTGTGCTAAAGCAACATGATCAATAGCGACTCTTTTGGCTTTTGGTTTCATCTGCATATGAGTGGAGAGGAATGGTTGCAAGGGAAGGAAACTGACAGCTCACATCCTCAACCCTAAGCATGAGGCAGAGAAAGAAAACTGGAAATAGAGGGAGGAATTAAATTCTCCAAGCCCACTCCCAGTGACACTCTTTCTCCAGCAAGGCCACACCTCTTATACCACTGCAAATAGCCCCACCAACTCTAGGGGCTGAGGGGTCAGATGCCTTACATAGACAATGGGAGATAACGCTTCTTTAAACCACTACACATGCCTTCCTCCACTTCCAGATGAAATGTTCAGTGTTTATACTGCATCAGTTGCCTCGATTTGTACTCACAGACAGGAACTTTAGTAGAGTTATCCGAGAGAAATATGATACAAATGGCCTTTCGTGGTTTCTGGTAAATGTATAAGAAGAGTCCACTTTGGAGGGTTTGGGTGTCTTGGGGTTTTGTTTTTGTTTGGTAGACTAGGCTTTTTGTTGCTTGAGGATGTACTAAAGCTCCCTACACATTCATTGCAATGCTGTGTTAAGGGCAACTTTTTAAGACATTTTAATCCTGCTAGATCACTCAGTTGCTCTTTGTTTCACCTTCCTACACCTGAAGGCTGTTACCCTCAGTGGTAGGGGGTAAATGGATAGGGACCAAAGAACTTTAGAGTGGAGCTGGAGGTAAACTAACCAGAGCCCTTAACTCTTAGATCAGAACCAGGAAGGGCTAAGGCAAGGGGCCTCAGCTCTCAGCAGCTCTCCTATCCAAAACATCTGTTTCTGTATTTGGCTCAGCTCCATGTGTGTGTGTGTGTGTGTGTGTGTGTGTGTGTGTGTGTGTGTGTGTGTGTTTTATTTCTTTTTTTTTATTCCTAAAATTGTTCCCATCTTTGAAAACACTTTAAAAAATAAAGAAGTCCCCGTTCTGTCTCCTCTTTCCCCTCTCCAGCACATGCATTTGTAATTACCTGGTTTAGTCTGTGTGTTTAATCAGTTTAAATTGAGAATGTTGCGTACATCTGATTTCAATCTAAAGGAGCCATTGAGTACTGGGCAGTTACCACCCTGGAGTCTGCCAAAATGTGCCTCTGCCAAAACACGATAGGACTCACACCAGGGTATTTCCTAAAGACGCCACTTGACTCAGATTAGATGTTTAATTTCCTTAAAATATTGTTTTGGATTTGGGTCTCTGTTCCCTAATTGGGATTTTCTGATGTAATTTAGGAATATCGCTTATTTGCTGAGTTTGTTCCAGGACCCAGCTGGCAATCTCCTGAAAGCTAAACCTCACAGAAGGAAACCTCTCTCTGAGCGCATAGTGTTGTACCTCAAGCTTTGAAGGCTGGGCCGGCCCACACTTACTGACAACGCCATGGAAACATCATCCATGCAATGTGGTAGAGTTAAGTTTGGGAGAGGAAGGCTTCCAAATACGGTGATGGTCAGAGTTTGTGCACCTACGTGATTTTCTTTTCCTTTTTTTTGTTCTTTTGAGAATGGGTTTTCAAGATCCTAGTAGAACAGCCCAGGACTGACTGGCCTTAGCCTCATGTGTGATGGGATTGCAGGTGTGAACTAACAAACCTGCCTCTTGAGACATTCATCTTAAATTAATCAGACTAGAAAAAAGTAAGTTGTAGTACTGATTCTCCATTACAGATTTGTTTAACTAACAGCATTCACATATCAACTCAGTGTGATTTGAGATCATAGATTCTGTTGTGCTTTTCTTCCTAGCACTAAAATTTATGAATGGTTAAGAGTTAAAGTTACAGAGCTGAATGTTTTCAAAAAATGAATGTGTGTATGTGTGTGTGTGTGTATGTGTGTGTGTGCGTTCATGTGTGTGTGCTCTGTGCAGGTCAGAGGACAATGTTCAGGAGTGTTGTTTCTTCTTCCATCACATTGAGGCAGAATCCATCTAATTTCCGGGGCTATGCTATATCCCACCAGGTATGTTCTACCACCTGAACATCTGGATGTACCACAATATATACCCATGTACATGTGTACCTAGATTCAACTCATCAGGCTTACACAGAACATAGAATTACACAGTGAGCTATCTCATTGGTCCTTTTAGAAGGTTTGAAACCAGAGTTCTTCAAGTTCTTTGTTTCTGGTCCTTGAATGGCTCCAGAATCCACTGGTAGGCTCCAGAGTACCCAGCTAATGCAATTCCTGAAAAAACCCTATATATTCTACATATCAGGGTAGATATCACAGTCTGACATTCTAGCTGTGTGTTTAAGAAGCTCATGAGCCCATCTCTAAACATACGTCCACCATAATGAAACCACAATAAACACAGAGAACCTTGCAAAAATCTCAGTTGTTACTTTAAAATCTGTTTTAATTGTGATGAAATCACAACTGTCAGCCAGTTGGATTATTGGACTAGAACTAAAGATCTGGTTTTGCAAGAAAATAATCAAAGCCATTGACAAGAGCTGAGGATGTAGCTGAGTGGGCAAACACTTGCTTAGCCTGTGGAAGGCCCTAGTTCCATGCCTGGCATTGCAAAATCAGAAGGCAGTCCTAGAAAGCTTAGTGATATAAGGCTACAGCCACCGACACAGCTTTTCACAGCAGAATTAGTCTTTCTAAGGAACTAGAAACATGTTTTACTCCTGAGACGAACATTTTGATTTGGCTTTCCGAGGTTCTGTCTCTCCTGCAGGAAGCATCCCTGAGAGTTTTGTCACAGTTGGTCTCCACCCCTGTGCCCTTGCTTCCATTAGCTCCTCCCACACAGGTGTTCTTGCATCTCTAGGACATCTGTGCTCCGATTCATGAGGTGTTTATCTTAGCGTGTAAATCTCAGAGGTAACCTCATTTCTGCTTTTCTCGTGTCTTGCAAGATGCCACATGAAGCTGGCAGCTGGTGTTCCGGGGCCAGGGTTTCCTTCTCCGGATGCATAGTTAATAGTCCCAGTTCTCTCTGCCATTCTAAGTTCCCCAGGTTGCAAGGGGGCAACTCTACCAGCTGGGAAACGTTGTATCCAAGTAGAACAGTCATTCACCAAGTCTTAGGATTTCTCATTTTTGAAGAGTAAATTAGGTATCATCAGTTCATGTGTTCTCTTGCCAAATATATATATGTATGTATATATATATATATATATATATATATATATATATATATATATATAAGCATCTTTGCTGAAGTAAAAAAATGCTATTCTAAAATTAACCTGGCATTTGGTTGTTTGGGATACTGAGTGCATGGCATGGAAAGAGCCACTACTCTGCCGAATCCTGTCTGGGCTTGGATACTGAATGCTCTATGTTTCTTATGGTCTATTGACTCCAATACTGTGTGGTCTTGTAGTTCCTTTGTGATTCCTGTTAGTATCCAGAAAGAGAAAGCCTCTATCCCTGAGTAGTATATGCATATCTAGACATTATAATATTGGTTGTAGAAGGAGAAAAGTTGGGAAATAGACGTTGTAGTTAGTACAGAGTAGGTGATTAATTACATATGAAGAAAGCCAAATCTAGGAAGAAGGGATTTTTCCTGCAAACACTGGAAAGATCGTCAGCCATTTTCATCAATGCCATAGTCTTTGCTGACAGAAAATTGAGACAATTGAGACTGACATTTCAGTATCTCCAGTAGAGATACTGAGAAAGTTTCCCCTTGCTTGGAAGTACATGTTAACATGTGACCATATGGGTGACAGAGGCACCGTGTGTGAGAACATGCTAGGAGGACATGTGGAGGTGTGGTCAGTATGCTAGCAGTGAAATCTGAACCGGAAGAGTGCCTGGGTCCCTCCTGCTGGCATAGATAGGTAACAGTAACGTGAACGTGATGAACGGCCATCAGCCAAAGGCCCTGGTAGGAACCAGGTAGCCCACCCAGGGCAGGCCAGCGCTTTATGTCCCAGCATCGTCTCATCAGGGTGGCTTGCCTGAGCTATGACCCTTTGGAGAAGAACACAGCACTGTCTCACACAGCTGTATTGTGGGGCAGGGAAGGTTGACAGGGAGAAGGGCAGCAGGTTGGAGAGGTAGGGAGAGGGTGGGGCTGTGGTGCGACCGGAAGTTCAGCCAGGGTCTTCTGAATTGTCCATTTTGTTTGGAGATGTGGGAACAGTGACACCTCTTCTATTTACTAGATGTTTACCTTCATAAATATTCACCTGGCATCTCTCCTTCTCCTTCAGAGTTGCTGGAACTGTGGCCGGAAAGCAAGTGAGACCTGCAGCGGCTGTAACACAGCCCGATACTGTGGCTCTTTTTGCCAGCATAAAGACTGGGAGAAGCATCACCACATCTGTGGACAGACCCTGCAGGCCCCACAGCAGGGAGACACACCCGCTGTCAGCTCTTCAGTCACACCCAGCAGTGGGGCTGGGAGCCCAATGGACACACCACCAGCAGCTACTCCAAGGTCTACCACCCCGGGAACCCCCTCCACCATAGAGACGACGCCTCGCTAGACCTAAACTCAGACTGTCAGAGGAAAGACACCACAACCAACATGAAAGCAATTCCTCATCCTCGGATGCTCAAAGTCCCTTTTCTGTTTGTTTGTTTATAGATGAACTATCTATCTTATTTCAGTACTTCGGCAAGAGAGAACCTAACTGTATCTTTGAGGCGATAGTAGAACACAGAGGCCAGTAACGGGTCGTAATGACTTACTGTGGATAACAAAGATATCTTTTCTTTAGAGAACTGAAAAGAGAGGAAAGAATATAACGTGAAATGCTAGATTTGACCTCCTCCCTGTTATTTCCAAGTAGCTGGGATTTTAAACTAGATGACCTCATTAACCAATGCTTTACCAAACAGCAAACCAAGAGATTGCTAATTGCTGTTGAAAGCAAAAATGCTAATATTAAAAGTCACAGTGTTCTTTATATACAATAATGGAAAAAAAAAAAAAAGAGGCAATTCCTCAAGGGCATGAGCGTTGGATACAGCAGTAGACAGTTTAACAAGAAGATGAATGGCGTCTGTGGGTTGCTAACTGAACTTTGAAGACCCGCTGCAAAACGCGCAGATGTGCAGCAGATTGGAAGGAGACACAGATGTTTCTTTTTTTTCCCTGTTTCTGAAAAAGAAATAATAATATCCAGGTCAACAGAATGAAAAATGAAAGATGATTTCCAGTGCGGTGTATGACTACAGCAGCAAGAAAAAAAAATGCCATAATACAAAGGCTCCTTTTTATATATATATATAGTCACACACACACACACACACACACACACACACACACACACACACACACACACACACACACACTTAAGAGACTCAGCCTGCAGTTAATTAGCATTCTGGCAGCTTCCAAGTCAGCCAGCTGCCCTAAATAACCCTTCAACATTTCTTCACTTTTGCGAGGTTCCACAGAGTAAGACATTGGGTCTATTCCAGCTCATTCATTTTATATTGAAAACTAATTTAAAAAAAAAAATGGTGGCTTCAGCTCCAGCCCCTTTCCAAAATTTTTCAACCCCACCCTGTTTGGATTTTTAATTAAAATCTAGTAGTTCTCTTGGTATTAAAATACTTCTGTCCTGTGAGGTTTTCCCAATGGTGTTTTTCTTGTAAATGTGTTGGACAAATGTGAAGATGCGTTGTAGTTTATCCATATGCCCACATTTAGTCTCTTTATTCCTAGTTG